>CM050164.1:107898278-108498278 GCA_027410445.1 Discoglossus pictus
TTCCGATCTTTTAACAACCTATAAGCCTTAGAAAGAAGCCTAAATAAGCATACCAACAGTGGTGCGCACCAAACAGGATTGTATGAAAACTCACACAAACACATACCAAAGTACATTTAGATACTTATTTTATGTTTAACAATCTAGAAGCCTTAGAAAAAGGCCTAAATAAGTATACCAAAAGTGTGGACACCAAACGGGATTGTAGAAAAACAAAGAAATAATGTCATTTTTTAGTTCATACAAATACATTCAAATAAAATTACATTTTCATTTTTAGTTTATATCAGATACTGCGTCAAGAACATCGGAACAGGAGTTTCAACTGAGGACCACACCAGCGGACGAGGACTTTCAACAGAGACAAGACCATTGGACGAGGACTTTCAACAGAGGACTACACCATCGGACGAGGACTTTCAACAGAGGACCAGAGATTGGACGAGGACTTTCAACACGGACCAGACCATCAGACGAAGGCTTTCAAACAGGACCAACAAAGATTCTGCTTCAAATCAAACTTCAACCAAGGTACAGTATTAACCAAGTAAAAAAAGAGGAAAAATTAATTAATATTCTTCTTTAATGTTTACCACCTATAAGCCCTTTAGAAAAATAGCCTACAGAAGCATACCAAAATTGTTGGCGCACCAAAAAGGATTGTAGAAAACACAGAAATAATGCCAATTTTTTCATTTAATACAAAGACATTCAAATAACATAACATTTTCATTTTTATTTTATAACGATACTGCGTCAAGAACATCGGAACAGGAGTTGGAACTGAGGGACCACACCAGAGGACGAGGACTTTCAACAGAGGACTACACCATCGGACGAGACTTTCAACCAGGACCAGACCCATCGGACGAAGGCTTTCAACACAGGACCCAACACAAGAATTTTGCTTGAAATCAAACTTCAACCAAGGTACAGTATAAAAAGTAATATCTTATCATCTATCTCTTATTTGTTCTTTTAGGGCCAATAATCTTTAACACTAAATACAAACTTCAATGTAAACTTAAAGAATAAATTGGCATAGTCCAAAAAAGTCTAAAAACACTGAATCTATACAATTTGTCATTGTAACATTCCAGTCCTAAACCCTAATTTAATTGCCATTTGACAAATTGAATAGTGCTGTAAATAAGGACATAACATCTTTTTGAAAAATACCTTTTTAGTTACTGAAACACTTGCTTTTGGATACATGTTTAATAAATAAAAATTTCTTTAAATAATTATCTGATGGCCTTATTTAGACTTTTATTCAATTGACCGCATTGAAATTGATTAAGTATAAAATGTTAACACACTATTCATAACTATTTGTCATGAAAAACAAATTAACATCTCAAATAAAACTAATGGTACATTATTTATTTTTACAGATTAACATGACTGATAACGAGAGTAAACAAGAAAAGAAAAGACGCCAAGCAAGAGAACGACGACAGAGAGCAGACAGCCAGCAGACACCGGAGAAGAAGGAAATTCGTACGAGAAAAAGACGCAAAAGAATTGCAAGCAAAGACTGTCACTTGCAGAAATAAAGATATGTCAAAAAAAACAACAAAGAAAATAAAGCATTTACAACCTGTTGCTCAACATCAGAAGACATTTTTTACCAGAAAAAATACAAGAGATACCAAAAAAGCAACAAAGAAAACAAAGCATTTAGAACCGTTTCATGAACATTACATGACATTTTACCTCAAACAATACAACATATACCAGAAAAGCAACGAAAAAAACAAAACATTTAGAACCTGTTGTTGAAAATTATATGACATTTCACCTGATGAATATGAAAGTCAAAATCCCATATATGCTTTGCAAATTGTCCTCTACTCAAGTCTTTAGCAGTAGAGGTTCATAGTTGTGGGGGACATGACTACTCAATGTCAGTTTTGTGAGGCTTATTATTTTAAAAGGAGAGACCCCAGAGGATGGACCAATTATTAGTTGTTGTCAAAAGGCAAGTTCAAACTTCCAGAAAAGGAAAAGAATTTCCAATTTATTTACAAAATATCTATGACATGAACCTACTTTTCCAAACTACCAAAAATTTTAAGACAAACATTAGATCCTACAATAGTGCCATATCCTTTGCATACATGGGGGCAAACATTAGCTGCTAATGTACCAGGACATGGTCCTTACTGTTTTAAAGTCCAAAGGACAAATTTATCATCGCACTTCCCATTTACATCAGAGGAAGGAAATAAAAGAAAATTTGCCTCACACTATATGTTCTAGATACAATGGAAGCTGTTGACCAAGTATGCAGATGGAAGGAAAATAAAAAATGCTTACCCACTGTTTTCATAGAGCTAAATAACATTATGGCAACAATCCCTACAGTTAATGCTTATAAAAAATTGGCAGAAGTAGAAAATGAACAACTACTTCATTACAAACACATCAATTACCAATGCCGAAGGTTAATATGGTGCTTAAAAGAGACAGACATACTGAATAAACGTCGTTATAACTTGCCAAACAACAAATGATGGTCTTGCCAATGGTGTTTCAGAATGATGAAGGAGAACCACCATTTCAAAGAGACATTCGAATATATCCTAGAAATGAGGACCAACCGTTTATTAATATGAGTATCTTAAGTCCAAATTTAGATCCCAATGACATATCCCATCCTTTTTCCCACACGGAGGAAGCAGGTTGGCAACCAAAATTAACTCTTCCCAGTTACCAAATGCTAAAGCCAGAATCCGAAAATAATGTTTCTATGCTTGAATTATAAAGTAGCTCAAATTGCATCTCGCAATGTATTTAATCCAATTTTATGTGGTGGGAAACTAACACAACAATGGATTATTGGATTCATATTTGCAAGTTGAGGCAAATAATTTAAACTTTATCAAATATCAACAAGATAAACTCTGTGTAGAACAATATTCTGGACTCATGGACTATGTTGCTGACGTGGCTACAAGCAAGGAGACATGACAGCTGGCAAAGCCATCATTTTACCATCTTCCTTTCAAGGATCTCCTCGGCATATGAGAGAAAGATACAATGATGCTATGGCTATTGTGACAAAATTTGGCAAACCCGATCCTATTCTGTGACATTTACATGTAATCCACAATGGCCAGAAATTACACTAAATCTACTTCTTGGACTAACTGCTTCAGACTCGACCAGATTCTTAGTAGCCAGAGTTTTTAAGATTAAATTAAATGAATTAATACGTGACTTCACTATAAATCAGTTATTTGGAAAATGTCTTGCTTATGTATATTACCATTGAATTTCAAAAAAGAGGGCCTTCCACATGCACAATCTTCTAATAATACTTCAAGAAAAAGATAAATTAGATACTTCAGACAAAGTGGATGCAGTCATTGTTGCTGAACTACCAGATCCCAGAAACTATATGGTAGACTATATGAGATTGTTACTCATCGCATGATTCATGGACCCTGTGGTGACCTTAATCCACAATCACCATGTATGGAAAATAATAAATGTTCCAAAGAATTTCCAAAAGATTATAGAGACAAAACCTATGCCAATTGTGATGGATATCCACTTTATAAAAGAAGAGAAGGAGATAGTGCCATTATTCGTGGAAAAAAAGTGGGACAATAGATATGTTTAGTACCCTACAATCCACATTTACTCATGAAGTACAAACACCCACATCAACGTAGAAGCCCTGCACTTCCATCAAATCCATTAAATATGTCTACAAATATATTTACAAAGGTTACGATGCAGCTACTGTAGTCGTCAAAAGTGCAGACAACCTGAAAGTAGTGAGTTAGTACATGACTGAACTCTGCATCTCATGTAGATGACTCGCTATGTCAGTGCGCCAGAAGCTACTGTGGCGGCTTTTTAAAATTTGAAATGCATGATAGATCACATTGCAGTATATAGGTTAGCAGTCATTTGCCACAACGACATTCTAGTCTATTTCCATGCTGGAAATGAAATGAATGCATTGGCCCAAGTGAAGATCGTCACACTACACTAACTGCATGGTTTGCATTAAATTCCCACCTGATGCTGAAGAAAACACATTACTTATATATTGAAATTCCATATCACTATGTTTTTGTGAATGGATTATGGAGACCAAGAAAAACCAGAAGGCAATAAAATATTCAACGAATCTTACACAGCTCAGTCCAAGAGATGTTGAACGTTTTTGCTACGGATATTACTTTTAAATGTTCCAGGAGCACAAAGTTCTCTGAACAATAAGAACTGTATAAAGACATCTGTATATGAATCCTTCCATTTAGCTGCAAAGACATAGAAACTTACTCGCTGATGATACAGAGTGGGAAAGATGTTTAGAAGAAGCAGCACAATGTCAAATGCCACGACAGATGACGAGAACCAATTTGCTTTTATTTGTATCTTCTCAAATGCTCCAAATGCATTAGCTTTGTGGGAGACTTTTAAAAGTAATATGGCTGAAGACTTTATGCGACGATACAATGAACCCATTGCACACTAAAAGCGTTAATGGAAATCCAAGAAGTCTTTTTAACTCATGGATTAAGTTGTGCAAGTTTTAATTTGCCTGATCCATGGTCTTATAGATGACATTAACTTTGAAGACTATGACATTCAACTACAAGCAGAAAGAACAGAAGAAAGACTTGCAACTTTAAATACACTACAATTGCAAGCATTTCATGCCATTAAAAATGCTATAGATGATGACATGGTGACAGAGCGTTATTTCTATCTTGATGGACCTGGCGGATCAGGGAAAACATATTTGTGCAATTTATTAATGAGTTCAGTACGAGCACAAGGAAAAATAGCAATGGCGTTTGCCACTACTGGAATTGCTGCACTTTTATTAGAAGGTGGAAGAACTGGTCATAGTGGATTTAAACTGCCAGTGCCTATTTTAGAAAATCTGTGTCAGATATTCGCATGACATCCTTACAAGCAAAGAAATTGAAGAAATGTAAATTAATTATAATAGATGAGGCCACAATGATGTCATGCTATGCCCTCCAATGTATTGACCGTTTGCTTCGTGAAGTCATGGAGAATACTTTTCCATTTGGTGGAAGGTAATGTTGTTGAGGTGGCGATTTCAGACAAACATTACCTGTCGTTGTACATGGAAATCGAACTGACATTATCGAAACATGTATAAAGTCAAGTATAGTATGGAAACATTTTACCCATCTTCAACTGCAACAAAATATGAGATCAGAAGGCCAAACTGATTTCAATGATTGGCTTATTAAAATTGGAGAAGGCAGAACAGAAAAAATACTACATTTACCTGATGACACTGTAGAGATTCCTAATAGCCTGAGCCAATGGCTCAATGGCTAGCGCGAACAGGAGGGGGGAAAGGGGGCAGCCCTGTTTTGTGCCTCTTTTAATATTGATGAGTGTGCGATCAGCCCCTGGAATGCTGATGTTTGCAGATGGATTATTGTAAAAAGGCTTAATAACATTCACAAAATTACCCACCAACCCAAACTTCGACAGTGTGGCGTGCAGGTATGGCCATTCTATGGAGTCAAATGCTTTCTCCAGGTCTAGTCCTATTGTACATAAGGGGGTATTATCCTTTTTGGCTAAGTGAAATACGTTGAGAAGTCTTCTTATGTTGTCCCCTGCCTGTCTATAGGGAATAAAGCCCACTTGGTCCTTATGTATCAACCTTGGCAAAAACTTTGCTAATCTGGTGGCCAGTATTTTCCCAAGGAGTTTCACATCTACATTCAAGAGAGAAATGGGCCTGAAGTTTTTAGCCAGTAAAGGTTCTCTACCCGGTTTAGGGAGGAAGATAAGGCTCGCCTGATTGAGTTCGGGGGGCATGGTCTTCCCCTTTATAATAGCCCTGAAAAGCTTTTGTAATTTTGGGGCAAGTGGATTACTGAATGTGGCATAGTAATTGTTTGTAAAGCCGTCCGGGCCCGGAGCTTTAACTTTGATCAAGGTTTTGATCGTTCTGCTTATTTCCTCTAATGAGACTTCAGCATTTAACATATTTAAGTCCTCCTCAGTGGCTGAAGGGAGGTCATAGGCATTCAGGAATTCGTGAATTTTATAATTATTGGCCACCAGTTTAGATGAGTAAATGTCCTGGTAATACTTTCTGAATGTTTCTTTGATCTCATCTTGTTTCATAGTAATTTCCCCCCTCGCGTCCCTAAGCTGATGAATGCGTGCAGAGTTATTCCTAAAATTTAGTCTCCTGGCCAGCATAGGAGAGGGTTTGTTAATTTGACAATAGAATTTATGTCTCGTTTTTCTAATGGCCTTCTCGGTTCTTTCCGCCAGAATGGTGTCTAATTCTGATCTGGTTCGATTTATGGAGTTTTGTGTTTCCCTGGTGAATTTACTCTGGTTTAACTTTTCCAACTTTTGTAATTTCTTGAAGAGTTCGTTTTCTTTGCTGAGTAGTTTCTTCCTATATGCCGCTGAGATTTTTATGATTATCCCTCTAATGTAAGCCTTATGGGCAACCCAGGACCAACCTATTTCCGTCTCAGGAATATCATTCAGAGCAAAGAAGGTGTTAATTTCCTCATCTATTTGGGCCTGTATCTCTGAGCACGTGATCAACTTGTCGTTCAGACGCCACGCGTGAATGTGGGGATTATTTTGGCTTAAACTTAATTTACAAAATATCAACGCGTGGTCTGACCATGGGCAAGGTAAAATTTGGGCATCTGATGTGCTATTGAACAGTGAGGAGTTGATTAACAAGGCATCAATCCTGGAGTATGTGCTATGGGTAGGGGAGAAGAATGTGTACTGTCTTTCAGAAGGATGTAACCTCCTCCAGGCATCTATTAAGTCCAATTCTTTAAGTAGGGCATGAATGATGTTAAGTTTTCTAGCATCCCTGGTGTACGAGGGTGTCCCTGACCTATCCAGGAATAGCTGAAGTGCCAGGTTTAGGTCCCCCCCTATGATAATTTTCCCTCTGTCTTCTTGCTTCAGGAGGTTCAATAGTTTGATTAGCGTGTTGTGCGGATTAACCGTGGGGGCATATAAATTCACCAGGGAGACCTTAAGATCCAAAACCGCACCAGTAATTATAAGGAAGTTACCCTCCTTATCCTTTACCTGCTTCTCTAGCTTGAAGGGGAGGTTCTTGTAGAGAAGAATGGCCATACCTGCTTTTTTGGTTTGTTGTGAACAAGTATAAAAATTTGGGTAATCCTTGTGGAGGAATTTCGGGACTTTATCTACTGCAAAGTGAGTTTCTTGTAAAAAAAATTATAGAGGGCTTGATTTTTTTATAAAATAGGAAGGCTTTACGCCTTTTAAGTGGGGAGTTGAAGCCTTTTACATTATGTGTTATTATACTATGTGAGTGATCCGTCATGGTTGTCTGTTATCTAAATGTGTAAAAGTCGCTGGAAAGTTACCACACGCGGACCGCTCTGCCTCAGCTCCCATTTCCCATACCGGCCGGTCCGGGACATGCCCACCACTTCTCTCTCCAGACGCGGACGACTCCAGGCAATTCTTGATCCGCCAGGCACAAGCGGCATAACATGTAAAAAACGAAAAAGCAATATCAGTGCAAGAGTCTCAGTAATAAACCTACAATGACAGTAAATCCTCCCTTGACTACTATTTATAGTCATTCTGATAGGATTAAGGGAAGGGAACCTACCCCCCTAGTTATTCCTACAGGGAGAAAACTATCAATGAACATTAACCATAATAATATTAACCATATCTTGGGCTCTAAGCCGCCGGTTGTCATGAAACTTAGCTACCTAAGGTAGCCATCCTGAGTTCTCAATAAAATGTATACAATACTAAGCGAGTTAGAGAACAATAAGAAAACAAATAGAAAAATAATTTAGAAAAACAATTTAACAATTTAACCCATTACCCGCTGCTGGCTGAAGAGATTTTATAGGAATAGAGACACCCTACATGAGTTAACATCTCTTCAAGTTAAGCCTGGCCTCTAGCCTCTATATGCTCCCGCTAAACATATGCCCAAACCCAGATACAATACTATGGTAAAGTCTGTAGGGTGCTCAATGTCCCAGCGTGTGCGAAGAGTCTGGAGAATCGGGTTTTCCTCTTTCCAATCCCGAAGTGGAGTCCAAACTCCATGTAAAGTGGGAAGAGTCTTATAGAGCGAGAGTATGGACCTGGAAAATTTTTTAGGATGTAGGGTCTTCCCTCACCCCCTGCTCCCGATGCTTGACATCCCTCACATGGTTGGAACTGGACTTTGATCTTTGTGGCAGCGGGTTCTCTGGACCCCTCCTGGTCTGCCTCGAGTCTGCCTGAAGGAAGGAGTTTTCCTCCTCGGAATCCTCAGGCATGAGTCTCAGTCTGGTTAAAAGGCTTTGGCTTTCCTCCAGCGATAGCACCCTGAATGATTTTCCTTTGTACGTGAACAAAAGGGCGAATGGGAACCCCCATCTATGGGAGAGTACCCGTAATGTGGGTCTCATCTCCCTTCTCTTCTGTAAGGTAGAGGGTGCGAGGTCCTATATAGACTTGGACCTTGGTGCCGTCTGGACCTACGATTTCCTTTCTTAATCTTGTTTCAGCCAGAATTAAATCTCTAGCTTTTTGCTGGGTGAATCTGATGATGATGTCTCTGGGTGAATTTTGGTCCCTAGATGAACCCATCGCTCTTTGAGCTCTTTCTATTGCCCAATTTGATTCCTCGGCCGATGGAAGGATCATGCTGATAAAATCTCTAGAGTAATGCAGAACGTCTGTTATTTTATTGGGGGCCCCCCTCAATCTGATGTTATGTCTACGGGATCTATTCTCCAGGTCCTCCACTTTGTCTTCCAGCATCTGGATCTTAGACGCGTTCTGCAAGATATCCTGCTTATCGAGTGCTTGGGCCTCCACAATTTGGTCGGTGCTTTCCTCCAGGCCCTGCAGCCTCTGATTCAGGGACTTGATGTCTGACCGTAGATCATCTACTGCGTGCTTGATTTCAGCTTGCAGGATCTGCTTGATTTTGGACAGGGTGCCGTCGGTCAGTTCCGTTTGAGCTGGTTGTGAGCTCTGCACTGCTGCTTGGGCCAGCGAGTCCGGATGTTTAGAGTTAGGACTCAGACTTGGGTTGCGGCTTGCGTCAGGCGGTTTGTAGAACTCCTGGATCCCCTTTCCAGTCTGTTTTTTTTTGTACTTTGCTAGTACTGCAACTTGCCATCGTTTAAGGTGGGTAGTGATTCAAGTTCCAGGGCCTGGACCAGTCTATTAGCTGGGTTGGAGGGTAATGGGTTGGTACAATGCTAATGTAGTTAATTACTCATGGATGGCTTAGTGGCTGCCAGCCTCATGTATGCATAGGAGACGCGGTCAAGCTGTCCCCAGGGAGTGCTGATTTTCTCTGGCCCAGTGTCCTCTGGGGCATGACGAACGCCTTGAGTAAGGGAATTTGTCGTACCTTTAATGCCTCTGAGACCACCATTCCCTGCACCAGTGCTGTATAATACTTGTTCCCAGGGTAAGGGCTCTTCATCTGAGTTAAGGTTAGAGAAAAAACTTCCTTGAACAGAAAATGCTTACAGATTAGTGCCAATCTTAAACATTTTAGAAACTAGTAAGCATGTTTCTTCCCATAGTCTTATGACTGCCGAACACTCCCACCAGACATGAATAAATGTAGTCTCATTACCACTGTTCCTAAAACATGAGCTGCTCCTTTTTGGATCCCATTTATTAGCTTAAAAGGAATAATATATGTCCTGTGTAGGACCTTTATTGAAGTCTCAAGCAGACTATAATTTAAAGATCCCCTACTTAAGCCTTGCCAAATTTTATCCCATGTGCTGTCTGCCAACTCGGTGCCCAAATCCCTCTCCCAGGCTTTGGTATAGTCTGGTTTGTTTGCCCATGAGTTTTCATTAAATAGTTCATACATGAGGCTAATAATACCAGGCTGAAAGTGGGAATCCCTACATTTTTTGAGTAGCCAGGTGTTTCTTTGGGGGGTTCCCCTACCACTTATCGCATATGTAAATGATGTATCCTGCAAAAATGATAGTGTTCAGCCAGGGGTAAATTGTATCTATCTATCACCCACTCAAAGGTCATTATTTTGTCGTCATGCCACCATGGACCAACCCTTAGTAGGTTCTGAGACTTCCACCAACTGAGAGAGCTTTCCGGAAGATGTATCTTAAAGTGGGGATTGGGTACGATAGGGGTAAGATCTATTACCTGAGTTTCCAGTTTTTGTGTCCAGTTCATCTCCGTCCATATTTTTAATGAGTGCTTAATCAATGGGTTTTTCAAGTTTCTCAAAAAAGTATACAGGCCTGGAATCCATATTACTGTATCCCATGTATAAGGTGACATGCTTACATTTTCCATAAATACCCAGAGCGGCTGATGTGTTTTGGAGAATGCACCAGAGGAATGAAAGCCAGCTGCGCTGCCTTGTAATACAGTTTGAGATTCGGGTCCCTACCCTCTTTTGGAAAGACTATGAGGTCGGCCTGATTCAATTAAGGGGGCATAGGTTCTCCATTTAGTATAGTGTTAAACAAAGATGTTAGGTGCGGGGGTAAGCAAGGGCTCAAATTTCTTATAGTACAGATGAGTAAAACCGTCTGGCCCTGGGGACTTGCCAAATTTAAGATCTTGGATTGTAGATTTAACTTCCTCTTGGGATATGTCTAGGTTCATGCTGTCCAATTGAGGTACAGGTATTTTGTGGACTTCTTGCTGTAGTAGGAAGGACTCTGTCAGATCCGCTGCAGCGGGATTGGGATGAATATATGGTCTGATCGAAGTTTTGAAATGTTTCTTGGATAGCATTGGGGCTAAAGGAGGTTTGGCCATCAGGTAGTCTAAAGATACCGTATATTATGTCCTCTCTTGGGGGGTAAAGACACTAATAATTCTTCCAATAGAATTCTGTTTTTTTTTTTGTAAGCAAGGTCCCTGGTTAGCCCCTTGGGTTATCTGTTAAAAAGAGTGTTGCAGAGACTGTGGGGGCTGTTAGCCTCCTTGTCCCCGTGTGGCCGTTTAGAATCCCTGCTGCTGCATGTTTAAGCTTTATTAAGGTGTATTTGTACAGCGTTTGACTCAAGTAGCTGCCTGTGCTGGGTCAGTTTGGCTTAATTGCTGGGCCCTTTTCCTGCCAAGATGGCGACCGTCAGTCCATGGGCCTCTATGTCCCTTTCGCTACCTTTGTCCCCGCTTGTGTGCTTATTTGGGATGGCCCCCCTTTATATCTCCGGCCCGTGGCGTTGAATCAGGCCTACCTTCTTCTCTGCTCGCTGCAAGATCAACAATACCTAATTTTTCAGGCATGTGTACATGCCTAATTTTTCTGGCCTCTGGTGCTGCACTGTGGCTTCAACAACCAAACCCCAAAAAAAGGCACATAACAGGGATTAAACTGATAGGAGTAGTACTACTTAACACACCACTCATATCTGGTGTAACAGTAGTGTACATTTAAAACAAAAACAAAAATTCTTCTGTAATAGATTGCATAGCAGTTAGTTGTCTGCAAGCGTGTGTGTCAGACCTACAGCGTCTACTCTACCAACTTCTGCTCTTTTGAGCGTAAGAAGCTAATGTCACAAAGTGCCCCAAAATTGAAGTGATGCGACCAACAAAGCATCTTTTTCCATCTCCTGGTTCTAAAAATCCAGGCCTTATACACGCCCCTTGATAGGTGACGTAACAAGTATTAAACTGATAAGAGTAGTACTTACAAACATGCCACTCCTATCTGGTGGCACCTTTGACTGCTCGGGCGGTGCCCCAAAATTGAAGTGATACGACCAACAAAGCATCTTTTTCCATCTCCTGGTTCTAAAAATCCAGGCCTTATATACGCCCCCTGATAGGTGACGTAAAAAGTATTAAACTGATAAGAGTAGTACTTACAAACACGCCGCTCCTATCTGGTGGCACCTTTGACTGCACGTGCCGTGCCCCAAAATTGAAGTGATACAACCAACAAAGCATCTTTTTCCATCTCCTGGTTCTAAAAATCCAGGCCTTATACACGCCCCCTCATAGGTGACGTAACAAGTATTAAACTGATAAGAGTAGTACTTACAAACACGCCACTCCTATCTGGTGGCACCTTTGACTGCACGTGCCGTGCCCCAAAATTGAAGTGATACAACCAACAAAGCATCTTTTTCCATCTCCTGGTTCTAAAAATCCAGGCCTTATACACGTCCCCTGATAGGTGACGTAACAAGTATTAAACTGATAAGAGTAGTACTTACAAACACGCCACTCCTATCTGGTGGCACCTTTGACTGCACGTGCCGTGCCCCAAAATTGAAGTGATACGACCAGCAAAGCACCTTTTTCCATCTCCTGGTTCTAAAAATCCAGGCCTTATACACGCCCCCTTATAGGTGACGTAACAAGTATTAAACTGATAAGAGTAGTACTTACAAACACGCCACTCCTATCTGGTGGCACCTTTGACTGCACGTGCTGTGCCCCAAAATTGAAGTGATACGATTAACAAAGCATCTTTTTCCATCTCCTGGTTCTAAAAATCCAGGCCTTATACACGCCCCCTTATAGGTGACGTAACAAGTATTAAACTGATAAGAGTAGTACTTACAAACACGCCACTCCTATCTGGTGGCACTTTTGACTGCACGTACAGTGCCCCAAAATTGAAGTGATACGACCAACAAAGCATCTTTTTCCATCTCCTGGTTCTAAAAATCCAGGCCTTATACACGCCCCCTGATATGTGCTGTAACAGGTTTTAAACTGATAAGAGTAGTACTACTTAACACACCTTATAATAATGCAGAGAGAGGCAATGCAGGGAGAGGAGTCTGAAGAAGAGGAGTCAGAGGAGGAAGGTGGCTTTGAGGAGGTGGAAGACCAAACACAGCAGGCGTCCAAGGGGGCTTGTTGTCACCTTTCGGGGACCCTTGGTGTTGTACATGCCTGGGTGGAGGAAGAGACCTTCAATGACATCAGTGAGGACAAGGAACGGGACATGGCTAGCTTGGTATCCAACCTTGTGCAAATGGGGAGTTTGCGGTTGTGCAAATGGACTGTTTTTGGTTGTTTGTGGTGCGTTAAACGGGGAGTTTGGTCTGTCACTGTGAAGCGGGCCTAACCCTTACACTACCTGATCGATACAACATCATACCTGATGTTTTAAAGCACGTTATTCCAAACAATTTAGGAATGTTAGGTAATGTATGCCCTTTATGGCTTAAAACCAGACTCTGCATCAACTATGTAATTTTCCATGGGAGTTTTGCCATGGATCCCCCTCCGGCATGCCACAGTCCAGGTGTTAGTCCCGTTGAAACAACTTTCCCATCACTATTGTGGCCAGAAAGAGTCCCTGTGGGTTTTAAAATTTGCCTGCCCATTGAAGTCTATGGCGGTTCGCCGGTTCGCGAACATTTGCGGCGGTTCGCGTTCGCGGTTCGCGAACCAAAAATTTTATTTTTGCGACATCACTACTGAACAGTAAATGTGTTGTGAACTTGTGCAGTGATTAGAGGGCAGCTGAGAGTGTGTGTGGTTTTGCCTGTTTAAAACTATATCAGTGTGTGACTTTTTGGGGTCTGCTTTCCTCTGTTCTGTGATTACTCCTGAACAGTAAGTGTGTACTTGTGCAGATTTTAGTGGCAGCTGAGAGGGGGTGTGGTTTAGCCTGTGTAAGGCTATATCAGTGTGTGACTTTTTGTGGTCTTCTTGCACCTGTTCTCTAATTTCTCCTGAAGAGTAAATGTATTGTGTTCTTGTGCAGTGATTAGTGGGCAGCTGAGAGGGTGTGTGGTTTTGCCTGTGAAAACTATATCAGTGAGTGACTTTTTGTGGTCTGCTTGCATCTGTTGTGTGACTTCTCCTGAACAGTGCTTTCTGTACTTGTACAGGGATTAGTGTGCAGGTGAGAAGTAAGAACGTAATATAAACAGGCAAAGGTGCAAACAGCATAAGGGCAGTTCTAGTATAAGTGTAGGGTTTAAATAAAAGGAGGGAGTGCAATGGGAGAGAACATTGTAGTGCTTTATTCATTTATTTTCCCACTGTAATTATGAGTCAGTCCAGTGGCAACCTCACTCAGTGTACATCCTGTCATATGTATGCACTACTGGAACAGATGATCCAGGGTCCATACCTCTGTGACAGGTGTGAGCATGTTGCCTATCTTGAAACTCAAATTGGAGAACTGGAGAGGAGAATTGCAGCACTTAGTGATATTGCTCCACTGGAAAGTGGGTTGGTGCTCACGGAGCACAGTTTAGCTGGGCCTAACATGGAGGGTGGAGCTGGGGCTAGTGAGGATGTCCAGGGAGGTAGCTGGGTTACAGTTGCAAGGGAAAGCAGGGGGAACAGGAGCAGGAGGCAGGCCAGTTCTGAGTAGGAAAGCACCAACAGATTTGCCAGACTGAGTGAAACTGTTGGGGATGTCCATTCAGGAATGGCAATGCCAGATGGAGCTGTTCCCTCTATCAGCCTGGAGAACAGTTTTACTCGAGGAGTGGGAGGGCAGAATAGGCAGAGCAACAGGCAGGTTTTAGTGGTTAGGGACTCTATTATTAGGAAGGTAGACAGGTACCAATGACAACATTAGTGGAAGATGGAGTGTCCTAAAGAATGATTTTATAGAACTAGGTAATAAGCTGAAGGCAAGGACCTCCAAGGTAGTATTTTCTGAGATACTACTAGTGCCACGTGCTAGCCCAGGGAGGAAGAAGGAGCTTAGGGAGGTTAATGCGTGGCTAAAAATGTTGTGCATTAAGGAGGGGTTTCGGTTTTTAGACCATTGGACTGACTTCTCACCTAGGTACAACCTCTATAGCAGGGGTGGATTGCACCTTAATGATGAGGAAGCTTTTGTGCTAGGGATAGGATGGTAGTAGGCTGGGGGAGTTTTTAAACTACTAGGTGGGGCGAGATAGATGTAATGGGGTAGAAAGTGTAGAGGGGTAAGGAAGGCATTAACTAGTCATGGGGGAGGAGATGGGGGAAGGGTTAGTACAGTCAATAGGGAGGTATTGCTAAGTAACTCATGTACAGTGGTAGGCACTTCAGAACTCCAGATTTATAACATAAGGTGTATGCTGGCTAAAGACAGAAGCTTGCCAGGAACAATGGGAGAGTTAGAATTATTAACAGTTAAGGAGAAATGGGATTTAATAGGCATTACTGAAAAGTGGTGGGGTGAATCTTATACTAGACTGTTAATCTGGATGGTTGTAACCTATTTAGGAAAGATAGGGGCATTGGTAAAAGAGAAGGGATTTGTCTGTATGTTGAGCCTGAATTTAAGCTTATAGTCAGAGAAGATATTTATGGTGGAACTAGCGGTAATATGGAATGTTTGTGGGTAGAGTTAAATAGAGGAGCAGCAAATTCTAAAAGAATATTAGTAGGAGTATGCTATAATCCCCCAAATATAATTAAAATTGAGGAAATGCAATTATTGTTACAGATTGAAAATGCAGCTAAGCATGGTCAAGTTCTAATAATGGGAGATTTTAATTAGCCTGAAATAAACTGGATAAATGAGACCAGCAGTACAGCTAAGGGGAGCAGGTTCTTCAGTAGACTCAGAGAACATTATCTGGCCCAGCTTATACAAGAACCTACTAGAAATTAGGCTATCTTGGATTTAGTTATCACAAATATTGATATTGTATCAAATGTTGAATTAGGGCAACCTTTGGGAAACATTGACCACAACACAGTCTCATTTGATATTGAATTAAAAAAACATAACTGTAAGGGGCCAACAAAAACTCCTAATTTAAAAAGGGCAGATTTTAACAGTCGAAGGGCAGCGATACAATGTATAGACTGGGACAGAGAACTGACAGGTAAAAATAATGAACATAAATGGACGGCGTTCAAATCCTTACTAAATAAACATACTTATCACCATATACAATGTGAAATAAAAGTAGTATGAGTAATTAACAACCAATGTGGCTTAACAATGAATTAAAAATTAAGATGAAGAGTAAAAAACAAGCATTTAAATTATAAAAACAAGGGGACCAGATACTGCTTTATGTAAGTACAAGGAAAACAACAAGGCTTTCAAAAGGGCTATTAAACTGGCTAAAATCGAAAATGAAAAGTTTTTAAATAAATTAATGGGAAGAAGGCCATGAAGGAAGCTATAGGAACATTGCAGTGTGACACAGGCTGTCTGATAATTAGTGACCAGGAAAAGGCAGATGAGCTAAATTGGTTCTTTTCTTCAGTATACACAGTGGTTGGGTCACTGCAACATAATGGGGCTACACTACCGTCACCAAATAACTGGTTAACGCAGGAAGAAATCAAAAAGAGGTTGGAAAAAATACGTGTTAATAAAGCCCCAGGTCCTGATGGAATACATCCAAGGGACTGAGGGAACTGGGCTCTGTAGTAGCAAAACCATTATATCTAATTTTTCAAGATTCACTCAACACAGGGTCTCCATCAGATGACTGGATAAAGGCAGAGGTACTGCCCATATTTAAGAAGGAAGCAAGAGCAAATCCGGGGACTTACAAAGCATTTAGAATGTTTAATAAGGGATAATATACAAGAATATGTCTATTCAAAAAGGAATAGAAGGTCGAGCCAACATGGATTTATGAAGGATAGGTCATGTCAAACAAACCTAATTGTTTCTATGAGGAGGTTAGTAGGAGCTTGGATCTAGGCAACTCAGTGGATGTAGTCTATTTGGATTTTGCAAATACTTTTGATACAGTGCCACATGGGAGACTATTGTGCAAACTAAGGAATACAGGAATTGCCATAAATATTTGCTTCTGTATTGAGAGCTGTCTAAAAGACAGGAAGCAAACGGGTGTGGTAAATGAAACATACTCGGATTGGCTAATGTTGTAAGTGGGGTTCCTTAGGGCTCAGTATTAGGTCCCCTCCTTTTTAATATATTCATTAATTACTTGGAAGTGAGATTGGAGTGTGGTGTCTCCATTTTTGCTTATGACACAAAGTTGTGCAAGGTAATTAAATCAGAAAAGGATGTACTTTCCCTCCAAAGGGATTTGCATAAATTAGAGGAATAGGCATCTAAGCGGCAGATGAGATTTAACACGAATAAATGTAAAGTTATGCATCTGGGAAGGAAATGTATAATCTTAGTGGAGCAAATCTAGGGGTATTAGATATTGAAAAGGATTTGGGAGTACTTGTGGACAACCGCCTAGGTAACAGTGCTCAATGCCAAGCAGCATCTGCAAAGGCAAGTAAAATATTAGCATTTATTAAGAAGGGTATAGAAGCAAGGGAAGCAAATATAATTCTCCCACTATACAAATCCCTAGTATGCCCTCATTTGGAATATGGAGTACAATTTTGGGCACCACTATTACAAAATGAAAATTTAGAGCTGGAAAAAGTACAGAGAAGGGCAACAAAGCTAATAAAGGGAATGGAGGGGCTAAGTTATGAAGAAAGACTAACAAAATTAAACGTATTTACTCTAGAAAAAAGGCATCTAAGAGGAGATATGATTACCTTATATAAATATATCCTGGGTCGATACAAGGCTTTGTCAAGGGAACTTTTTGTGCCAAGAGGTTTTCAACTGACAAGGGGACATCCTTTGATATTAGAAGTAAAACGATTTCACCTTAAAGAAAGAAAAGGGTTCTTCACAGTAAGGGTGGTTAATCTGTGGAATTTTCTACCAACGGAGGTGGTGACAGCAAAATCAATAGATAACTTTAAAAAGGGATTGGATATGTTTTTAATTAAAAAGGACATTAAGGGCTATCCTGGATAAATAGCGAGGGAGTATTGATCCAGGGATGAATCCGATCGCCAGTATCTGGGGTCAGGAAATAATTTTATAACTTTTTCCCTGTTGAGACAATTGGCAAAGTTTCACTGGGGGGGGGGGCGGGGTTCTGTTTGCATTACTCTGGATCAATTAACAATAAATCCGCGTATTGCAGATAAGAGGAGATCTTAAAAGTTCGAACTTGATGAACTAAAAATTTTTTTAACCATAAATTACTATGTAACATATTCAGAGATACCACTCTCGATTTAATTAAACATATATTTAGAAAAAATGGATTTAATTTTGATTAGCATATAGGTATGTTATACTATAAATTATGAAACCATTTCCTAAAAACAATAAATAAATATTAAACATACAATAAACTAACATTCAGAATTGAACTATTCAGGTGCAGATAACTAAGCATCAAATCCCCAGAATTATATTGGGATCACCTAATGCACTTTTCCATGAAATTTAAATTTTTATCTTTGATGAATGGGAAGTGTCAAAACTACAATTAGAAGCAGAATATACATTTAAAAATATAAACAATGTACATCTCTGCAATTCAGTTTTACTTGAAAGCAGACAGGCATGAGTGACTGAGCCAGTGCAATTTTGGCGTTGCCCGGGGTCTGTACCGCACCCTCTAGCCGAACGTACCTGTCTGTGAGGAGTGAAAGCTGCTGCTGCTAGAACAGCCCTCACTGACAAATATTCTTAGAAGAACATCCTATGTGCAGCTAATCTAGACCTTTTTTAATAGTAACTCTCAAGCAACTCTCAAGCAACCAGAAACTACATTTATCCAGCATCTACCAATCCCTGTGGGTGCTGTATAACTGAGAGTCTACTGTATATACAGTATACTATATATATATATATATATATATATATATATATATATATATTGTGATCAGGATGGCCGCGTATAGCGCTGGTTTCTAAAATAAAGGGCTGACACCGACTTCAAATGCAGCAAATTGGTTTATTTGCAAAACGGAAATTAACAGTTGAAGCAGTAGCTCTGCTTAAAATAACGAAACATAAATAACTTTGTCTCTGCGAGGTGGGGAGAATGCCACCTTGTGGCCAGGTATATACAAACAGTCCTTTAACTTGGGAACTGCCCCCCTTGTGGCCAGCTTGTCAACAGTCTTTTAAGCTGGGGAGACTGGTGAGAGTGCCACCTAGTGGCCAGGAAACAACAGTCTCTTATCTTGTTGAAAATGCCAGCTTGTGGCTAGGAAACACACAGTCTCTTACTTGGTTGAAAATGCCAGCTTGTGGCTAGGAAACAAATAGTCCCTTTGACTCGTGATAGTGCCACCTTGTGGCCAGGAAACAAATAAACAGTCTCTTATTATTAGCAGTCTTCGCTCGGTAGACCGTCGTCTTTACTTCATACCATAGGGTGGGGTTCTGGCCCGCCCTACTCTCCAGATACCCCAACCTCCAGGGACCCTTAGCACCGTCCTATGGTGAAGGCTACAAATCTGTTTAACGACACAGACTTCTCCCTGGGGTTATCAGACTCTGCAATGGTACCTTTACATCCAGGAGTTCCACAATTAGCTTGCAGGGCTGGCTTTGCTCCAACAGCAGCTAATCCTTGATATCTGTGTGAGCAAACTTTCACACAAGCTTCTCTTATAGCAGTCCACCCAGCTGACAATGTTCTCTTGCAAGCTGCAACTCCCAGATTTCTCACTAGCATAGACCTTGTCTCTTTTAGGCTACTCTGCCTGGGAATCCTCCTCAGTCTGTCATTCACTTACTGGGTGCTTTTGTAGCTTCACCTCCTGACGGTGTAGGTGCTCTGACCGCTCTGTTAGTCCAACGACTTCAAGACAGCACACACTTCTTTCTGTAGTCCAGTACTCGCATTCCCTGGTAAATCCGGGTTCACAAAGCCCACTGCAATTCCACACAGGAATCAGTCTCCACTCTCTGTGGCTTGCTTCTTGCCAGCAGCACACAACGTGCACAGAGCCTAGCCGGCCACACCTCCCTCTCTAGGTCTGCTTTCAGGCTTTTAAAGGGCAGTTACTCCAATTAGGAGTTCTTCAGAAGTTTTTAACTCCTTCACTTCTGACACGAACTCCATACTCCACTTGCTTTTCATACTTCAAAGGAGCAAACGATCACTATATATATATATATATATATATATATATATATATATATATATATATTTATATATATATATGAAAGGATGAGGAAATAAGCCCAAGACTGCCTAATTGTGTAAACATGTTACAATATACATATCGCTGATATATATAGATACAAGGATTGGATTAAAATAGTATATTCATTTTTTATATTTTAAAGTTATAAATTGACATTATTAGATTATCAGATTGTATTTTGTGTAGATATTAAGGATTTGTTAAATGAGGTCTAATAATTTAAAATAATTAAAAAGTCAGCTAAAATATACATTTGTGGAGTATAATTTCATTCTGCACTGCTTGAGTTAATGTATGTAAGTTGTTCTAGTTGATTATGCATGTCATGGACCCTTTTCCAGGGCCTGGATCCTGGTGCATAGTGCCACCATAGAAGACACACCACATCATTGGAAAAAGTGGGCAGTGAGCATTGGAAAATGTGGGCAGGTGGGTGGTAGGGTGAATAGCCCCAAAACATAGGGCCATAGTGTACCACCATGCTTCATATGGTCTTATGGCATATGCCACCTGCTTCATCCTCACGTCACATCAGTCTTTAGCATATGCCAGGTCCCGACACAGCCGGAAGACGCAATGGAGTGGAGCAGAAGCAGCTGATCAAGGTAAGTGAGGGGAGAGGGAGAGGGGGGCTCGCATCACCCCCATTGTCTCCTCCCTCCTTCCCCTCATCCTCCTCCTCCCTGCCTCCCCTCATTCTCCTCCTGCCTCTCTCCCCTCATCCCCATCTCTCCCCTCATCCTCCTCCTCCCTCCCTCCCCTCCTCTTCCTTCATCCATCCCCTCATCCTCCTCCCTCCTTCTCCCTTTACCGCTACCCCCTAATCTCCCTCTCCCCTCACTTACCTTCATCAGCTGCTGCTCTCCATCGCATCTTCTGTGGTGGGACCCGGCATATGCTAATGACGTGACGGCACATGCCAGTCACGTCATTAGCATATGCAGGGTCCTGACACAGCCGGAAGATGCAATGGAGTTGAGCAGGAGCAGCTGATCAAGGTAACTGAGTGGAGAGGGAGGGGGGCTCGCATCACCCCCATTGTCTCCTCCCCTCATTCTCCACCCCACTTCCCCTCATTCTCCCTGCCTCCCCTCATCCTCCTCCTCCCTCCCTCCTTCATCCTCCTCCCTCCTCTGCTCCTCCCTGCCTCCCCCCCTCATCCTCCTCCTTCTCCCTCCCCTCTTCATCCTCCTCATCCCTCCTCCTCCTTTTCCCCGTCTCTAATTAAGCCTGCTCCTTCTCCCCTTACGTACCTTCTTCAGCTGCTGCTCTCCATCGCGTCTTCTGTGTTGGGACCCGGCATATGTTAATGACGTGACGTCACAGGGAGGAGGAGGGAGATGTAGGAACAGGGAGGAGGAGGTTGAGGGAGGAGGAGGGTCAAAGGGGGGAAGAGACAGAGGGGAGGGATGAGAGACACAGGGGAGGGGAGGAAAGAGACACTGGGTAGGGGTGGGAAGAGACACAGGGGAGGAAGGGGGGGGAAGACACACAGGGGAGAGAGAGGGGGGACAAACACACAGGGGAGGGAGAGGGGGAAGAAACACAGGGGAGGGAGAGGGGGGAGGAGAAACTGGGGAGGGCGAGGGGGGACAGACACACAGGGGAGGGAGAGGGGGGAATAAACACAGGGGAGGGGAGGAAAGAGACACTGGGTAGGGGTGGGAAGAGACAAAGGGGAGGAAGAGGGGGACAGACACACAGGGGAAAGAGAGAGGGGGGACAAACACACAGGGGAGGGAGAGGGGGAAGAAACACAGGGAAGGGAGAGGGCGGAGGAGACACTGGGGAGGGAGATGGTGGGCAGACACACAGGGGGGGGAGAGGGGGGAAAGACACACAGGGGAGCGAGAGGGGGAAGAAACACAGGGGAGGGGGAGAAGACACAAGGGAGGGAGATGGGTTGCAGACACACAGGGGAGGGAGAGTGTGGGCAGACACACAGGGGAGGGAGAGGGGGTGACACACATAGGGGACGGAGATGGGGTGGAGAGATACAGGGGAGAGAGGGGGGACAGACAGATAGGGGAGAGCGAGGGGGAGAGACACAGGGGAGGGAGAGGGGGAAGAGACACAGGTGGGAGAAGGGGAAGAGTCACAGGGGAGGGGGAAAGAGACAGAGGGGAGAGGGGGAAACACTAGGGAGGGGTGGTGGAGAGACATAGGGGAGGGAGACGGGGAAGACACACAGGGGAAGGAGAAGGGGGCAGACACACATGGTAGGGAGGGGGGAAGATAGACAGGGGAGGTAGGGGGAGACAGACACACAGGGGAGGGAGAGGGGGAAAGAGACACAGGGGATGGGGAAGAGACAGAGGGGAGGGGGGAGAGACACAGAGGAGGGGGAGAGACACAGGGGAGGGGTGTAAAAGACACATGGCGAGGGAAGAGACAGAGGGGAGAGGGGAGAGACACTGGGGAGGGGTGGGGGAGAGACATAGGGGAGGGAGAGGGTGGCAGACACACAGGGGAGGGAGAGGAGGGACAGACACACAGGGGAGGGTGGCAGACACACAGGGGAGGGAGAGGGGGAAAGAGACACAAGGTAGGGGGGAAGAGACAGAGGGGAGGGGGAGTGACACAGAGGAGTGGGGAGAAACACAGGGAAGGAGTGGAAGAGACACAGGGGAGGGGGGGAAGAGACACAGAGGAGGGGAAGAGACACAGTTAGGGGGGAAGAGACACAGGGGTGGGAGAGGGGGACAGGCACACAGGGGAGGGAGAGGGGGAAAGAGACAAAGGGGAGGGAGAGGGGGAAGAGACACAGGGGAGGGAGGGGGCTGACACCCAGGGGAGGGAGAGGGGGATAGACACAGAGGAGGGAGAAAGGAGACACGGGGGAGGGAGAGGTGTAAGAGACACAGGGGAGGGAGACAGGGAAAGGAGACACAGAGGAGGGAATGGAGGGGGAAAGGAGGCACATGAGAGGGAGAGGAGGGGGGAAAGGAGACATAAGGGAGGGAGAGGAGGGGGGAAAGGAGACATAAGGGAGGGAGAGGAGGGGGGAAAGGAGACACAAGCAAGAAAGTAGACAGGGGAAGAGGCTCACGGTGAGCACCAAAGGTGCTCACATTCGGTGGCAAACATCATTGCCAGCATTACAATTTTATTGCTGTCATTTTTGACGGGCAAGTTGCTAGTTACTTTTTTAATTATTAGCATGGATTGTGATGCACATCTTATTCTAGTTTATTGTACTTTTAATACATATTGTATTTTGTCTAACAAAGTGAAGTCTTTCTTTGAGACAAACATGCAGTGTTATCTGTACTAACAATGTTTCATATTTTGTGAGTTTTGTTGCTAGATTATTGGTGTTATGCACCAGGAAACATTTAAGTTTATTTATACTCATCAATAATATTTTAGGTTGTATCATCTATTTCACAAGTATGCACTTGTAACCAATTTTTTTCATGTCTTCATTTTAATGACAATGGAATTCTGAGTAGATTTAAATTTGACACATTTTTCCTTAAACTGCATGTAGTATCCTGACATCTACTGAAATTATAAGAAAGCAGTGTGCTCAATATATGGCACAACTTCAGAGGTCTTCATCCAGTGCTCAAGGCAGTCTTTTTTCCTCTGAAAAACGTTTTTTGCCATTGGTTTATTGTTGTTTAGTCATGCCCTACTCTTCATGGCCCTATGGGCCACTGTTTGCCAGGCACATGTGTCTACCACTGCTTTTCTGAGCTCTCTCGTTACATCACTATAATAGTTGTCAGTATTGGGAATGCTTATGATGTTGGTCACACTTTGCGAGCCTCGTGAAGTGAGGCGAGCCATCGACCACACAGGACTGTAACGAGTGCCAAATGTGCTCATTGTACTGCGAGCCTTGCAAAGTGAGGCGAGCAGTTGAGGCACGTGGGACTTAGGCTGCAATGAGTGAGTGCCGAAGGTGCTCATTGCACTGCAAGCTTCACTACAATGAACGCCAAAGGGACTTAGCTCATCGCAAGGCCCGCGGGACTTAGCCGCAACTTCAAGCCTCACAAAGGGAGGCGAGCAGTTGAGGCACGTGGGAATTATGAACCGTACGACTTAGGACTAAAACCTGTACTTGCACTGTGCGCCAAGCAAAATTACGACTTTAACGTCTGAACTACTGAACTGAAAATACATGAAAAAAACTAAACAAATATTCCTCAAATTAACTTACACACACCACAGTGGGAGAAGCAGGGAGCCTCTAAATCAGGCTGCAAGTTAATTTGATGCATATTTGCCAAAAAAACGTTAAACGATGAAAACGACGCCCAAGGATGTAAAACTAGCACGAAGGGCGTAAAAAATAGCCCTAAGCAGTAACACTTAATGAAAACCAGTAACATTTAATCCAAGCCACTAACATTCAACACAAGGCTGTAACACTTAACCCAAGCCACTAATAGTTAACCCAAGGCAGTAACACAACCCAAGACAGTAAAACTCAAGCTCGAGCCCTATAAACTACACAGGGTAAGAGGCTTGCAATGAGCGCCGAAGCCGCTCATTGTGAGCCACGCAATGAGCATTGAAGGTGCTCCGAGGGCCCATAGCCTCGCATTGTGTGGCAAACAGCATTGCTAGCCTTTTACTCCCATTATTTTTGACGGTCAATTTCCTAGAAGTTACATAGTAATTGAGGTTAAAAAAAGACTTTTAGTCCATCAACTTCAATCTTCAATCACATCTATCCATATCTGCCTCTGCCATCCCCTTCTTCATGTGACTTCAATCTTTCCCACTGTCAGTGTCTTCTCTAGGAAATCCTGTCTTCTTACGATATCACCAAAACGTTTTAATTTTAGCCTCATGATCAAACCTTGCAGTGAACAGTTTGTCCTGATTTATTTTAGTATTGATTGATTAGATCTTCATGCAATCCAAAGAACTGAAAGCAATTTTCTCCAGCACCACAATTCAAAGGCTTTAATTCTACAGCACTCAGTCTTATTTATGGTCCAGATCTCGGGACCAGACATCTGTATGTTACTACTGGGAATAACATAATTCTAACTATGCAGACCTTTTTTGAAAGTATAATATCTTTTATTTTTAATATTTAAACTTTCTACCCCAGAAGCAAACATCGTATTTTCATGGCTGATGTCACCATCTGCTGATATTTTGGATCCAGGATAATAAAATCAGTCACTGCCTCCCCTTCTTTTACCTCTATTTGTCAGCAACTGAGATTGCTGTTTGACATGATCTTTGTCCTTTTGCACTCTCTTCTTTCACCCTTAATAACAGGCCCTTTTAGTTCCTTCTTGTTTTCACCCATGAGAGCAGCATCTGCATATTTGAGGTTGTTGATATTTCTCCCAGCAAGGTTTAATTCTGGCAATCTTATCACACTCCTCCCCAATTTTTAAACATTTGCTTGTTCCATGGCTGGTCCACATAGTGATTCCTCAGGAGGTGGTGATATGGTTTGGTGTAGTGGTTTTCGGGTATTAATTTAATGATATTATTAAGATCAATAACATTTATTAATATTAATTAAAACATCATATTTTATATATTTGCCATTTTTTAATTATCTGAATTCTTAATACAGGATATATATAAGCTTTAGCCTCATGAAATAAACAAAACTGTATTACATGAAATGCATTTATTATAATGAAAAAATGATATCAAAACAGTATCTTTCAACATAACAATTAATATGGTATTATGAGTAAGTTTCTTTGTAGCTATTGGAGTATACGTTTTGAAAATCTATGTTTTTTGGGAGCATCCCAATAGTATGTTTTTTAAAAGTGTGTTTATAAGTATATCTCATAAATGTGTTTCTTAATTGAGGGTATTTACATAAGCCACCTTGCCATCTCTTTCTCTCCTGTCTTCCTGCTCTCCTGTTTTTGTCTTTCTCTTAATTTTGTGTGTACTGCTGTTCTTTTCTAATGTCCTCCCTTTAGCTTGAATAGGGCAGTCTTAAATAGTCAATTCTTATCCAAGTTTTTTTTTTTAATTCTATACTGAGATCACTAGCTTCCTTGGGAAACACACTAAATCATTTTTCCAAGTCTCTACCAAATTTTGAATACAATGACTATGTTGACACAGCTGTGCTCCTGAGTGTATATTTAGATAAATATCTTCTTTTTTTTTTATTACAAAATTACATGTACAAGACATAATAAAACATAAAATACATACACAACTTACATACAATACATACTAATAGTTATCACAATAGGGAATACGAGAATTTTAACCCAGAATAACTGATCTTCCAGTATAGGGTTTTCAATACATTTCCAGAGTTTAATTAACTAAAACAGAGGGTAAGCCAACGTTGTTTATCTATAGAGGAGGGTCTCTTGCATGCTCTTTTACCTTAAAGTGGTTGTCCCATATCGACCATTTTGCTAAAAGTTTCTTCCGTTTCTTAGTCTGACACATTATAAGGCCTTTCTCCATCAATTTATCTGATTCTAATCTAACTTCAATGTCTGACCATAGTGGTATTTTATTAGACCTACATAATTTAACTAACTGCTATTTACATACCATTAGTATATGTGTTATTAACATGGCAGATTGGATAGAAGGCACTATGGGTAAGATATGAAATAAAATTATTTCTGGGTTCAGTTTTAACTGTATTTTTGTAATTGTCCTAATGTGGTTGATACATTGAAACCAGAAGGATTGGATCTTAGGACATTTCCACCGCATATGTGTCAGGGAACCAGTCTCTCCACATTTTTTCCAGCATTCATCCAAGTTTATTGAGTTAATCTTATTCATAATGGTGGGCGCTAAGTGCCATCTCTGAATTAATTTAATATATTGTTCCCTATACGATATGCAGATGGAATTTTCCTTAACAAATTAACAAGCTCTAAACCATTTTTATTCTGACCAGGTAGTTTCGAGGTCCTGCTCCCATTTTATCATTTTATTTGTTTTAAAATTTTCTTCTCTTATACTAAATATGTCATTACATTTAGAGATATTATGTATACTATTCTTTTTAACAATAAGATTTTCCAGAGGTAAGTTCTCTCTATGGCCTTCCACTTGGAAGCCACATCTTTCCAGAATACGCTTCATATTCTCATAGCCCAGCGATGTCAATTTAAAGCTAGGGAATTTCTCCTGAAGATTTGTATGAGATAAAAACACTCCCTTATCAAATAGATCCCCAATTATCGTAACACCGACAGACTCCCAGTGTAATACTTCACTATATTTATACTTATATTGTAATAGACTCAGAGGAGCGACCAACGCTGGATATTTAGTCAAATACAATTTGTCTCTTTGTCTATACCACCTTTTAACCATTGTTCTTATTCCCACAAAACAATTTGCAACTATTGAATTTTCCATTTTCGGAAGCCAGAGTAATAATTCAATGGGAAAATTACTTACAAGTTCTCTTTCTATTTTAAGCCATTTTGACTCTTTAGAGGCTAAATTCCACCCCAAGAGGTGGTTTATCAAAACTGCTATACTTATATTTGATATAGAGGGGGCTGCTAAGCCTCCTCTTTCTGGTTGTCGTTTTATAATATTTAGACTCAGTCGTGGTTTTTTATTATTATTTATATATTTATTCACTGTACTTTGCAATAACTTGATGATATATCTGGGGATTACTTGAGGAAAACTTCTGAAGACATACATTATCTTTGGGATAATTATCATTTTAATTAGGGCCATCCGACCTGACCACGACAAGAAATCTGGTTTCCATTCTGCAATATGTTGTTTTATTTGTTCATGAACTATTAAAATATTATCTCTTAATGTATTTTTAACTTGTGACTGAAAACGAATACCTAAGTGTGTAATACCCATACTTTCCCAATTTAGATTAAATTTACTCTTGAGTATATTAAGCTCACGCTGTCTTAAAGCCATTGTTAAAGTCTCTGACTTAGATTCATTGATTTTCAAGTAAGACATTTTATTATACCTTCCTAATATATCAAATAAAGATACCAAGGACGTAACCGGTTCCGATAGTGTTAGTACCATATCGTCCGCAAACATTAACAGTTTGATGTGGTTATTTCCGATTTTGATCCCTTTAATTGATTCTGTTGTATGTATTAATTCTGCTAGGGGTTCTAGTGATAGAATAAAAATCAATGGGGACAAGGGACATCATTGTCTTGTCCCATTTAACAAATTAAACCTATTTGATCTAAAATCCATGTGTGTAACTACTGCACTAGGATTTCTATATAGAGCCATAATCGCACTACTCACGAATTCTTCGAAACCAAATGTATCCAATACTGCTTCAATATATAGTCAATTTACCCTATCAAAAGCCTTTTCGGCTTCTAGGGAGATAAACATTGTCGGAGTATTTCTTTTTTAAACGTATGTCATTAAATTTAGCAATCTCCTGGTATTTTCTGGCCCTTGTCTATTATTCATAAACCCTACCTGGTCAAAATGTATCAATTTGGACATACATTTATTTAATCTATTAGCCAATATTTTAGCATAGATTTTAGTATCAGAGTTTAAAAGCGATATGGGTCTATAGCTCAAGTAGTTTTCAGGATCTTTATTCTGTTTAAGAATATTAATAATGTTAGCCTCTGTCATTTCTGGGGGCAATTTTCCTGTATTTTTTATCTCATTATACATAATACATAAGGTCGGACTAATATCTTTCATAAAAACCCTATAGTATGAGTTTATGAAACCATCAAGACCAGGAACTTTGTTTAATTTTAACTCTAGTATTATTTGTTCGACTTCCTTTATTTAAAATTTCTCTATTTAATTATAACAGGTCTTCGTCAGTTATTTTAGGTAAATGTATTTTTCTCAAGAAGTCATCTATATCCCTCTTTGTGGGTTTAAAAAAATTTGATCCTTCTTCTAGGTTGTATAGAGATCTGTAGTATGACTCGAAAACTTTACCTATTTCCTTAGGGTGGGTTATCTTCTTACCATGATGATATTTTATGGAAGTTATCTTTTGTTTAATACTTTTTTTATTAATTCTATCTATTAGGAATTTACCGACCTTATTTCCTAAGTTGTAGTAGTTCTGTTGGGATCTAAATATCATATTGTCTATTTGAAGTTGGAGTATCTTTTGTATCTGAAGTGATATTTGTTTAATTTGTGTGCTTATATTTCTAATCGGTGAAAGTTTATTTTCTAATTGTAGCTTATGCAAGTCAATATAAAGATCCGTTAAGGCTCTACCTCTTGTTTTTTTTAAATGAGAGCTATTTGCTATACACAGACCTCTAACAAAGGCCTTATGCGCACACCAAACGGTTATTTGTGAAGTAACAGAGTTATGATTTAAAAGGAAAAAAAAAATAATCTCATATTTGAGTTTATTAACTAGTTCCTCTGACTTCAATAGGATTGCATCCATTTTCCACTGTCTATTATTACTATTTTCCTGTGTATCCTTTATTCTCAAACTAACCATCGCATGGTCCGACCAAGTAATATCTCCAATTGTAACACTTTCAATTAAACTCACTGTAGCTTTATCTGTAAAGACCTAATCTATCCTGGAATAACTCAAATGTCTACCAGAGTAATAGGTGTAATCTTTTTGCTCGGGATTGAACACCCTCCAGCAATCATACATTCTATTCTTAGATATCTCCTTAGAGAATTGATTTGCTAAATTTTAGAGGAGTTAGGAAGTTTTTGTCCTGTAGCTATTCTATTTTTTATGGGGTCTATATGCATGTTGAAGTCTCCACACACAGGGAGTGCAGAATTATTAGGCAAGTTGTATTTTTGAGGATTAATTTTATTATTGAATAACAACCATGTTCTCAATGAACCCAAAAAGCTCATTAATATCAAAGCTGAATATTTTTGGAAGTAGTTCTTAGTTTGTTTTTAGTTTTAGCTATTTTAGGGGGATATCTGTGTGTGCAGGTGACTATTACTGTGCATAATTATTAGGCAACTTAACAAAAAACAAATATATACCCATTTCAATTATTTATTTTTACCAGTGAAACCAATATAACATCTCAACATTCACAAATATACATTTCTGACATTCAAAAACAAAACAAAAACAAATCAGTGACCAATATAGCCACCTTTCTTTGCAAGGACACTCACAAGCCTGCCATCCATGGATTCTGTCAGTGTTTTGATCTGTTCACCATCAACATTGCGTGCAGCAGCAACCACAGCCTCCCAGACACTGTTCAGAGAGGTGTACTGTTTTCCCTCCTTGTAAATCTCACATTTGATGATGGATCACAGGTTCTCAATGGGGTTCAGATCAGGTGAACAAGGAGGCCATGTCATTAGATTTTCTTCTTTTATACCCTTTCTTGCCAGCCACGCTGTGGAGTACTTGGACGCGTGTGATGGAGCATTGTCCTGCATGAAAATCATGTTTTTCTTGAAGGATGCAGACTTCTTCCTGTACCACTGCTTGAAGAAGGTGTCTTCCAGGAACTGGCAGTAGGACTGGGAGTTGAGCTTGACTCCATCCTCAACCCGAAAAGGCCCCACAAGCTCATCTTTGATGATACCAGCCCAAACCAGTACTCCACCTCCACCTTGCTGGCGTCTGAGTCGGACTGGAGCTCTCTGCCCTTTACCAATCCAGCCACGGGCCCATCCATCTGGCCCATCAAGACTCACTCTTATTTAATCAGTCCATAAAACCTTAGAAAAATCAGTCTTGAGATATTTCTTGGCCCAGTCTTGACGTTTCAGCTTGTGTGTCTTGTTCAGTGGTGGTCGTCTTTCAGCCTTTCTTACCTTGGCCATGTCACTGAGTATTGCACACCTTGTGCTTTTGGGCACTCCAGTGATGTTGCAGCTCTGAAATATGGCCAAACTGGTGGCAAGTGGCATCGTGGCAGCTGCACGCTTGACTTTTCTCAGTTCATGGGCAGTTATTTTGCGCCTTGGTTTTTCCACACGCTTCTTGCGACCCTGTTGACTATTTTGAATGAAACGCTTGATTGTTCGATGATCACGCTTCAGAAGCTTTGCAATTTTAAGAGTGCTGCATCCCTCTGCAAAATATCTCACTATTTTTGACTTTTCTGAGCCTGTCAAGTCCTTCTTTTGACCCATTTTGCCAAAGGAAAGGAAGTTGCCTAATAATTATGCACACCTGATATAGGGTGTTGATGTCATTAGACCACACCCCTTCTCATTACAGAGATGCACATCACCTAATATGCTTAATTGGTAGTAGGCTTTCGAGCCTATACAGCTTGGAGTAAGACAACATGCATAAAGAGGATGATGTGGTCAAAATACTCATTTGCCTAATAATTCTGCACTCCCTGTAGAATAACTCTACCCTTTTTAATCTGGTTTAACTATTTCAGGATTTTTTTAAGAAACTTGATCTGCCCTTGGTTTGGAGCATACACATTCCCTATAGTATAAATTACCTCATTAATCATACCCTGCCAGATGATAAATTTACCTTCTGTATCTATAAGTTTAAATTGTTCCTGAATCTTCAGTTTTTTACTGAACAATATTGCAACCCCTCTAGATTTCGACTTAAATGATGCTATTATAGGATCATGAAAATGTTTACTTGCTATTATATGTGGCTTCCCCTCCCTCCAGTGAGTCTCTTGTAAACATATAACATCTGCGGCTTCTTTAATGCAATTTAGTGTAACAGTTCTTCGTTTATATATTGTGTTTAAACCTCTGGCATTCTGGGATATAATTGTAATCATTATTGCTTATTTCCACTACAATGCTAATAATATTACTGCTTAATGAAATAGTCTGAGACCAAATTCTAGCATAGGTTTCTCTATTCCCCATTAAAACTAACTTTCTCACTACAACATTCATACCAACATACATCTCTAGCACTGAAAACCTTCTAGTTTGCAGTGCCATCCTACAGGGCTAATTTGCAAATGTAAAGAAATGAGGGGTATAAAAGGAAAAAAAAGGACCGATTCCGGACCTAATGGTGAGAGGCAGGGGTTTCTATATCTTACCCACAATTTTAACCTGAGATTACTTCGGTTCATCCTGTACATTTCTTACACCTTAAATAAAAAACAAAGTGTAATCTATATCACTCAAGAAATATACACAAACGGTATTAAGAATTAACCTTTGAGTGTAGTATAAGGAATTTATATTACTCATATCATAAATACAAATGTCTGACATATATATTTCATAAGTGTTAATAATAATGTAAAATGCATGATACAAACTGTTCATTGTTCAGTGTAGCAATATATATCTAAAATGATCCTTTGCTTTATAAATACAAAAATGTGATTGGATCAATTAGATACTGGTGTATGTTCAACCCCATTATAAGGGTATAAAGTGCAAAATTACATTTTTCAAAATGTAATATTATAAAATTACAAATCCACAAATGTATTATCAATCCAATATTCAATTTATCAAAAAGTGAGATTAAGTGTATATATATTTATAAAGTAACATGTGAAGTTATTCACCATTAAAATTATTAAATGTAATAAAGTGTAAATTTACATAATTCAAAATGATTACTATAAAAATATTAATCATGAGGACCAATATACCACAGTTTTCCTTTATTTTATCAACATTGGAATTCTCCAAATGCACTTTAAAAATAAATATATAAAGTGCCATGTGGATTCCACCCTTATGTGGATTATATCTATTGTGCCTATATATCGTCTATTTAGTACAAATTATTAGTGAGGTCATCTTTTGAAAAAATTCAACACCTTCTATGACTAGTGCAAAACCTAATATACTATAGGTCAGACAGTAATAGGAAATTAAAATTCATTATATTTTCTTGTTCTACTAGGAATGAATCCTTCTAAACTATACCGTAATAAACTGTGGGCAAAGAAAAAAAAAAAAAAAGAAAAAATGTTTTAGAATGTCCGACAACCATCAGATTACATTCTCTATTTTATAATTTGCCAATCTGGTTTCTTCAGTAGCAGGACAGGTTTACGTGTGGCTCTCTGTAAATTCTCCACCTCTAGTTTCCACAACGAAAGCAGGGATTCTCCCTCTTTCACTGAGGAAACCCTATGCCATGTTGCATCTTTTAAGATCAACAAGCCCTCTGGGAATCTCCACTTATATGTCAGATTATTTTTTCTCAATGTAGCTGTAATATTCATATATGTTTTCCGTAGGGCTAAAGTAGCTGGTGCTATGTCCGAAAAGATTTTTATTCCATCATACGGAGAGGGAAAACTTGAAATTTTATAGCTAGCTTTCAAGATTTCTTCTTTATTACATACCCTTTGGAAACTGACCATAACATCTCTTGGTTTTCCGTTTATCAATCTGATTGGGAGTGGGATTCTATGGAAATTGTTGAAAACATTTAATTCCTGACAAATATTAGGAGTGAGTATAGAGAAAAAATAATTCAAATATTTTTTAAGATCTACATCTAAAATTTCCTCAGAAATACCTCTCATCCTGAGATTTCTTCTTCTAGAGTGGTTTTCAAGATCTATAATTTTATGTTCTAGCTCATTTACTTTATTTTCAAGGGAAGTTGTATATGTTATTACTGAAGCATGATCTACCACCAATTTATCGAATTTGGACTCTATATCTTCTATTCTCTGGTGTATCTCTTTAATAGCTTTATAGTTTTCCCCAATTTGTGATTTAAGATCTACTGTTATATTAGCCTGAAACTCACTCAAAATGTCTTTAAGTTTTGAAGTAGTCAGTGCTTCCTCATCTGTTTCATTTGAATCTGCTGAGAATGCGGATTCATTGTTGCTTACCAAGCTTTGATTACTTTTTCCCCCAGCCACTAGACTATCAGAAAGAGATTTGTTAATCTTACTAGTGTTTGGGGCAAAAAAGGTTTCAACCTTCTGAGGGTTAAGTTTTTTAACTTTTACCTTAGATTTATTAGCCATTTTAATTTCAAACAGCTGTTATAGTATGCTGTGAGACCTAAATAGTATGCTTATCTAATATTTAAAGTCCCTTTTCTCTGCCAATTCAATATCTTCTCTCTTAACCTACTAACTAGGATCCCTCCTTACTTATTTCAAATCTTTTAGAATAGATATTTTTAATAGCTGTTTAATGTTTACCAACTCTTCTATCTAAGGCTCAATTATATAATATGATGTTACTAAATACTTCAAGTGTAAGGGGCCTAACAAGAAACCTACAACCCAGACTCCACAGCGGCGGGAGCTTCAAATATCTAGGCCTCTTTAAACATACAATACTGTTAAAGTTTTTTTTTTTTTTTTAGTTTAGTGATTATGTCACTTAAGGAGCTCTCAGCACCCGACCTTCAAAAGTTCAACCCCCAGGGTAAAATGCCTCTAGCCTTTATATAACACACAATCAAAACCTTTAAATCAAAAACAACTTTAACAGTTCATCTTAATCTATCCTTTTAGTTATATCATTAATAAAATTCACTTATGATATTTCTATCAGAATTTACCAGGCAATGGTTCAATTTCCACCTTAATAAAATTCTTAAAGCAGAGATCTATTCAAGTGAATATATACATAATACTCCTCATGTGTCTATAAACAGATACACATTCTCTAAACTGTTTATTTAGGACCATAGATATCCTTTTCTCGAACACATTTATTTTAAAGTCTGTGTTAAACCAGTTACTTCTGTGAGTTCTCACCTCCCAAGATATAAAAAATCTGTATGTTTCAGGTGAGTAATTATTCTATTATTGTATTAAAGTACAAAGGAGAAAGGGGAGCTAGTTCACTTATTTGCTTATTCAATGTTCAGTTTCAAGTCACTCATTATTAGATGGCTCCTAAGGGAGTCTTCCCTTACCTGTCTTCTCTATAAACAAGTGACAAATTGCTCCTGTGGAGCTGTATAGAGGAAGACTTTTCAGAGACCCAGAGTAGTAGCAGAGCATTCCCCTGTAGTTCTCACTTCCCAATCCTCCAGATTTTGCAGAGATCCTGTGGATATCAAATTGATCCTATGGAACTGTGTAAAGGGAGTATATTCAGAGGCAGTAGCTTTTATTAGCAGATTTTCCCCCTGGAGTTCTCATTTGCCAATATTCCAAAGCTTGTAAGGATCTTGTAATTAGTAATTACTCATATGGAGCTATATATGGGAGTACTATTCAAAGAGTGTAATCTTTGTAACCTTTTGTTCCCACTAGGCTTTCACTTCCCAATCTTCTGTTGTTTGCTTAAGGTTTATAGATATCACATTGCTCCTATGGAGCTATACACATGGTGTCTTTTCAGAGTGTGTGCTTTATAGAATCACAAGTTCAAATCCAGCCCTGTTTTGGCTTATCAAGACACTTAATATTGCTCCTATGGAGCTCTCACCTCCTGGGGCTCAGGAACTGCTTGCTTCCATTTGCTGCTTCTGAGTTTCAGGCTGCTCAAATTAGCTGGTATAAGGCCTGCTCTCCCTCAGTACAGCATCACAGCACTCAGCTCCCTGCTTCACAAGGTGCCTTTTGCTTCAGCTCTCAGTGTACTGTTGCACAAATCAGGGTCCAACCAACCTCCAGATCTTGCCTTCTTTGAGCTGTATCAGCGTCCCACGTGGTGTCCTCCCACGATGCACCTCTGCACAATAATCTGGCAGTAACATAGCTGCTAGGGGAAAGCTTGTCCCATAACACCAATTACTCTCATCCCAACATGTATGGGGAAAATTGGCTTTCAGAATGGGATTATTCAACAGTTATTAAACAGCATTTATGGGAGTTATAAGTGGATATCCTTCAGGCAATCTTCACTCCTCTGCCTCTCACCTTCACCCCACAGGCGTCTCACTCGTCTGCACTACCCATTTCCGGTCACGCCCCCTAGTTCCTGCCATATTTAGATAAATATCTGATATTTTGGGACAAGGAAATAAAATAGTTGTCTCGTCATTGTCCTCAAACACTTATGTTTACCAACCATTGTTCATTCTGATCTAAGCCCACCTGTTTATACAGAGGAGCTTCACCATGGCTAAATGAAACTGATGAAATTCTCTAATTCTAAGAATATATATATATATATATATATATTTTTTTTTTATATATATATATATATATATATATAAATCATGTCATATAAAAGGGATTATATTAAAATATATATATCAAATTATGTATGATTACAATAGTTCTGACACTGGTACCCCCATTTCTTTAATAACTTGCCACACTTTGTTGTATTCCTCATAGTCTATGTTTTTCTGGAACACTCTTGTTTTCGCTGTTATCGAGCAGACATTAGCAATTTGATCTCTTGTTCCTCTGCCACTGAGAAACCCAGCTTGCACATCTGATACTTCTTGGTCCATATATTGTTGCAGATGTACTTGCAAGATTGTAAGCATTATCTTGCTGGCACGTGACATTATGGCGATTGTTTGATAATTGGAACACTCTTTGACACTGCCTTTTTGGGCATTAAGGATATAGACAGACTTTTTTCATTCCACTTATCACTGTTGAATTTTCTAAAGTTGCTAGCATAATGCAAGCAGCACGTTCACAGCATTATCTTGGAGGATTTTGAACAGTTCAGCTGCGGTTCCATCAACTCCTGCAGCCTTGTTATCAGCAAGGCTTTCTAGGGACCATCTCACTTCATGCTTGAAGATACCTATCTCCAGCTCATTGGACAAATTATTGAGATTATCAATGCTGTTAAGATCCTTCCAGTATAAATCTTCTATGTATTCCTGCAACCAGGGGTGTAGAAAATTAGGTGGGGTGGAGGGATAAATGCCTCTCAGATTATATGAATAGGGGACACACAAAATATTGAAATTTAACTTAATCCATGCAATTTCAGAGCATGCCACTAGCTATTGAGCAGTATGTCTCTCCCAGGAAATCATTTAACTCCTCCTCTCCCTTTTTAAGAACCCTGGAGGATGCAATTGGTAGCCAAGCAGCAACAGAAAGAGTATTTGCCCATTGTAATTACAAATAGCTACTACAGTTACAGATGACCCTGCTTACCATTGAACCATATTTAAGAATGGGCTCACAAGGATTTCTGCATGAGTTTGTTTTTATGTTCTGTTTGTTTGAATTAAAATAGAGAGCACAATAGTTTCTGTAACATATTATTACATGTTTCAGGGGTATTATTATATTTATTAATACAGAATTACATTATATTATTACCACATATGAGCCATTATAGTGAGGTTGTTATTATAACTGTTATTATTCATCAGCTTTAAAGACATTCTCAGGAACTTATCTCGTCTGTAACCTGGGGACTGCCTGTATATTTTTTCTGTCGTGTATTTTTGTACCACAACTCCCAACTTTTATATTTACTCTTGCAGTTGATTAATATCTTTCCAATTCACTTCTTCTCTTTGTTCTTTATAATGTTTTTTCTAGTTCTCATTTTCCCCATCTCACTTTTTACCTCTCTCTTGTTTGCTCTTTACATATTCCTATTCCCTTCCCCTTCTTTTCCCATATCACTCATATTCCAACTTCCCTCACACATACTATTCCTCTGTAAAAGTATCATGGAGTGATTAAAATGGAGGGAAGTGTGAATTGATGAAGCCTGTGTTAGGTAGTGATATGAGCGAGGAGAGAAGAAGCATGTGTGATTCGGTGACATGATGGTTATACAGTGTTATGATAGTGAGGTGCAGGAAACCCTGTGTGATGCAATGATATGATAGTGAGGTGGGGAGAAGCCTGTGTGATGCAGTGATACGATAGTGGAACAATACATTAACAAATCATGCAAATAGATCCCAAGCCATCTATGACTACAGCCCTAAAAGATTTATGTGTTTCCTCTGAATCAGAATTGTAATTGCTCTGCATACATGTTGTTTATTTATAGTTATATGTACATAATTACAAGGGGAACATTGGAACATGTCCAGCAGCATAAACCCTTATGTAGCATCTCTTCTTCTTTTCTCTCCCTTTTATCCCTACATTCTCCCTCCATCTATCTTCTCCCCTTCTCTCTCCATCTCCCCCTTCTCCCACTCTCAAGACTTTTCTCTCTCCCTTTCTTTCCCTTTCTCTTATAGCTCACTCCTTTTTTGTCTATATTCTCTCTTCTCCCCTCTCCACTCTCTTCCTTGTCTCTTTCTGTTTCTTCCATTGTCTTTCACTCTCTCCATTCTCTCTCACCCTTGTCTGCCTGGTTCTTTCTCTTTTGTCTGTCCTCCTCCCTTAAACAAAGAAACATTGATTTGGTGACAGATAACTAAAAAGGCCAATTTATCTTGCCCATTCTATCAACCCAAAATTCTGGCTTATTAAGCACTAAGGTACCCTTATGCTGAACCCAAGCATTTTTCAATGCCTTAACTGTGCTTGACTTTACCACTTCCACTGGAAGGCTATTCCAGATATCTTTTCAGTAGTTCAGTTATCTTCCTTATGTTATATCAGGTCACTGCAAAGATATTATCTTTGCCTTTCTGTTATATTAGTTTGCTAAAATATGGAGAAAAGCACAAAAACACTGGTCAAAAATATATATATATATATAGCAACATATATGGTGGCATAAGTTTGGGTTATTTTAACACACACACGAAAGATTGTACTTACAAAACATAAAAACTGCAGAAACATCCACAATCTCTCACAGTACACACAAAAGTATTTTTAAGAGAAACAGACCTTAAAACCATAGTGTATGAGATTCATCAACTGTATCTGCATAATACAAACATTATGTTTGATTATTAGTTAATTATCTGACATCATACATATGTAGAACCTCTTTTTTTAATTAAAGCTCACAGAAGTGAAAATATTCTGCCATAATACATACTTTAAAAAAGATGTTCTAAAAGTTTTAAGCTAAAAAATTAACTTTTTTAGTATTAAGCAAATAACCGGTTTTATGTTTTGTAAGTATAATATTTAGCCATGTATCAAAATAACCCAAACTTACTTCACCATATATTTATATATTTTCTATTTTTTTCCTTTTTTGACCGCTGCTTAAAATTATTTTTTATCAAGCTGATTTACTCTGCAGGGAGGACAACAGTTCATCATTTATCCATATTAGACATGGACTGATCCCAATGGGAGTGAATAAATACCATTCCTTTTAAATTCTAACACATGTTGTTGATATTGTGTATGTTTTCTTTGTACATGTAAGTTGGCCTGCCTTCTCTTCCCTTGCAGCGACATGTCGTGGGAGTAGAGTTGAGTTACATCACTCAAGGCCACAGGTTTTTGTCAGTTTAAAGTCCATCCCCCTTCACATAAGTGCAACCTTTTCCTTATCTTATCTGCTTTTTTTAAGTTTATATAATTTTTGTCTTATATCATGTACCCTTTTCTGCTTCCAAATCCTCAGTAGACAGCAAGTTTGCTTTAGTTTTTTTTACTTTGAGGATATTCTTTGTTGCTGTTTTGTTGATTATGTCATACTTCTGTCCAATGTTTTTCAGGCATTCTACCATGTCTAGTCCCTAAAATTTATTATTTACCTCAGCTGCATACTCACAGGGTATATTATTTAATTTCTACTTTTTCTCCTCTTTTCTGCAGTTTTTACAATAAGGAGCTTGCGATCTGAGCTGCAGTCAGCACCAGGTCTTGTTTTTGCTGATTGTATAGAGCTCCTCCATATTTGGCTTCAAAGTATGTATATAGTCAGTCTGATTTCTGTATTGTACATATACCGTTGCGCTCAAAGGTATGCATACCCTGGCAGGAATTGTGAAATTTTGCATTTATTTTGAAAATCGGACTGATCATGCAAAAAAATATATATATATATTTTATTGAAGGATAGTGATCATATGAAGCCATTTGTTATCATATAGTGATTTGGCTCCCTTTTAAATCATAATGATAACCGAAATCACCCAAATGGCCCTGAAAAGCTTATACACTTAGTTCTTAATACTGTGTATTGCCCTCTTTAGCATCAATGACAGTGTGCAGTCTTTTTCAATTGTTATCTATGAGGCCCCTAATTCTTGCAGATGGTATAGCTGCCCCTTCTCCCCAGAGTGGATTGATGATATTAAGGTCAGGAGACTGTGATGGCCACTCCAGAACCTTCACCTTTTTTCTGCTGTAACCACTGAAGGGTCAACCTAGCCTTGGGCTTCGGGTCATTGTCATACTGGAAAGTCCAAGAGTGTCCTAGGCTCAGCCTTTGTGCAGAACAATGCAAATTGTCTCCCAGTATTGCCTGATAACATGCTGCATTCATCTTGCCATCCATTTTCATAATATTACCCATGCCTTTAGAGCTCACACACCTCCAAAACATCAGTGAGCCACCACCATGCTTCACAGTGGGGATGGTATTCATTTCACTATATGCCTTATTGGACCCTATCCAAACATAGCGCTTATAGTTGTGACTCTCCAGCTCTATTTTGGTCTTGTCACTCCAAATTAAAGTGTGCAAGAAGCTGTGATGCGTGTCAAGGTGTTGTCAAGCATATTGTAATTGGGCTTTGGGTTCAGTAAAGGCTTCTTTCTGGTATCTTGACCATGCAGCTCATTTTTGTTCAAGTATCGTTGTATTGTGCTCCTTGAAACAACTACACATTTTTCCAGAGCAGCTTGTATTTGTCCTGAGGTTACCTGTGGGTTTTTCTTTGTATTCCGAACAATTCTTCTTGCAGTTGTGGCTGAAATCTTCCTTGGTCTACCTGACCTTGGCTTGGAATCAAGAGATCCCCGAATTTTCCACTTCTTAATAAGTGATTGAACAGTACTGACTGGCATTTCCAAGGCTTTGGATATCTTTTTATATGCTTTTCCATCTTTATAAAGTTCCATTACCTTGTTACGCAGATCTTTTGACAGTTCTTTTCTGCTCCCCATGGCTAAGTATCTAGCCTGCACAGTGCATCCATGTGAGAGGTAGCAAACTAAAGACTATTTATACACAGACACTAATGGCAATTTAAAAAGCCACAGGTGTGGGAAGTTAACATTTAGTTGCCATTTTAAGCTTTGTGTGTCACCTTGTGTTTCTGTAACAAGGCCAAACATTCAGGGGTATGTAAACTTTTTATCAGGGCCATTTGGGTGATTTCTGTTATCATTATGATTTTAAAAGGAGCGAAACAACTATGTGATAATAAATGGCTTCATATGATCACTATCCTTCAATAAAATATTTTTTTTTAGCATGATCAGTCATATTTTCAAAATAAACGCAAAAACTTCACAATTTCTGCCAGAGTATGCAAACTTTGGAGAATAACTGTATAGAGTAGTCTCTGAGGCTGCTGGAAGATGGTGTTTGCTATGGCCAGAGAATTATCTTGACATAATGTTTTTAATATCTTCCATGTATCCTTTTTTCCTTACTTTAGCATTCCATGATTATAGTAACATATTTTCTTGGTGTTATATCTATGAGGTGTTTGATCTCCTTGTAGAAATGGACAACTTGTTAATCTCCTTGTAGAATTTGTCAACTTCAGCATCCATGGTTGTTGCATAGACTTGGATCACTGATTTTAAATGGCTTTGCTTGAATTAAAAGGATTCTGCCATTTATTGGGTTGTAACCCAGCACTGCTTTGGCCACCATTTGATTTATTAAAAGTGCTACTCCATTTCTTCTGTGGGATTCTTGACCACAGTAGAACATCTGGTGGTTGTCTGATATGAAATATCCCATTCCAGTCCATTTGAATGAACTCATTCCCAGAATATTAATGTTTAATATTTTGATCTCAATTTTGACCACATCCAGTTTGTCTTGGTTCATAGTTCTAACGTTCCCAGTTCCTATCTTAATTATTCTTTGCAGCAGCAAAATTTCCTTTTCCCTCCAGACACATCTACAGCAGGGCATCCTCTCAACTTTAGTCCAAGCACTTCATTAGATGTGGTGCTACTCAACCTCTAATCTTATGGTTGTGCTTATACATAAGATACTTTTGAAATATATACTGGAGTGGGTTGCCAGTTCCTTCTTCAGTGGACTATGATTTGCTGTGACCTGCCCATCTTGGCTGTCCCTACGTGGTATAGCTCACAGCTTTACTGAAATACAAAAGCCCCTTTAACACAATAAGGTAGAGATCCTTAAATAGTATGTCAAATCAAACAAAGACTCTGCCTGCATCCACCAGGGAATGGGGACATACACTGGATGTTCGGGTCTAGCTGCATCACTCTTCACAACTGGTACTGGGGTCACGTTTTCTTGGGAACAAACAAAAACGACAAGTGCTGTTATATCTAATACATGGTATTAAAGTTAATGTAAATAGAACACCACTAAAAAGAAGTTGAACTCTAAAAATGCAGAACATTGAATTCTTGAACATAGGTACAATTGAATCTGTACACAAAAATTAATTCAGAAATACATTTTACTAAAAAATAAAAATAAGACAATAAATGAAAATAAGAATAAACATCTTGTAATTCATTTGATTTTAGGTAAACAAACCTTCTGCAGTATATTATTATAAAAAGTGTTTGCCACTGTTCATCGTTTCTAATCATTCACAAGGCGAAATAGTAATTAGTTGACAGGCATAGCTACAACCTATGTTTAAATGTTTATGGCATTGTGTGTGTTCCTCATATATATATATTTTTAAATCTCCTTTAAGAAAAGGAGTTAGTATAATAAAAGCTAAAAAACATCAATAAAATCAGTAGTTTTAAGAAAATAACAAGAAATTCCGTTAGCAATGTGCTTCCTTAAAAAAAATTACACAGAGCACTTAAGACAGAAAAATAATTGGGCAGCTAAATTATTTTCAATGTTTTTTTTTCTGTAAACTTATTGGGTTGCATTTTAAGAGCAGATAAATAAAAAGTACATTAACTGTAATTAAGAAAAGTTTAGCATTTGTTCATCTCATTGCAATGTACAATTTAGTAAGCTGTGTTATCTCTCGTTTCTCTAAAACAATTCTAAAAATATAAATCAGCGATATAAATCGTGTGGTTACCTCTTTTGCCTTATATATTTATATCGAATCCTCTCATTGACAAATTATGCTCTCTTTTATCTAATACTTATCCTGTAGGGATAGAGACCTGTTAATTTCCATGTTCCACCTTCATGATTGAGCTAAGTAAATCCAGTCGTTTTGCCAGTTTTAGCAATTAGCAACATAGTTAAGCTCTACTTGACAGTGACTTATGGGCAAAGGTTACTGACAAAAACTCCATTATTGCACACTTTGATTAATGCTGTGACAATCCGTAAACTGATCTGGACTTTGCCTAAATCCCATGTAGTTCAGTGCAGGTGAGTAACAATTTAATTAATCCAGAACTGTTCTAAAATACTACATTTTGTTTGGAAGATGAATGAACCATTTATCATTTTCATATTTATGAAAGCAAGACTAATGTATCAGTACATGTTTGTAACCCTGTTTGTCTAAGGAAAATCAGCTTAAATTACATCAATTTATATACTTACAGTACAAAGTTAGCTAAGTAATAAAACACATTTTATCTGTACAGTAATTGCAGACTTGATGAATATAGAAGTAACGGATAAGCTTCAGCTTGCTCAGGGTATGTGACAGCTTGTATAAAACATTTGCTTAAAATATTCTTCATTATACTTTTCAGACTTTGTAAGATTATTTAGGACTGAAATAATACTGAATTAAATGGTATTTTTTTCTCTCACTTTTCCTAGGTAGAAAAAGTATGCATATAATTGACAGGTCCAGGAAAAGACTAGTTATACAAAAAAAATGGAGAGACGTCATATTTCCAGTATCTTTCTGTACAAGTTCAGTTTAATCAGCTCAATCTCATTTTATTCTAGCTTAGATAAATACATTTTTGCTTCAGTACATAATGTCTTTGAGAATCTACAGACATATGTTTGCTCACAAATTAAAATGAGTATTTATAATGGTAATAATAATAATAATAGTAATAATAATAACTTAAGCAGTGCTTTAATGGGATTTAGAAATATTCAAAGTTCTACCGCAGATACTGGGAAGAATTTACCAAAGGATCATGGGTTACTACGCACATGCAATGAGTTAATGTGTTATACATCATTGCAGGTACTTGTTTAAGTTACTACTTTCCTGCTTTAAAAGTGAGACTAACGCAGCTTATTTCAAGTTATTTGGAATGAGGGGGGTTAGAGGGGGGTTTTAAGATGTGTTATGGACATTTTATGAATGCAATATCTTGCTTTTAACTATTACTACTATTGATATTCAGCAATGAATGTTTCACCCTCAATGTAGCAGTATATTTTATTTGACCAATATTCTCCCATTATAAATCATATGCAGCTAAATAGAACTGATAAATTCAATCAACACAACTCTTGCTTCAAGTTGGGTAAATTAGTTATCAAACTTCTGAATTCTAAAAATAGTAAACCTTAATACAAATTACAAAATAAATCTCTATCTTTTTTGTGACACAGACAGACAATTCTATTTTTCCTAAAACAGACTAAAAACTAAATCATATGTGGCTTAATGGGTTTGTTTACTACTTCTGGTAAACTTAGGATATATGTATCTCTGCTGAACTTGTGATTTTGTGGTTATACACTTCCTGGCAAAGCAATTTTCTAGCATAGTGATCAACGTTACTTGTAATGTTTAGCAACAAAGAGGAAGCATCTCTTTCAGCTTGGTCTACATATTCAGATTTTGATGTGGACCAGGGTGTGATGCCCAGGAGCCACTGGGGTCTCTGGGGATTGATTTGACCAGCCCTTGGATGCATGGCACAAGAAGCCCCTTTCAGGGCAAACATAGCACTGTAAATGGACACATGGACTGTTACCAATTGATATTCAGCAGACTGTTATTTTTCCTCTTAGCAGGGTTATCCTAATTATAGTAACCCCTGGGTGTTGGGGTTGCTGTGACACCCCGGGGGCACTAGGGTCTCTGGAGGTTGATTCAACCAACAGGTGCCCTGGGAGAGCATAGGGTGTGACACAGAGTCTCTTTCAGGGCAAACATTGCACCTCCATTGAATATATGGACTGTACAAATGAAGAGAGACTGTCACAAATGGATATATGGACTGTATATGGACTGTTATTTCCCTGTGAGCAGGGTGCTAATAATTGCGGTACCCCTTGGGTGTATGGTTAGGGTTGCCCTGCTGGCATGGGTGGGTTTATAAAATAATTGTTGCATTGATGGCATGACTAGTTCTTACTGTGTGATATGGTTGTTACCAGGAGAATGCATGGTCAGTGGCCCTAGAATGCACGGTCAATGGCCCTAGGGTTTTTGTTATCCAGGGGAACGTCGGATCTGAGTTCCTGGGTATTGGCTAAAATAACACTACTCCTCCCCTGTGTTCCTAAAACCATGTCCAAATACTTAGGTACTTGGACAGTCACCACTAGATAGTATTGCCTAGAATATCATGGGAGTTGTTTTGCTGTTACCATGTTTAGGTTTTTTTTCATTTTGAGGGGCCCTATGGACTTTTTGGGACTGAGCTAACAAATATGGGCCTTGGATGGACACAGGTTAAAGTGGCACAACTGGCCCCTTTTCTTCAAAGAGATTGCCCCACCATGTGAATACCTGAACTTACCATGTTGGCCAAGGACTAATAATATTACTACAGATGTTTGTGTGTGATAGCGTAATTGTGTACTGTGGGCCATGTTTTACTATAAGCCATCCAGTTCATGGGCCAGTACACCATCTTGTTCAGCGACTCCTTGTTTACTTACTCTTACTGGACAAATAAAGGATCCCCCCACCCCTTCCTCACAGACAGTCTGTCCCCAGGAACGTATGGTTTTTAACATTAACATTTTAATCCCCCTGTTGTGACAATAGGAAATCAAATAGTGCCACCACTGTGTTAATTACTTCTTCTCAGGTAATGGGATACCCCACTGATCAGTAGAGACCTTCACAAGGGGGTGCTAAAGACAGTGGGGAGTGGTAATAGCTCAGTCTTATTTATTTATTCAAACACGTAGTTACAGATTTAGATGTAGCCAATGGAAAAAGAGATGCCTTTTGGGAACCCCCACAGGCTCCGGACATTACCCCTTGCTGTGGGGGTCCCTATCTGGACCTCCGCAGTAGTTAAACAGTGAACCCCTGCTGTGGGGTGTACTCCAAGTACCCACAGGCACCTACAATTGACCTCCCTATGCTTGGTGTCCCCATCAGGACCCCCGCAATGTCCCTACATTAACCCTTGAAACCCCATCACTCACAGGAGGTCTATGTAGACTCTTGTGAGACTATAATTAACCCTATCAGTCCAATAGGGGTCTATATAGACCCCTATAAGACACTATTAATCCCTACATTAACATTGTGCCCCAACGTTCCTCCAGGACCCCCATGACCCTCAAGTTTAAGCACTACCCTACACTACATGATTAGCCACCCATTAAACTAATAAATCTAAATTAACCCACCTCAAACTAATTAACCCCCATACGTAATGAACCTCCCCTCTAACTAATTAACCCCCTCAAACTAATTAACATCCTTCTCACTAATTAACCCTCCTCTAAGTAATTAGCACCCCTCTAACTAATTAACCCATCTTACTAATTAACCCCCCTCTAAGTAATTAACCCTATTTAACCCTCACCATACCTAATTAGCCTTATCACTAACCTGTTAATCCTATCTAGACCCAGTTATCCATATCTAGTCCTATTTAACCCTAACTGTACATATTTAACCCTAACTGGACCTACTTAACCCTAATTGTGCCAAGCTAACCCTAAATATACCTATTTAACCCTAACTGTATCTAGTTAACCTTATCTGGACCTAGTTATCCCTAACTGTACCCAGTAAACTCCTACCCTATTTACCCCTACACTACCTACCTCCTACCCTACCCTATTAACCCTACACTACCTACCTAACCCTATGATAAAAACCCTAGCACCGCACTAATTACAAAAAATAAAAACACTCACTAATTAAACAAAATAAAAAAAACACATTACAGAAAATAAATCACCCCACTAATAACACAAAATAAAAAAAAACTAATAACAGAAAAAAATCACTAATTAATAAACAAAAACAAACCACTTACTACTCAAAATAAAAACAATGAATGATTGAAAATAAAAAACAGACTTACTGAAAATAAAAAAATTACAACCTGTTGAAAGAAAAGGGTTAATTAGACCACTGACCTGGCCAAAATGCCCCTCCAGCAGTTTCCAGTGATGCCCTGGTCTTTAGTCTTCTGTCCCTGGAAAGGCCCCTCCAAAAATGTCCAGACGTCCTGTCACACCTAAAAAAAAAGAAACATTACAGTCAATAAACATATACTTAAAACCTGTAATAAAAAAAGGGTTAATCGTCTACTTACCTGGCCCAAATGGCCCTCATTCTGACACACCTAAAATAAAACATAACATTACAGAAAATACACATATACTTACAACCTGTAATAAAAAAAAGGTTAATAGTCTACTTACCTGGCCCAAATGCCCCTCCAACTAATTCCTGACATTCTGACACACCTATAATAAAACATAACATTACAGAAAATACACATATACTTACAACCTGTAATAAAAGAAAGGGTTAATAGTCTACTTACCTGGCCAAAATGCCCCTCCAGCGATGCGACGGTCTTCAGTCCTCGGACCCAGGCATGGACCCTCCCCAAAAAATAAAAGAACTAGTAATAGAGCTCCTCCCCTTAGGTGCTCCCGGACGCAAATAGAGGTTCCTGCGCATGTACGATCAGATTACACACATGTGCCATGCACGGCACATGTGTCAACTTGCCCAAATTCAATGCCGCCAACAAATTTCTTCCGTTGTCACAAACCACTTTGCCAATCTGCAGTTGGTGCGGAGTCAGCCATTGATCCACCTGTGCGTTCAGGGCAGACAGGAGTGCTGGCCCGGTGTGACTCTCTGCTTTCAGGGAAGTCAACCCCAAGACGGCGTGACACTGTGTATCCGGGATGTGGAATAGTATCTGGGGAGCTGGGGGGGTGCCGTTGATGTGGAGCAAGACCCAGCAGCAGAAGAGGACTCAGCTGAGGAGGTTATGGAAGAGGATGGAGTAGGAGGAGTAGAGGAGATGGCAGCAGGCCTGTGTGCAAGTCGTGCGGTGTCACCAACTCCTCTGCAGAGCCACGCATTCCATGCTTGGCAGGCATCAGCAGGTTTACCCAATGCGCACTGTAGGTGATATACCTGCCCTGACCATGCTTTTCAGACCAGGTATCAGTGGTCAGATGGACCCTTGCCCCAACACTGTGTGCCAGACATGCCATTACTTCCTTTTGCACAATCGAGTACAGGTTGGGGATTGCCTTTTGTGAAAAGAAATTTTGTCCGGGTACCTTCCACTGCGGTGTCCCAATAGCTACAAATTTTTTGAACGCCTCAGACTCCACCAGCTTGTATGGTAAAAGCTGGCGGGCTAAGAGTTCAGACAAGCCAGCTGTCAGATGCCGGACAAGGCGGTGACTTTGTGACATTGGCTTCTTACGCTCAAACATGCCCTTGACAGACACCGGACTGTGGGGAGATAAGCAGGAACAGCTAGAGGCGAGAGATGGAGTGGCGGATGGTTGAGAGGGGGCAAGGAGGACAGCAGTGGTTGACGTGAATGAAGATGCTGGACCAGGAGGAGGATGGCGGCTTTGAGTTTGTGTGCTGCTTGTACTCAGGTGTTGATCCCATTTGCATTTGTGATGCGATATCATGTGCCTTCGCAAAGCAGTTGTACCTAGGTGGGTGTTGGACTTCCCACGACTCTTGGTTTCTTTTGGCACAGGTTGCAAATGGCATCGCTGTTGTCACAGGCAGACACAAAAAAAGTGCCACACTGTTGAGCTCTGCAGTGACGGCGTTCTGGTGGTGGCAACAGCATGCGTTGATTGGCGTGCTGTCTGGCTGACCCCGGGTGCCGATGCATGCTGTGTAACTGTGCCACAAGCTCCTTGCGATGACCTCCCTCTGCTTCCAACTCGTCTCCTCCTCCTCTCTGTTTCCCATCTGAACTACCCCTGTTCTTCTTCTCTTCTAGCGGGCACCCACGTGACATCCACGGATGCATCGTCATCATCATCACCCGCTTCACTTGTATCTGAACACTCAACAAAGGAAGCAGCAGCGGGTACATCATCATCATCATCACACCGTACGTACATGTGTGTAATGCTGCCTGAATGAGACATATCCCTGTTATCTACATCCTCTGGCAATAATGGTTGAGCATCACTCATTTCTTCAAACTGATGTGTAAATAACTCTTCTGACTGATCAATTGAAGCGGCTGTGGTACAAGTGTTGGTGGTGGCGGCTGGCGGGCGAGTGGTAACTTGAGAGGTGCCCGAAGCTAAGCTGGAGGAGGATGGTGCGTCAATGTTCCGAGCGGAAGCTGTAGAAGATTGGGTGTCCTGTGTTAGCCCGTCAACTATGTCCTCAGAAGTTTTTGAGTTCTGGGTAACTGGCTTCTGAGCACTGGGCATTATTGTAGGGCCAAAGGGAATCACAGCACCACGACCACGACGGCTCCTGCGGATTGGCCTGCCTCTGCCTGTCATTTTTTTGCGATTATTGGTACTATGTGTGCAAGCTACTGTGACAACAGATATGAGTGGCACTGTGCACTTGCAGAAGTTGGCAGAGCAGACTCTGTAGGCCTGACACACACACTTGCAGACAAGTAACTGCTACTCAATGTATTACAGTCAAAATTGTATTCTTTGTTTAAATGTGAACTACTGACTGTAACACCAGATATAAGTGGTGGCACTGAATGGGCAAGTGGGCACAGTATATGCTGTGAGCCTAAGACACACACGCTGGCAGGCAGGCAAATGAAATTAGAAAAAAGTGTTGCTTTTTTTAAAATGTAGACTGCTGGTACACCACCAGATTGGATTGGTTGCACTGGGCACAGTATAAGTTGTGAGCCTGAGAGACACACACAGACTAGCGGTCAGGCAAATGAACTTAGATTTAACAAAATACAACTTGGGTTTTTTTAAACGTCGACTGCTGGTACACCACCTGATTGGATTGGTTGCACTGGGCACAGTATCAGTTGTGAGCCTGAGACACACACTGGCTAGTAGGCAGGCAAATGAACTTAGATTAGACAAAATAAAAGTTTTGGTTTTTAAAAGTAGACTGCTGGTACACCACCAGATTGGATTAATTGCACTGGGCACAGTATCAGTTGTGAGCCTGAGAAACACACAGAATAGCGGTCAGGCAAATTAACTTAGATTTAACAAAATACAATTTTGGGTTTTTTAAAAGTAGACTGCTGGTACACCACCTGATTGGATTGGTTGCACTGGGCACAGTATCAGTTGTGAGCCTGACACACACACACTGGCTAGTAGGCAGGCAAATGAACTTAGATTAGACAAAATAAAAGTTTGGGTTTTTAAAAGTAGACTGCTGGTACACCACCAGATTGGATTGATTGCACTGGGCACAGTATCAGTTGTGAGCCTGAGACACACTCAGACTAGCGGTCAGGCAAATGAACTTAGATTTAACAAAATACAAGTTTAGGTTTTTAAAGGTAGGCTGCTGGTACACCACCAGATTGGATTGATTGCACTGGGCACAGTATAAGTTGTGAGCCTGACACACACACTGGCTAGTAGGTAGGCAAACGAACTTAGATTAGAGAAAATAAAAATTTTGGTTTTTAAAAGTAGACTGCTGGTACACCACCAGATTGGATTGGTTGCACTGGGCACAGTATCAGTTGTGAGCCTGAGAAACACACAGAATAGCGGTCAGGCAAATGAACTTAGATTTAACAAAATACAATTTTTTTTTTTTTTAAAGTAGACTGCCGGTACACCACCTGATTGGATTGGTTGCACTGGGCACAGTATCAGTTGTGAGCCTGACACACACACTGGCTAGTAGGCAGGCAAATGAACTTAGATTAGACAAAATAAAAGTTTTGGTTTTTAAAAGTAAACTGCTGGTACACCACCAGATTGGATTGATTGCACTGGGCACAGTATCAGTTGTGAGCCTGACACACACACTGGCTAGTAGGCAGGCAAATTAACTTAGATTAGACAAAATAAAAGTTTTGGTTTTTAAAAGTAAACTGCTGGTACACCACCAAATTGGATTGGTTGCACTGGGCACAATATAAGTTGTGAGCCTGACACACACACTGGCTAGTAGGCAGGCAAATGAACTTAGATTAGACAGAAAAAAACAAAAAAACAGACTGATGTTATAGCCCTAAAAAGGGCTTTTTGGGGTGCTGTCCTTGCAGCAGAGATCAAAAGAGTCCTTCAGGACTGTATTGGACACTGTGTACAGTAGCCTAGCTATGGTTTTCTATATTGAATTAGTATCACCTACACTCAGCCTCCTCTCAGTAAGACTGCAAGTTAGTTATGATTCCAAAATGTCTGCTGTCCATGAGGTTGAAGGGTCTGGAAGTCAGGGTATGAGGCTGATTGGCTGGAATGTGTCTGCTGACTGTGAGGTGCAGGGTAAAAGTTTGTTTATTGATAAAGTATAGGGGCGGATCAAACATTGCATATGTTTGCAGTTCGCCGCGAACGCGAACATGCTATGTTCGCAGGGAACAGTCCGCCGGCTAACTATTTGCGACATCTCTAGTGACTAGTATATAAGCATTAATTCACAATATTGGAACAATATATATTGTACGTGTGCTATATACTTAGACTAAACAGGAGCACAATAGTGCTTTGTATAGGGGGGGAAAGAGGAAAACTCCTATTCCAAATAACTAGTATATTAACTGCATAATGCTTAATATATAATTGATAATACTAAACAGTAAACAATCTATACCAAGAAACAACCTGGTTAAGTTTACAATAGTTGTACATAGTATTGAAGTTGTAATATAAGATACTCCCCAAACACTTATCTTTCATTTGACATCAATCTATCCACTGAGGAAGGCGTTTATAAAGAACCACGGAGAAACGATCATCTGGTTATTGACCTTATGGCTGTATGGATCTACAGATAAGTGACATATTTTTTTAAGTAGATTTGTATCTTTCTAGTACAATGTATTGCCAGATTTTATTGAAGGTTAAATTGAAATCAACTTCATGTTGAAGTGACCCCGTTACCTAAAGTAAATATTCTACATTTGGGTTTTTATGTAGAATTTTGCATTTCTCAATTTTGAATTTTAGATCTCACATATTTAACCATTGTTCCAGTTTCATTAAATCATTACAGTTTTGACTTATACCTCATGGAATATCCAGGAAGTTTTACTTGAATCTCACTAGTAATATTACTAAAATTAAATTAAATTGGTCCCAACATAAAATCCTGTGGCACGCCGCTGGTAAGTATCCCTTCCTCTGGCTATATCCCATTTACTATGACTCTCTGATGCCTATCTTTCAGCCAGTGTTATATCCACTGAACCATGGTAGAATCTAGTCCCAGACTATAACGTTTATAAATTAGTTTACTAGTGATGGACAGTATCAAATGCTTTACTAAAATCTAAATAAGCTACATCTGTAGCCTTATTTTATTAGCTACTTGCAAATGCCTTGAACTCATAAGTTTGGCTTTGGGTGTTTTTTTTTATAAATGTTTATATGCGTTCTATTGACTTAAGAATTCATTAGTGCCAATAAGTAATATTTGCTGAATATATAGCAATATAAAAAGTGATTTTAATTGTGTATAAATGTACGAATTGGGCAATTGACTCGGGCCCTGGTCTATAACTTTGATTACCTAATTAAAAAAGTCAGTTAGATTAGATCTCCCCAAAGCAATGCCATGTTGCCTTTGATCTTGTAAATCCTTAGATTTTAGGCATTCAATAATTATTTCTTTCAACAGTGTTTCCATTAGTTTGCATATTACTCATATGAAACTTATTGAACTGTAGATACATAAGTCTTCCCTATTATCCTTTTTGTGTATCGGTACTACGTTCGTATTTTTCAGTCGTATGGAAATAATTGTTCACTTTTAACTTTAAGAATTCTAGTAAAACTTCATCTTCTGTAAAAGCACCTGAAAAACCCTTAATAGAAATCCCCCCTCTCTGTCTGCTAAAAAAGTTCTGCAAATTTTAGAAAAGCCTACTTTCAACTCAACATAAAAGAGAAAAAGCATTTGAGAAACCTGGATGCCTCTAATTGGTCATTATGAAGACGTTAACACCTCAATTGTGCCAGATTTGTGGCTTCTTAGCTCTAATTTGACAAAATAAAGGGGTTAATAACTCTACCTTCTAAAAGCCAGGGAATCCTTGGGATTCCCCCTAAATCCCTTCTAACCCCTGTGAGCCAGGGGATCCCCAGGATCTCTACCCTTTAATACCTGTTAGCCTTTAAGAGCCTGCTACATTCTATAAGCAAGGGAATCCCCCAGCTAAAGTATAGCCATGGGGTCCCTATGGTCCATATAAACCCACATGGCACCTAACTTTAACTCTTATACCATGGGGGTCCTTGTGACAGATCCATCTGTATAGATAAAGTATTAAAAGTGTATGTACCCCTAGACATGGATATATCCCTTACAATGTCCCCCCATGTATGATGTTTATACTCATTTTAATGAGGATCAGGTGATAGAGTCAATGTGATGTGTGAGTGGCATGAGCGGTGAGTCACTGGTGCCAGATGGTTGGAGGGCAAAGGTTATCTAACATGCACAGCAGTAGGTCAGACATACAGGCACAAACTATATGGCCAGTATACAAGGTTTCTCCGCCCCAGAACCAGGGGCAGAGAGAGACAGAGAGACATTTTCTCCCTTTCCCTACCTGTGCAAGAATGAATTAGGCTGACGCCCCTAAAGGCGGCCCTGGGGGAGGAGACTAAAAGTTCCCACGGATTAGCCCCGTCCGATTAGACAGAGGTAATTAGCTGATTCTAAGAGTTACTCCATTGGCCCAGAGGGGGATGGGGGTTTGGCTAAAGGTAGCCACTCCCTATAATGTGTTATGCAAGGTCTTAAATAAGCTGAACCGATTCAATAAAGTGTTCTTAATTTTCATCACAACTTGAGTAAAGATGTATTACTTACCAAAGGACACATGCTGGTAGTAAAGATCGTCAGACTTACTATCCAGGCAGCCCAGCGCACACTACCCAAATGCTGGGACATATAGGTCTTTGTACCTTAACAGTCCTCAATGATTTCTATACTATGTGGGTCCTCAAGGAACCCCATGACATCCATCCTACCACCACAGGGCTCCATACTGAAACTTTATGGATCTTAACCCTCCAGAGGAGTTCATAAGCACCCCCATAGTACCTATCACTAAAGAAATAAAATATACATAAAAATAAAACATGGTAGGAGGGGAGGGGGGATCTTCAGTCCTGGATAAGTGGGCACTTCCATGTTGATTGAAGAATCAATTTGCTTTCTTGATTGAAGCCCTTGTTCCTCATCTTCAGCCCATGGAAATGTGCTTCCACCTGAAAATTGTGCCTCTCTGTAAAAAATAAACACATCACTGAAAAATGGAGGTTAGATTTTAAAGCCTTATGGGCTTCAATTACGAGTTTCGATCGGACCCACATTCCAGAAATAATGCCATATTAATAAATCAGTAAATATGATATTCTAGTCCATGCAAGTTCCAATATACGTGTTAACACATTGATTGCCGGGATCAACATAACACGGAAATTAAACATACCAAAAAATATTTTATATTGCTGATTTGCGAGCTTGAGAATGTTGTGCTATTAATTTTAATACCTAACATCACTTTCCCTTTAATTATGAGTACAGTAGTGTGTGTATATTTGCATTTACAGTGCTACAGATTGGATTTAACCCCCTTATGGGTCCTCTCTAGCACCCATTGGCATTGTGGCTCCATTTGCGGGTTACAGGGTTGTACGCCAGTGGATTTGTTGCAATTTAATAGCATAATTGGATTGTAACAGTTACGGCTTGACAGAACAAAGGATTTGGGGCCGCGGAGCTCAATTTTCGACATCCCGTAGGGTTTCTTCACCCTTAACCCGAAAGTCATTGGGGGGTAGCTTTACAGGGCCAATTTAATAGCCGCAGGTCTTGCGGGCTACGTTATGAGCTATGGTTTTATGCGTTGAGGGAATTTAATAGGGCTGATTGTAACCCACATTTACAGCAATTCATTGATATCGTAGTGCTTAGTTTTTTAGGATCATGTCTAGGCTGTAGTAGCAGCCCTCTAAGGGAAAAGCAGGCCCCATGTGCCCAAAGCCTACATGTCTGTTTTTTGTGTGCTTGTGTCATTCAGTTTTATCTATCTCTCAGTGACCCACCATGCTGATTAACTTGGTATTCATGGTAGAGATACTGGAGTGTGTTGCCAGTTTCTTCTCCAGTTGGCCACAGCATACAGCTCCTGGTATTCCAAGGTGGTCTCCCATACAAGTACTGATCAGGCCCAACCCTGCATGGCTTCAGCGTGGCATGACCTCTTGGTTCCATGACTGGAATCAATCCCAGGTTGCATCGGTGAATGCATGGAACCTTAACCACTGGTCAGCCTGTTCTGGTTCATAATTATATTTTTGTACAAATATTAAAGAGAAGTTAGGAGTTTATGACAGTAACACTCTCAGTAACACTCTCTTATTATGCCACATATTCAGTAATACTGAAACAGGATTAATGAGACTAATTAAAAAGCTCTCTGCAATACCTGGCTAGAAACAGTGACATAATGGAGTGAGACTAACAATATGGTGTGATGGATACAATAATGGAGAAACAGGGAAATGTTGCTCTTTCTTCATTTACGGGCTCTTAGTTACAATTAGCAACAATGTATTCTTGCTATTTACCTTTAAAATAGATTTATTGGAGTTCATTGCAGTAGACACTTCTGCTACTAGCTGACTCATGACATAGAGCCCTTCAGCCTGTGATATTAACTAAACCATTCTTGTATCCTAGAGCATATTTCTGAACCAACATCAATGCTTTAAACAATATAAACACCCTGTTCCTGTTAAGCCCAAATACGCACATAAATGACTTCTTGGAGGTTTGGGGATCATAATCAGGGCATGATGCAGACAACTACATTATACATAATTAAAACAAAATGTCATAGTCCTTTTGGGTTAGTTCTTACCTGGGAAAAGCCCCTTGAGGTTAGTGGTCCTATCGCTAGTGGCCACAATGGTCCATTAATAATTTCTGGTGGGTATTAGGGTCGCTCAGTCTAGAAGGACGATGGGTTCTTAAATCAACATGGAAGGGCCTGCTTATTCAGGGCTGAAGAGTGAGAACAAGAGCTTTGATCTTCAGTGGAAGGTGTCAAAAGTATAGGTAAAGTATATTTCCCCCCTTTTTATTTTTTTATGTCTTTAATGTTGGGGACAATTAGGGGCCTTATGGACCCACATTGGGGTTAGGGATCATGGGGGTCCAACATGGAGCCCTGTGGTGGTTGGAAGGGTGCCATAGAGTTATACCTTAAATGACTGTGAGGGTCCAAAGTGACCCACCTGCGAAAGGTTTAATATTTGGTGCCAAAGAGTATTATAAGGACTCCCATGGTTATACTTTAATTAAGTAATTTGTACTGAGAGGGACACCAGGGATCCCCTGGCTCATAGGGGGTGGAGGGTATTGATGAAAGATCCCAGGGATCACTTGGTGCATAGGTGTAGAGTGTATTAAGGGAGGGATCCTGGAGATTTCCTGATTTATTGGGGGTAGAGGGTCATACACGAGAGTCATAAACTTCCTGTTTTTGTTTATTTATATTTATTCCCTTCTTCACCATAAGAAGAGGTAAATGGAGATGGTTATAAAAAAGGGAGAATGTTAGGGCTAATATAATGTGTTCGTGTTAGCAACTGCCATTCTGTATTGCTGCTATGGAGACTACTGAGATTCATACTCAAATTCTTCAGTGAACAGTCTGTGAGCACAGGTTCGAGTCAGAGAGTTCTGGGTAAACCCCTTAAGTGCGAGTCAGTACATTTTAAGGGACTATTTTTTCAGAGAGCCATAGAATAGCTCAGGTTTTTAGCTTTTCAAAACTCCCATGGCTGCAAGTCAGCCTTCTGAGAATTCTTACAAGAGTAATGGAGTAGTGGACTTATTTTTTTAAAATTGTACTTTGCTTTAACATGTGAAATGAATAGATGTATACATAGAGTACACTTTTTATTAGAGTAGCATTGGCAAGAGGAAAAGCAAATTTTCACATTCAGGCAGAAATGTTCCAAGGACTGTTGCCAATTCAGTTTGTTCAAGCTGATGCAGTTCTGACACTATTTAACATTTCAAGTGAATAATTGAAGTACATCAGTTCAAAATATTAACAATTTGGCAGCTGTCATAAGCACTAAGTGATCTTAAAAATTAACTAATTATAACAGAAGTGCACAAGTTTCCAAAATGTTAAGCAAATATCTTAATGCAGTTTTTAGAGAAGTGGAATCTAGATACAAATATATAACTGTGAAATGAATATAAATTTGACTGCAAGTATAAATAGTTTGCTACACACTGTGGAAGAAGAAAAATCGTGTAGTTGTTGTGAACATTGAAGCTATAATAAAACAACCTCATAAACTGTTTAATAGATCAACTGAACAATTCTTCATTCATTAGCTACAGAGCATTTAATATGTACATGTTTTCAAAGTGTATATATATATATATACAGTATATGTATATATATATATATATATATATATATATATATATATATATATATATATACACAGTGGATATAAAAAGTCTACACACCCCTGTTAAAATGTCAGGTTTCTGTGCTGTAAAAAAATGAGACAAAGATAAATAATTTCCAAACTTTTTCCACCTTTAATGTGACCTATAAACTGTACAACTCAATTGAAAAACAAACTGAAATCTTTTAGGTGGATGGAAGAAAAATAAAAAATAAAAATAATGTGGTTGCATAAGTCGGCAAACCCTCTTATAACTGGGGATGCAGCTGTGTTCTGAATTAAGCAATCACATTCCAAATCGTGTTAAATAGGAGTCAGCATACACCTGCCATTATTTAAAGTGCCTCTGATTAACCCCATATAAAGTTCAGCTGCTCTAGTTGGTCTTTCCTGAAATGTTCTTAGTCGCATCCCACAGCAAAAGCCATGGTCCACAGAGAGCTTCAGAGGGATCTCAGTGTTAAAAGGTATCAGTCAGGAGAAGGGTACAAAATAATTTCCAAGGCATTAGATATACCATGGAACATAGTGAAGGCAGTCATCATCAAGTGGAGAAAATATGGCACAACCAAGAACTGGAGCTCCCTCCAAAATTGATGAAAAAAAGAGAAGAAAACTGGTCTGGGAGGCTACCAAGAGGCCTACAGCAACATTAAAGGAGCTGCAGGAATATCTGGCAAGTACTGGCTGTGTGGTACATGTGACAAAAATTTCCCGTATTCTTCTTCTGGGCTATCGGGTAGAGGGGCAAGACGAAAGCATTTTCTTACAAGGAAAAACATCCAAGCCAGGCTACATTTTGCAAAAACACATCTGAAGTCTCCCAAAAGCATGTGGGAAAAGGTGTTATGGTCTGATGAAACCAAGGTTGAACTTTTCAGCCATAATTCCAAAAGATTTGTTTGGCGCAAAAACAACACTGCACATCACCAAAAGAACACCATACCCACAGTAAAGCATGGTGGTGGCAGCATCATGCTTTGGGCTGTTTTTCTTTAGCTGGAACTGGGGCCTTAGTTAAGATAGAGGGAATTATGAACAGTTCCAAATGCCAGTCAATATTGGCACAAAACCTTCAGGCTTCTGCTAGAAAGCTGAACATGAAGAGGAACTTCATCTTTCAGCATGACAACGACCCAAAGCATACATCCAAATCAACAAAGGAATGGCTTCACCAGAAGAAGATTAAAGTTTTGGAATGGCCCAGCCAGAGCCCAGACCTGAATCCTATTGAAAATATGTGAGGTGATCTGAAGAGGGCTGTGCACAGGAGATGCCCTCGCAATCTGACAGATTTGGAGTGGTTTTGCAAAGAAGAGTGGGCAAATCTTGCCAATTCAAAATGTGCCATGCTGATAGACTCATACCCAAAAAGACTGAGTGCTGTAATAAAATCAAAAGGTGCTTCAACAAAGTATTAGTTTATGGCTGTGCATACTTATGCAACCATATTATTTTATTTTTATATGTTTTCTTCCCTTTACCTAAAAAAATTCAGTTTGTTTTTCAATTGAGTTGTACAGTTTATAGGTCACATTAAAGGTTGAAAAATTCTGAAATGATTTATCTTTGTCTCATTTTTTTACAGCACAGAAACCTGACATTTTAACAGGGGTGTGTAGACTTTTTATATCCACTGTATATATATATATATATATATATATTGTGACAAACCACTTCTTTTACAGGTAGGATTGTCACCGATCTTGCAGTAACCACAGCCTTCTAGGGTATACAAAGTCCAGGACACCTTCAGCTCAGTTTTCCTTTTTTTATTCAGTTTGAAAGCAGGTACTTTAAATAATAACAAAACAAACAAAATCCCTTGCTCTTACTTGAGCTCTTCCTAGACAGTACTTGCTATCTGCAATTGGGTGGCTTTCCCACTTACCAATTTCCCAAACAAAAGCAATGTCTTTGCAATAAGCGCAGCCTCTCCTAGCTGTCTTTTCCTCTCCCTCTTGGAGCAGGCTGCTCTCTTCTTTTAAAGGCCTGTCTGCTAATTGAGTAGCTACAGGTGAGTGCCAATTAGCTAACTCTTAAAAACCAGATCCAAGCTGTGGTCTGTTATACAGCAACTAGTGCTGTTGGAGCATTGGCCCCCCCTGCTCTCCAAATACTCCGCCCCAGGGACCCATACCATGTTTTGCAGAGCATCAGCTATGCATATTGCAAACTGTAACATCTCTCCCTGGGGCATTTAACTGAGAAATCCTCTGGTTGCTGTCTAGCAAATCAGGTCTGATGTATCTCCCATCAACCACTATTCCACCTTTATGCTCACATATCCTCCCCCCCAGCTCATACCCAAGGGTTTGAGCGACCATGGAAATCAGGGAGTGTACCCTCGAAAGCCCATCAGCATTACCTTGTTGCAGACCAGCCCTGTGTTCCACAGTGAAATTAAAAGATTGCAAACTCAAAAACCATCTGGTTACTCTGGAGTTACTTTCCCTGTTCTGATACATCCACGTCAGAGGAGCATGGTCCGTTATCAATCGAAACCTTCTGCCTAGTAGGTAGTATTTAAGAGAGTCTAATGCCCACTTAATAGCAAGACACTCTTTTTCAACAATAGAGTAGTTCTTCTCATGTGGGTTTAACTTTCTGCTCAAAAAGAAAACAGGGTGTTCTTCACCCTGGTATTCCTGTGAAAGAACAGCCCCCAAGCCCACATCAGAAGCATCTGTCTGAACTATAAAATCCCTGGAAAAATTTGGGGTCACTAAGACAGGATGGCTACAGATAGCTTCCTTCAGACTCTTAAAAGCCTTTTCTGCCTCAGGGCACCATTTAACTATGACTGGGGATTTTGCTTTAATAAGGTCTGTCAGGGGTGCAGCAATGGTAGCAAAATCTGGAATGAACCGCCTATAATATCCAATTAAACCCAAAAATGCCTTTACTTGTTTCTTTGTAAGGGGCTGTGGCCATTTTTGTATGGCTTCTACTTTGGCTTCCTGTGGTTTAACCAAACCCCTCCCAATAGAATAACCTAAGTACTTAGCTTCCTCTAAACCAATCGTACACTTGGAAGGATTGGCAGTTAAGCCTGCTGAGTGCATAGCATCAAGTACCGCTTGAACTTTAGGGAGGTGGGATTCCCAGTCTGCACTGTGGATGACGACATCATCCAAGTATGCTGCAGCATAACGAACATGAGGTTTAAGAATTCTGTCCATCATTCGTTGGAATGTGGCAGGTGCCCCATGTAACCCAAATGGCAATACAGTGTACTGAAACAGGCCACTGGGTGTTGAAAAGGCTGTCTTTTCTTTGGCTCTTTCAGTGAGCGGGACCTGCCAGTAACCCTTTGTTAAATCCAAGGTTGTTAGATAACGAGCTTTGCCCAGTCTTTCTATTAACTCATCAACTCTTGGCATTGGGTAAGCATCAAATTTTGAGAGGGCGTTTAACTTGCGGTAGTCATTGCAGAACCTCCATGTGCCATCAGGTTTTGGCACCAATACAATAGGACTACTCCAGTTACTCTGGGATTCTTCAATGACTCCAAGTTTTAACATGCTCTCAACCTCTAAGTTTATAACCTCCCTCCGGGCCTCAGGAATTCTATAGGGTTTGAGGTTAACTCTTTTCCCTGGTTCGGTTATTATGTCATGTTTAATCACTTTAGTCTTTCCTGGAACTATCGAGAAAACATCCCTATTTCTTCTGATGAAATCTCTGACCTCTTGCTTTTGATGGACAGACAGAGTTTTAGATACGTTCACATCTGGCTCTACTATAGGAGGTTCTGAAGGTTTTAAAGCAACCAGGACCTCCCTGTCCTTCCATGGCTTTAACAGATTTATATGATACAACTGTTCAGGCTTTCTTCTTCCTGGTTGTCTGACTTTATAATTGACATCACTCACTTTCTCTATTATTTCATAGGGTCCATGCCAAGTCGCAAGGAACTTATTCTCCACAGTAGGGACCAGAACCAATACCCTGTCTCCCGGTTGGAACACTCTGACTCTAGCATTACGGTTATAGCTGTTTTTCTGAGCCTGCTGGACTTCCAGCATGTGTTCCCTGACAATAGGCATGATGGTGGCCATTCTATCCTGCATTTGAGCTATATGCTCAATTACACTCCTGTGAGGAGTAGTCTCCTGTTCCCAGGTCTCCTTAGCAATATCCAATATTCCCCTGGGATGTCTTCCATATAATAATTCAAAAGGAGAGAAGCCCGTGGAGGCCTGTGGAACTTCCCTAATGGAAAACAGTAGATATGGCAATAAAAAATCCCAATTTCTTCCATCTGCATCAATTACCTTGCGTAGCATACTCTTAAGGGTTTTGTTGAACCTCTCTACTAAACCATCAGTCTGTGGGTGATATACTGAGGTCTTAAGATGTTTAACCTGCAAGAGCCTGCACAACTCTTTTGTGACTCTGGACATGAACGGGGTCCCCTGGTCTGTCAGTATTTCTTTAGGGATACCCACCCTACTGAACATCAACATAAGTTCCTTAGCTATTAGCTTTGCAGAGGTATTACGCAAGGGAATGGCCTCAGGATAGCGAGTTGCATAGTCCAAGATGACTAATATATATTGGTGTCCCCTAGCGGACTTTACCAGTGGCCCCACTAAGTCCATAGCGATCCTTTCAAAAGGCACGTCAATTATGGGTAAGGGTACAAGTGGACTACGAAAAGTCTTGAAAGGAGCCCTGTACTGGCACTCAGGACATGAGGAGCAATAGTTTGTAATAGCAGCAAACACTCCAGGCCAGTAAAACCGTCTAAGGACTCTCTCTCTAGTTTTTCCGACTCCCAAGTGTCCCCCTAATATGTGGCTGTGAGCCAACTTTAGCACTATATTCTGGTAAGTCTGAGGAACCAACAGCTGCCTAATGATGTCTGAATCCTTTTTTTCTACACGGTAAATTAGGTCATTTTGTACTTCAAAATAGGGGAACGGCAGTGCTCCTCCTGGCTGATTAACAACCCCGTTTACAACTTTAATATCATTTCTAGCTGTCACTAAAGTGGGATCTTCCCACTGAGCGTTTTTAAAGTTACCTGGACTAATTCCAATATCAATTAAGTCCTTATCCTTGTCTGCATTATTAGTAGGCTCCTCACTAGTTTGAGCTGGGTTATCTCCTATTAATACTGGTTTAGGGCAGTATTTTTTCTTTTTCCTTATTTTTCCGTCACAGTGGTCAAAACCCAAGTCAATATCGGAAAAAGGGAACACATTATCCTCGACAGACTGACTCATTTCTGATAAATTTTGATCTGTCTTTTGTAAAGCTGCCCATAATTTTAGAAAATGAGGAAAGTCTCTACCGATCACTACCTCATGGGCTAATCTAGGTACTACACCCACTCGGTACTTAAAATTCCCATACTGGGTTCCAATATTTACTTCCGCAGTGGGGTATTCCTTTTTATCACCATGAACACAGATAATGCCTATTTTCTGTCCATGATCAGGTTTTACACAAGGTATTATAGACTCTGCTACCAACGTAACCATACTACCTGAATCAAGTAATGCTTTAGACATTTTTCCATTCACAGTTACACAGCATTTATGAGCGTTATTATCATAGTCATTGTTAACAATACCATAACAACTGAGCAAAAATGAACGTGTTCCCTCATTTTTGCCCATATTGCATTCCATAGGTTCATCCTTAAATGGACAGTCTTTGGCCATATGACCATCCTCTTTGCACTTGAAACATTTGACAGTACAGTCTGACCACCAATTAGTTCCGTTCCCAGGCCTATTAGACCTGGATGCCCCCCTTAAACCTTGAACAGTCTTACCCGGTCTTGCAGAATCTTGGGGCTTAGGATTGCGAGGGTTTGCCTGTGAAGTAGGACATAGCAGTTCTCCTGCAGCCGCATATCTTTCCACCAAGGCAATCAGTTGGTCAGCTGTATGGGGGTCACTTTGGCTGACCCAGCGACGCAGGGAAGCTGGTAAACCACGCAAAAACCGGTCCATTACTAAGGTTTCCACAATGTGGCTAGCTGAATGGATTTCAGGTTGTAACCATTTCCGTGCAAGGTGTATGAGGTCAAACATTTGGGAACGTGCGGCTTTGTCTGAAGAATATGACCATGAGTGGAACCTTTGGGCACGTACTGCAGAGGTTACACCCAGTCGTGCCAAGATTTCAGCTTTCAATTTGCTGTAGATACTTGCATCGGCTGGTTCTAGGTCATAATATGCCTTCTGCGGCTCTCCACTTAGGAACGGTGCCAGTATGCTTGCCCACTCACCAGCCGGCCATCCGTCCCTCTCAGCAGTGCGCTCAAATGCCAGAAGGTACGCCTCAACATCATCTGATGCGGTCATTTTCTGAAGATAGTGGCTCGCCCGAATCACCTTTGGCCCCTGGTATCTTCCATCAGGGTCTCCATTCAGTTTTCCAGAGATCGCTTGGATTACCTGTTGTAGTCCCTGGGTGACTTTTTGCTGCTCCTCACGGGCTACTTTAAACATCTCCGCTTGTGTCACAACAAGCTGTTTCACCAAGGACTCAGTGCCCTCCATTTGTGTTTTGGCCAGGACTTTAGCACACTCTGCCTGGGCCAGCACCAGTTGCTGCAGGGCTGCACTGTTTTCTGCAGCTCTCCTGTTAGTCTCCTGTTGCACAGAGGAGGATTGGATCAGAGCCTTGATAACATCCTCCATGTTGAGCTTTAAATGACTTCTACCCTCAGGCTTACGTGGGTGCCCGCATTCTCCACCATATGTGACAAACCACTTCTTTTACAGGTAGGATTGTCACCGATCTTGCAGTAACCACAGCCTTCTAGGGTATACAAAGTCCAGGACACCTTCAGCTCAGTTTTCCTTTTTTTATTCAGTTTGAAAGCAGGTACTTTAAATAATAACAAAACAAACAAAATCCCTTGCTCTTACTTGAGCTCTTCCTAGACAGTACTTGCTATCTGCAATTGGGTGGCTTTCCCACTTACCAATTTCCCAAACAAAAGCAATGTCTTTGCAATAAGCGCAGCCTCTCCTAGCTGTCTTTTCCTCTCCCCCTTGGAGCAGGCTGCTCTCTTCTTTTAAAGGCCTGTCTGCTAATTGAGTAGCTACAGGTGAGTGCCAATTAGCTAACTCTTAAAAACCAGATCCAAGCTGTGGTCTGTTATACAGCAACTAGTGCTGTTGGAGCATTGGCCCCCCCTGCTCTCCAAATACTCCGCCCCAGGGACCCATACCATGTTTTGCAGAGCATCAGCTATGCATATTGCAAACTGTAACATCTCTCCCTGGGGCATTTAACTGAGAAATCCTCTGGTTGCTGTCTAGCAAATCAGGTCTGATGTATCTCCCATCAACCACTATTCCACCTTTATGCTCACAATATATATATATATATATATATTATATATATATATATATATATATATATATATATATATATATATATATATATATATATATCTTCCATGCACAAAGTATAATACACTTACATATGCATTTACTGAACATGACTAAACAGACCAGAATATTTTGAAAGCATTTATGAAAACCACTTGTGTGTAAATATTGTTGTATGAGTAATAAAACTATTAGGGAAACGTTATTTGCAAAAAAAGAACTATGATGCTCAGTAAAATAAAAGTATGGAGGGCATTTCATGGGTTACATGTATACCAAAAATGTTGGCTTACTACTCTTGAATATAAATGAAGCAATGAAAAAAGTATCTAAACTCCACAGAGTGACAGTGTGTCTCTGCACTTAATTCAACTATAAAGAAAGTAAGGAGAAGTATAAACAGAACCCTAAGTAACAGCTTCCAAAAATGTTTCAAGAAAGTCACTAATATCACGCCAATGATCTTGCAATATAATAAAATATACATATATCACAGAGATAAGAGTTACCACAATGCCCATAGGATCACTAAAGTAGTAAACTATGGCCTTGATTCAATTGAGCTATTGTTGTTTTCGGGAGCCTGTAATGTAGCCCATAAACGAATTTACTGTTCAATTGGCGTCTTTTTGCGAGCCTCAAATGATCTACGGGTTAGAAGCTGAAAAGCCCTGCAGTTGTTACAACCGTAAGTTACACCCCATCTAAGCCTTTGATCTTTCAAGCCTGCAAGAGTTACAATTGCTAAAATCGCTATTTAATTACTTCCATTACCCAAGGGTGCAATTGTTTTCAAGCCTTCAAATGGCAAATGTCGGCCAAAATATTACTGGCTCCAAATGAGACCTGTAAAGGGTTTACAGACTAGTTTGTAACACTGCAAAAGAAAATAAACACACACCGCCACAAAGCAATGGACGGCATTAGAATTAATTGCTCAACAATTCCCAATTAACAAATTACCCTTATTTTTTAATTTCTTTCATACTGTATGTTGGAATGGTCATGCAAATGCCAATATGAATAGCCATGCGGCAAGATGCTGAAAGCAATTAAAGAGACACTATCTGATTAAATTGCAACATAAACACATGAAACTGCATGCCCTATTATCCCTTTCTAAGAACACTTTCTAGGTTTCTCACAGAGACTCTAATGTGGACCCTAAAAATACAAAGATCATCTTATATACAGCTCACTCATCAGATCTACATTGGGAAAATAAATAGTGGCCAAATTACACACGACATATATCAAGTACCAGGAAATCATTTTATTTTTGGTTGTTCAGTCATTTAGTCATTTCCAACACTCTGTGACCCTATGGACTACAGAACACTAACATGTCTCGGTCTGTGCTTATCCACAAGGTTTCCATAGCAAAGATACTGTAGTGGGTTTCCAGTTCCTTCTCCAGTGGACTGTGATTTTTCTGACCTCTCTGCTATTACCTGCCCACCTACATGACCCTACATGGTATAGCTCACAGCTTCATTGAAGTACACAACCATAAGGTAGCAATCTAGAAGGGGACCAGGGGAACATACACCATACTAATCTACTCTAACCCACCAGGAATGGCCGCAAACACACATGGAGGCTGTGCAGAGGCACGTGGAGCAACAGCCACCTCACCTCCATCAGGGATAATCTCCGCTACACCCATCCTGGAAAGTCCCACGTCATTGCTGTTGGCCATGTGCAAAGATGTATACCCATTATCATTTGATGAAATCCCATCAACTGCTTTCCTATCAATCAATTCACATTATCACCTGTCATATTGTTTTCAGGCCTTCAGCGGAATGTTGATACTCCACAGTATCACAAATGGGACTTTGCATGTGTATTAACACTATATATATATATATATATATATATATATATATATATATATATATATAGTATATATAGATAGATAGATAGATAGATAGATATATGTAGACATTTAGTAATGATTAATCTATATATAGATAGTTTAATAATCAGTATTTCAGTAAAATTTGATACCTTTTGTATTGGACAAACGTGTTATTTATATTGACAAGTTTTCAAGAGGTTCAACCTCTCTTTATCAAGTCTGAAGCAATACTAACATGAGATGGAACCCTCAGTTTGAACAAAAACAGCAGACGCAGAGAGAGTGGACACAGCATCGGACATCAGGCAAATACATCTGGGGGAATAAACACAACATAGTAAATGAAACACATATACACATATACAACAATATAGTTGTATAGCTACATAGTAATTAAGGTTGAAAAAATACTTTCAGTCCATCAAGCTCAACCTTTTAACATCTTCTCTGATGTGCAATATGCGGATTAGTTGTTAATTAATTGAATCCAGAGGAAGGCTAACAGAAAAAACCCAAGTGAAACTTAGCCAATAGTCTCAAAGGGAAAAAAAACAAATCTTTCCTGACCCTAGATACTGGTGCCTCCTTCGGTAGAGAATTCACAGATTAACCACCCTTACTGTGAAGAACCCTTTTCTTTCTTTAAGGTGGAATCTTTTTACTTCTAACCTCAAAGGATGTCCTTGTGTCAGTTGGAAATCTCTTGGCACAAACAGCTCACTTGACAAATATTTATACTGACCCTGGGTGTCTTTATAAAAGGTTATCATATCTCCTCTTAGACACCTTTAGAAAAAAAAAAAAAGCTTAATTTGGTTAGTCTTGGCATTGATCACTGTTACCTAGGTGGATGTCCATTAAGATTATAAAATGCATGGCTATTTTTTATTCCCAGTTGCATAACTTTACATTTATTCGTATTGAATCTCATCTGCCATTTAGATGCCCATTCCTATAATTTATGTAAATCCCTTTGGAGGGAAAGTACATCATTATATGATTGTATTACCTTGCACAACTTAGTGTCATCAGCAAAAGTGGAGACACTACTTTTAAATCCTACTTCTAAGTAAATATTTATAGCCTTATTAAATTGCGATTCGGCCAAGTGAAAAGGGCCCTATATAAGCACATAACATATTTTTTTCACAGAAGTTTTCAGTTAATGACGACTTTGCTTTTGGATAGAAGTTCACTAACTAAAAACTTGGCCGAATCACAATTTAATAAGGCTGGTAATATGTTAAAAAGGAGAGGACCTAATACTGAACCCAGAGGAACCCCACTTACTACATTAGTCCAATCAGAGTATGTTCCATTTACCACAACCCTTCTCTTCCTGTCTTTTAGCCAGTGCTCAAACCATGTGCAAATATTTACTGCAATTCCTGTATCCCTTAGTTTGCACAATAGTCTTCCATGTGGCACTGTATCAAAAGCCTTTGCAAAATCCAAAAAGACTACATCCACTGAGTTGCCTTCATCCAGTGATTAAGGTTCCTACTTAACTCCTCCTAATTAGATTTGTTTGACATGACCTATCCCACATAAATCCATGTTGACTCCTACTTATAATCCAGTTCAGATAAACATATTCTTGTAAATTATCCCTTATTAACCCTTCTAAAAGCTTTCCTACTACAGAAGTGAAGCTTACTGGTCTATAATTCCCTGAATTTGCTCTTGCTCCCTTCTTAAATATAGGTATCACCTCTGCTTTTCGCCAGTCATCTGGTAGCGACCCTGTGTTGAATTAATCTTGAAAAATTAAATATAATGGTTTGGCTAATACAGAACCAAATTCCATCAGTACCCTTGGATGTATTCCATAAGGAGCTGGGGCTTTATTAACATTTATTGTTTCCAACCTCTTTTGGATTTGTTCCTGCATTAACCAATTATTCATCGAAGGTAGTTGAATGTTATGTTGCAGTATCCCAACCACTGGTAACTCCCTTTTGTATACCCAAGAAAAAAAAATATTTTGCTCATCTGCCTTTTCCTGGTCACTAATTATCAGATGGCCTGTGTCACATTGTAATGTTCCTATAGCTTTGTTCCTGGCTTTCTTTCTATTAATTTTAAAATTTAAAAAAATATTTTAGGGTTAGTCTTACTCTCTTTTGCAACACATTTTTCATTTTCTATTTTAGCCACTCTAATAGCCCTTTTGCAAGCCTTATTGATTTCCTTGTACTTACGTAAAGCAGTCTCTGTCCCCTCTTGTGTGTATGATTTAAATGCCTGTTTTTTTACTCCGTATCTTGATCTTTAAATCATTGTTAAGCCACGTTGGATGACATTTAATCCTTTTATTCCCACATGGTATACAGTGATAAGTATGTATATTTAGTAAGAATTTAAATCCATTCATTCATTTATGGCCATTATTGTTCAGTAATTTTAACTGTCAGTTTTTTGTCCCAGTCTATACGTTGTATTACTGCCCTTAGACATTCAAATCTGCCCTTTTAAAATTAAGAGTTTTATACATGAGAAAACAAAGCACTGTAGTCCACAGTGATATCTTTCCTGTTGGACAAACACCGCACTAAGAGTGTCAGCTTGTTATGGTATAATAAGAAAAAATCACATGAAATTCCAAGTCCACATTAAGTCCTGTATTTTTAGTGTTGAAGAATCCTTAAACTATTAGTTAGTAACACCAGTATCTATATACAAGACACCACTGACTTTCTCAACAAACTCAGTCAGATTAAAGACCTACATGCTAATACACTACTTGTCACCATGAATGTATAGTCTCTTTACAGCAACATCCCACACATCCCACACAAAGATGGCACATGAGGCTTTAAGATTCTTTCAATACACATGCAAAATAATAAATATGACCCTGATGTTATTGTTCAATTAATAAAATATATCCTTACCCACAACTATTTTACTTTTAACAAAGATACCTACCTACAGATGATGGGGACTGCCATGGGTACCAAAATGGCTCCACAATACGCAAATCTATTTATGGCCAATCTAGAAGAAACATTCGTATTGTATCCATTTACAAACCATACAGATACTACCATTACATAGATGATCTTTTCATTATATGGACAGAAGGAGAAAGCTATCTCAGAGACTTTCAAAGCTTATTCAACACCTTCCAATCATCTGTAAAACTTTAAATAGATTTCTCAACAGAACATGTAAACTTTCTAGACACTACTATATCCATCACTAATGGCACTCTCCACTCACCTGTGTATGGTAAGACCCACAGACAGATGTAGTTACCTACACAGCTCCAGTTGTCATACCTCCCACACCAAACAAGCCATTATACATAGGCAAGCTATTAGAGACCATCAGATTTGCTCAAACACTGGAGACCGTGATAGAAATTTTAAAACACTGTCTGAATCTTTCAAACAAAAGGGTTACAAACGCTGTATTATTACCCAAAAAATAACCACTGCCATCAAAATACCATGTAAACACCCGTTAAAGTACAAAACAAAAGAAACTACTTCACGTATTCCTCTAGTGACCACAAACCATCCAATATTAGAAAAAAATACGGAAAATAATCAAAGATTTACAACCATTACTAACAGAAGATACTGTATTAAAACATACTGTATATTCCCCAAATCTCCCATCCCTGCATTTAAACAGCCACCAAACCTGAAACAAAAACTTGAAAATTGGCCAATGAACAAGTGAATATAAAAAATGTAACTAAACCTTGTAACAAACATGCATGTAAATTATATCAACACATTTGTAATGATTGTATATATAAATGAAGGCCAGTATAAAGTGGGGAGGCGGTACCATGTACATTTTTAAATTATTAAAATGTTTTAACTTGCAAAGGTAAATATCTAAGTATATACAGTATGTTGTATGTACCAACAGGAGTGGAAAAGTGTAAAGATATATTGAGAACACAATAGAAAAAGAACACCTATAAATCCACACCTGTATACCATCCGTAGTTATAATGAGCAGTAATGAGCAGAATTATTTAAGTGAACTGAAAATTATTCGATAAAAGTTCATAATTTATTCACAAAATCAATCTACAATGCATATTCTAAAAACATTTAAAATTCAGGCAAGGACAATCACCGGTTATATTTTTTACAGAAGTTTTTAGTTAGTGAAGATCTTGCTTTTGAATAGAAGTTCACTAACTAAAAGCTTCTTTAAAAAAATATGCTATGTGCTTGAATAGAGCCCTATTTAATTGGCTTAATAACAATGTAATAAGGCTGTTAATATGGGCTTTGGTTTTCTAACACATTATCACAATTTCATGTGATTTTTTCCTATTATACCATAACAGACTTAGCACTTTTACTGAGGTGTATGTCCAACAAGAAAAATATCACTGTGGACTACAGTTCTCTGTTTTTTCATGTATATATTGTTATATATGTGTATATAATATGTGTATATGTGTTTTCTTTACTATGTTGTGTTTATTCCCCCCATATGCATTTGCCTGATGTCGGATGCTGTCTCCACAGTCTCTATGAATATGTATTGTGAAAGGTTTCTAACATGCAACTTATATTGTAAACAGTTGTGAATAAACATTAATGTAAGGTAATAACATTTAAAATGAAATTAGTTAAAAATATAGTGATCTTGAATACTGAATTCAGAGGAAGGCAAATAAACCCCCCCCCCCCCAAAAAAAACAGTGTAACTTGGTCAATTGTTTTAAAGTGGGCACATTTTTTTATTCCTTCCTGACCCCATTAACTGGCGATTGGATTACTCCCTGGATCAATACTCTCTATATCATAAAACATTTACATTTTGCAACAAATGATCATCCTGCTACGAACATTAAACCTTAATTACATAGAATGAAACAACTTTTCAGTCCTTTGAAAACAGAATTTTAACAATACAAACATGAACTTAAAGTATTAAAATGGAAACAGTAAATGTAAGAAAATGCAAGGTAACTGTTTTGTGGGGCCAATCCTGGCCAAAGTCATTTCCAAGACATTCCATTTTTTTTGTTTTGTCTGTCAAAGTGGTTCCCTTTAAAAGAGCCCAGCAGACTTGTAATTTGTCTATTGGATAAACCACTGTTTATTGTTGTTTTTTTCCCCATTTTTGGGGGTTATTGTTGTAGTTTTGTAAAATTGGAGATAGAGTTTCATATGTGAAATAGTGGTCTTCTAAAAAGAGGCCAAGTGACATTAAATTTCATCCTGGAAATGAAACCACTATTCTCTATGTTTACAAAACCTCATAGTACACAATGTTTTTTGTAAATAAAGCGTCCATCGTGTAATAGATCACCCTGACTTGGGTTGTCTTCAATCGAGACTTTAATATCACCTGGATTTGTGCCCCTTGAAAAAGCAACATAGAGTTGTCCCTGTGCAAAAAACGGTTCCTGTAAAAAAAAAACACAGACTTAAAAGTTTGTCCTTGGGATTTATTTATGGTCATGGCAAATGCCATGATAACTGGAAATTGTCTCCTTTGAAGGACAAAAGGCAAACCACTCTCACTTGGAGCCACATCAATTCTTTGTATAAAAACTCGTTCACCTTTATGGGTACCATTCATAATTTCTGCAAGTATGAAATGATCTTTTAAATCGTGCACAATTAATCTGGTCCCATTACAAAGTCCTTTTTTTGGATTCATGTTTCTCAATAGCATGACAATTGCCCTTTTTTTCAATTGCAAAACATGTGGTGGCATTCCAGATGGTGTTAAAGAATTAATACATTCTATACTAAAATTAGAATCACTCTCTTTATCGTCAGCCAGAAATGAATCTGCAGTGTAATAATTATTTTGGGGTGCGTTGATGAATTTTAAAATTGCTTTATTTAGATTCAAGGCATCTTTATTTTTGGATGTTAATATCACTTTGTTTTCAATGTCTGAGTAATCGTCATTATTGAGAGTGTTTAGAAAGATTGCTGATATGAGTGATTCCTTGCAAACCATTTGGGATGGAACTTCAATGGTATCGTTGGGTAAATAATTTATTTGTGGATGTGTTCCTTCTCCAATTTGAATGAGCCAATCATTGAATTCGTTTTTGGCCTTCAGATCTCATATTTAATTCTAATTTGAGGTGTGTAAATATTTTCCACAGTTTACTTTTCTTGATACATAATTCAATTATGTCAGTCCTATTTCCATGTGGCACAACGGGTTATGTTTGCCTAAAATCTCCTCCTAACAACATCACCTTTCCACCAAATGGCAAATTATTATCCATCACTTCTTTTAATAATCTATCAATACATTGCAAAGCATGACATGACATCATTGTTGCCTCATCTGTGATAATTAATTTACTTATTTTAAAATTTTGTCTTGTAAAGAATCCAGTCGAATATCTAACACTGATGTTTCTAAAATTGGAACTTTCAGTTTAAATCCACTATGCACAGTTCTGCCACCTTCTAACAAAGGTGCATCAATTCCAGTTGTTGCAAATGGCATTGCTATTTAAACCTGTGCTCGAATGTAACTCATCAAACAATTGGACAGATACTTTTTTCATGATCCACCAGGGCCATCTAGATAGAAATAACGGTCTTTGACCATTTCATCATCTGTAGCATTTCTGATGGCATTAAATGCTTGCAGTTTTAAAGTATTTAAAGTTGCCAGTTTTTCTTGTGTTTTTTGTTGTTGATGCTCAGTGTCATAATCATCAAAGTTGATATCATCTATAAGTCCTGGATCAGGCAAATTAAAACTTGCACAATTTAATCCATGAGCAAGAAATATTTCTTGAATTTCCATTAACGCTTTTAAGAGTGCAATGGGCTCATTGTAACAAGACATATTTAATTTAAATGTTTCACACAAAGCAAATGCATGAGGTACATTGCAAAAGATGCAAATGAATGCAAATTGTTCTCTCATTTGCTTTGGCATTTGACATAGTGCTGCTTCTTCCAGACACCTCTCCCATTCTGTAAAATCTGCTATGAAGTTTTGTTGTCTTGCAGCTAATAGGAAAGTATCATAAACTATGTCATTCACTGCGCGTAAATGTTCATAACGTTGTGCACCAGAAATGTATTAATGCAGCTCACTTAGAAATGCCTTTAAATATTGTTTTCTATGATTTCTATAGGTACCATTTATTAAACACAGTTACAGTTTATCAATGCTTGATAATTAATAATGTAATTGAACATTTGTGAATTCCATTTACATAGTTACATAGTAAAAGAGGTTGAAAAAAGCCATATTAAAATCCAGCCTTGTAAGTCCGTGAGCCTCACAGCAGCTGTGGGGTTGAAATGTGCCCTACTTTTGTTGCTATTAAATTAGAATTGGCTGCAAGCTACGAGTGAGAGAGGCTATTTCATAAACCAGTTCACAGCCGTCGGGGTTGCATGCACGAATGCAAACAATTAAGCAATTACGTAGTTACGGGTTCAGATGGAGCCAGTGTAAAAAGAGATTGTTAGCGTTATGTCACTGAAAAAAGGGAGGGTAGATTTGTAAGTCCTATGTGCTTCAAGTACAGTTTGTGCTTGGACCCACAGGCCAGATATAATGCAATATTAATAAAGCAGTAAATATGATATTCTATTACATGCGAGTTACAGTATATGTTGTAACACATTAATCGCAGAGATCGATATAACACAAAATATGAAATAAAGTATTTTTCGGGGCCGATTTGCAGGCTTGAGAATGTTGTGGTATTAATTCTAAGACCTAACATAACTTTCCCTTATAATAAATGCACAGTAGTGTGTTTTTATTTGCCTACAAAGTGCTATGTATCGTACTTACCCCCGTTGCGGGTGTTCTCGAGCACACATAGGCCTTTGGGCTTCGTTTGCATGTTACGTGCTTGCTCGCGAGTGACCATGTTGCTATTTAATAGCTGAATTAAACAAGTAGCGGTTAAGGGCTTGACAGATCAAATGATTTACGTTTGCGAAGTTCAACATAGCTCAAATCGTAGGCGATTTTTGCCGCCCATCGTGTTGACACGCACGTCCACTGTAAGTGACGTTACAAGGCTAATTTAATATGCGTAACACAGAAATCTTGAGTTACGGGCTACGTTTTACAACATAGCCCCAATTTAATGAGGATGTTCGTACATCAAGTTCAAACTTTAGATCTCCTCTGATCCTTGTAATATGTGAATTAATTGTTAATTGATCCAGAGGAAGGCAAAATAAAACAACAAAAAAAAACATTGAAACACTGTCAATTTCTCATAAAAGGGAAAATCCTTCCTAACCCCAGATACTGACATTCTGTTTAACCCTGAATTCCCTTATTATTCAAAAATATATACAATACCCTTTTAAAGTTATCTATCCAATATTCAGTCACAACCACCTTTGGTTAGAGTATTCTAGAGAACCCTTTTCTTTCTTTAAAGTGGAATCTTCTTTTCTTTCAACCTCAAAGGATGTCCTTTTGTCAGTTGAAAAACTTTTGGCACAAAAGTTCACTGCACAAAGTCTTATATCGCCCCTGGATGCATTTATATAAGGTATTCATACCCCCTCTTATGCTCTTTTTTTCTAGAGAAAATACATTTAATTTAATTATTCTTTCTACATTGCTTGCTGGCCTTCTCCATTCTTTTATCCAGCTCTAAAATGTCCTTTTTATGAACTGATGCCCAAAATTGTACTCATGTTCCAGAGATTAGTGTAGTGACAGGATTATAATTGTTTCCCTTGCTTCTTTACCCTTCTTAATACATGTTAATATTTGACTTGCCTTGGCATTGAGCTCTGTTATGTAGGTGGTTGTCCACCAGCACTCCCAAATTCCTTTCTATCTCTGATACTCCTTGATTTGCTCTATTTAGAAGATACATTGCATGCTTATTTTTTCTTCCCAAATGATAACTTTAAATGTATTGGTGTTAAATCTAATCTGCCATTTAGTTGCCCATTCCTCTAATTTATGTAAGACCCTTTGGAGGAAAAGTACATCATTTTCTGATTGAATTACCTTGCACAACTTATAGTTATCATCAAAAATAGAGACAATACTTTCCAATACTACTTCTAACAGCCTCATTAATTGTGGCTATGTCTAAAAACGTAGCCCATAACTCAAAATGTATGGGTTACGGTAGCTCGCAGAGGACTTGTGTGCTAACACGCAGGACTGCCGAGAATAGGCTACATGTTGAGCAACATTGAACTTTGCGGCCCTAAATCCCTTTATCCGTCAAGCCCGTAACCACTACGTTTTCTATTTATATTTTGGGGTTTATAGCATATCCTTACCAATAGCTTTAGAATTTGTTCCTCCACTATTTAATTCAACCCACAAGTTTTCAACATTATTAATGCTAGTTCCACCAAAAATATCTTCTCTGACTATAGGCTTCAAATAAGGCTTAAGATACAGACATATCCTTCCTGCCCTTCAACCTTTGCCCCTATCCTTCCTAAATAGTTTATAACCATCCAAATTAACAGTTCGGTCAAAAGAATCACTATGTTTCAGTCATGCCTACTAAATCTAATTTCTCATTTACTGTTAATTATTCCAGCTCCCCTATTTTCCCTAGCAAGCTTCTTGCATCAGCAAGCATACAGTTTCACTTGCTATGGCTCTGCATGTTTGAAGTACTTGCATTAGAGTTAGTTTGCAAGACCTCCCTATTAACTATAAAACACTCCCACTTTCTCCTCCCACGTGACTAGCTAATTTGCTCCTTACTCCCTCTACACTTTCTTCTCCATTACTTCTATCTGGTCCCTCCCAAACCTACTAGACTAAAAACTCCCCCCAGTCTTTCTACCATCCACTCCTCTATAAACAAAAAATACCTCTTCTTTGAGGTGTAATTCATCACTGCTGTAAAGATTCTACTCAAGTGAGAAGTCAATCCAGTGCTCTAAAAATCCACATTAACCCCTTGCAGCGGGGGTCCCTGATCGGCATAAATCAGGCCCCCCTGCATTTAAAACTTTTAAAATCCCTGCCGCGGCTCCTTAAAAGGCCTGTGGCACACTATTAGCACCTAAAATGAAGACCCCTTTTTGCTGGGGGTCCCCATCGGGAACCCAACAGCCCGCCCACATTAACCCCCTTTCAGCAGGGATCCCCCATCGGCACTGATCGTGACCACGCTGCATTCAAATTTTTGAATTTCCCATCTTGCGGGTCCTTAAAGGACCGTAAAGGTCCTGAAAGGACTTGTGCTAAAAAATATTTGCCCCAGGTAACTAAAACTAACCCCATTACTCATGGGGGTCAATACAGGCCTCCATAAGCCTTAATTAACCCTATACCTCATGGAGGTCAGTACAGACCCCCATAAGCCTTAAATAACCCTATAACTCATGGGGGTCAATACAGACCACCATAAGCCTTAATTAACCTTATAACTCATGGGGGTCAATACATACCCCCATAAGCCCTTAATTAACCCTATAACTCATGGGGGTCAATACAGACCCCCATAAACCCTTAATTAACCCCATAACTCATGGGGTTCAATACAGACCCCCATAAGCCCTTAATTAACCCCATAACTCATTGCGGTCAATACAGACCCCCATAATACATTAAATAACTCTGTCACTCACGGTGATCAATACTGGACCCTCATAAGCCTCTATCTAATCCCATTAGTCCCATAAGAGTATATTTTGACCCTTATGGGGCCATTAAAACCTTAACATTAACCACATACTGTAAGTGCCATGACGGTCCTCAAGTACAAACACAACACTGCAATATACCCCCCAATAAACCATTAAATCTAAACTAACCCTCCTCTACACTAATCTATTAACACCTACACCACCTACCTACACGACCTACCTACCCCCTAATAACACCCCTCCACTCTAATTGCAGAAAATAAAAAAACCTGTCACAAAAAATTTAAAATCTACAGTACAGAAAATAAAAAAATAAGTCACAAAAAATAAAAAAGAACGTTACAGAAAATAAAATAAATACATTACAACCCCCCCAATTCAGAAAAGGAAGCACATACAGAATACATAAAATACAATACAATACAAATAAAATAAAATACAATACCCCCTATCTATCTAACGTACAATCAATCCTAATATACAATAAATCCTATCTATCTAAAATGCATACCCCAATTTATCTAATATACAATAAATCCTATCTATCTAAAATACATACCCTTATCTAACATACAATAAATACTATATAATATATAATAAATCCTATCTATCTAAAATACATACCCCTATCTAACATACAATAAATGCTATATTGATACACAAACCCTAATTCTAACCTAAAATAAAATAATTAAGACCACTTACCTTTGCAGATGTCCCTTCAGATCACCAACCTAGGGGAAAAACCAAAACAAATGTGTACAACACATTTACATACAATAAATAAACATTATAAACATTCTAAATATTCTGTCCCGATGGGGCCCCCCCAGCATAAAAGGGGGTTAATTTTCGGTTCCGCGGCCAGGATTGCTATTAGTGGGGCGAGGGACCTTTTAGGAGTCGCGGTTGGGAAATTATACGTTTTAAATGCAGAGTGGGCCTGATCTATGCCGATCGGGGACCCCCGCTGCAAGGGTTTAATGTGGCAAGGCTGGGGGGGTCCCTATGGACCCCTGCAGCAAGGGGTTATTGTGGGGACACTTTGGGGGTCCCGATGGGGACCCCCCGCATAGAGGGGGTTAATTTTAGAAGCCGGGGGGGTAGTTGGAGTACCCACCATGGCAGGGCTTATGTGTGGGACTGCCGCTGAGTTCCCGTTGAGGACCCCAGCAGCAATTGATGAGGTGTGGGAGCCTGCAAGATCATCTCGCATGCTGTCACTCCTCATGTACATGTTCTCCGCGTTGATACGGATGGCTCTGCTGCGTAGCTCACACGTTGCTCGCAGCAGGGCTAATTTAATAGCGTTGTAACTTTTCTAAATTTCCAGCACGTAGGGTTTAAGTAGAAGCTTCTTATCTACGAGGCTGGAATTTAATAAGGCTATAGGTTAGATAAACAGAATAGTGAAAGTCCTATATAAGAAAAGTGTTGTTGTAATATATGATGAATCTGTGGTGATTCATCCTTCTCATAAATGTTTATTTCATTTTTGCCTCCATTGTTCATAGTGTTCATATGTTTTTAACATAATGAAGTACAGCCTTGTGTTGTTAAAAAAAAGAAAACCTTGGTAAAATAATGAATTAGATAGGATGCCATTCTTCTGATAAGGCAATGTTTAACCAACTGATCCAAGGTTGCACTAATTTAACATAAATTCATGATAGAATGTGTACTGTCCTTCAAGAAAAACACAAGTTTCCAAAAATAGCAAAATAACTTTATTCCAATATAGATATGTAGTGATGTCCCGAACAGTTCGCCCGGACTATTCGCGGCAATTTTGGCATGTTCCTGTTCGCAGCGATCGGCGAACACATGCGCTTTTCGGTCCGCCCCCTATTCTTTATCATTGAGGAAACTTTGACCCTGCACCTCACAGTCAGCAGACACATTCCAGCCAATGAGCAGCATACACTCCCTTCCAGAGCCTTCCATATGAAGGACAGCCTCCATTTTAGAATCATTCTGATGCTACATTCGTTGAGAGAGGACATATATTGTAGCTGCTGCTGATTTAATAGGGAAATAGATAGCCAGGCTGTGTATTTAGCTTCCACTACAGACCTGAATGACTTATCTGATATCTGCTGCAAGGACAGCAACCCAAAAAGCCCTTTTTAGGGCTAGAACATAATTTATTTTATTTCATTATTTTTTTCTGTGTAATCTAATTGCATTTGCCTGCCTGCCAGCGTGTGTGTGTGACAGGCTAACACCTAACAGCTTCTATTGTGCTCAGTGAAATAAAACAACACTTTTTTGACTGTAATAGATTGAATAGCAATTGCCTTCCTATAGGCGTGTGTGTGAAGCCTATTGCATCTACTCTGCCAACTTTTGCAAGTGCACAGTGACACTCATATCTGGTACAACCTAGTGTACAGTGACATTTAAGAACCCTTTTTTGACTATAATCGATTGAATATCAGTTGCCTGCCTACGGCGTGTGTGTGAAGCCTATTACATCTACTTTGCCAACTTTTACCAGTGCACAGTGACACTCATATCTGGTGCAACCGTAGTGTACAGTGACATAAAACAACACTTTTTTGACTGTAATCGATTGAATATTAGTTGCCTGCCTACAGGCGTGTGTGTGAGGCCTACAGCGCCTACTCTGCCAACTTTTGCCAGTGCACAGTGACACTCATATCTGGTGCAACTGTAGTGTACAGTGACATAAAACAACACTTTTTTGACTGTAATCGATTGAATATCAGTTGCCTGCCTACAGGCGTGTGTGTGAGGCCTATTGCATCTTCTTTGCCAACTTTTGCCAGTGCACAGTGACACTCATATCTGGTGCAACCTAGGGTACAGTGACATTTAAGAACCCTTGTTTGACTGTAATCGATTGAATATCAGTTGCCTGCCTACAGGTGTGTGTGTGAAGCCTATTGCATCTTTTCTGCCAACTTTTGCCAGTGCACAGTGACACTCATATCTGGTGCAACCTAGTGTACAGTGACATATAAGAACCCTTTTTTGACTGTAATCGATTGAATATCAGTTGCCTGCCTACAGGCGTGTGTGTGAGGCCTACAGCGCCTACTCTACCAACTTTTGCCAGTGCACAGTGACACTCATATCTGGTGCAACCGTAGAGTACAGTGACATAAAACAACACTTTTTTTTACTGTAATCGATTGAATATCAGTTGCCTGCCTACAGTCGTGTGTGTGAGGCCTATTGCATCTACTCTGCCAACTTTTGCCAGTGCACAGTGATACGTCATATCTGGTGCAACCTAGTGTACAGTGACATATAAGAACCCTTTTTTGACTATAATCGATTCAATATCAGTTGCCTGCCTACGGCGTGTGTGTGAAGCCTATTAAATCTACTTTGCCAACTTTTGCCAGTGCACAGTGACACTCATATCTGGTGCAACCGTAGTGTACAGTGATATAAAACAAGACTTTTTTTACTGTAATCAATTGAATATCAGTTGCCTGCCTACAGGCATGTGTGTGAGGCCTACAGTGCCTACTCTGCCAACTTTTGCCAGTGCACAGTGACACTCATATCTGGTGCAGCCGTAGTGTACAGTGACATAAAACAACACTTTTTTTATTGTAATCGATTGAATATTAGTTGCCTGCCTACAGGCATGTGTGTGAGGCCTACAGTGTCTACTCTGCCAACTTTTGCCAGTGCACAGTGACACTCATATCTGGTGCAACCGTAGTGTACAGTGACATAAAACAACACTTTTTTGACTATAATCGATTGAATATCAGTTGCCTGCCTACAGGCGTGTGTGTGAGGCCTATTGCATCTTCTCTGCCAACTTTTGCCAGTGCACAGTGACACTCATATCTGGTGCAACCTAGTGTACAGTGACATTTAAGAACCCTTTTTTGACTGTAATCGATTGAATATCAGTTGCCTGCCTACAGGCGTGTGTGTGAAGCCTATTGCATCTACTCTGCCAACTTTTGCCAGTGCACAGTGACACTCATATCTGGTGCAACCGTAGTGCACAGTGACATAAAACAACACTTTTTTTTACTGTAATCGATTGAATATCAATTGCCTGCCTACAGGCGTGTGTGTGAGGCCTATTGCATCTACTCTGCCAACTTTTGCCAGTGCACAGTAACACTCATATCTGGTGCAACCGTACTGTACAGTGATATAAAACAACACTTTTTTGACTGTAATCGATTGCATATCAGTTGCCTGCCTACAGGCGTGTGTGTGAGGCCTATTGCATCTGCTTTGCCAACGTTTGCCAGTGCACAGTGACACTCATATCTGGTGCAACCATAGTGTACAGTGACATCAAACAACACTTTTTTTGACTGTAATCGATTGAATATCAGTTGCGTGCCTACAGGCGTGTGTGTGAGGCCTATTGCATCTTCTTTGCCAACTTTTGCCAGTGCACAGTGACACTCATATCTGGTGCAACCGTAGTGTACAGTGATATAAAACAACACTTTTTTGACTGTAATCAATTGAATATCAGTTGCCTGCCTACAGGCGTGTGTGAGGCCTACAGCGCCTACTCTGCCAACTTTTGCCAGTGCACAGTGACACTCATATCTTATGCAACCGTAGTGTACAGTGACATAAAACAACACTTTTTTTTACTGTAATCGATTGAATATCAGTTGCCTGCCTACAGGCGTGTGTGTGAGGCCTACAGCGCCAACTCTGCCAACTATTGCCAGTGCACAGTGACACTCATTTCTGGTACAACCTAGTGTACAGTGACATTTAAGAACCCTTTTTTGACTATAATCGATTGAATATCAGTTGCCTGCCTACGGCGTGTGTGTGAAGCCTATTAAATCTACTTTGCCAACTTTTGCCAGTGCACAGTGACACTCATATCTGGTGCAACCGTAGTGTACAGTGATATAAAACAAGACTTTTTTTTACTGTAATCAATTGAATATCAGTTGCCTGCCTACAGGCATGTGTGTGAGGCCTACAGTGCCTACTCTGCCAACTTTTGCCAGTGCACAGTGACACTCATATCTGGTGCAGCCGTAGTGTACAGTGACATAAAACAACACTTTTTTTATTGTAATCGATTGAATATTAGTTGCCTGCCTACAGGCGTGTGTGTGAGGCCTATTGCATCTGCTTTGCCAACGTTTGCCAGTGCACAGTGACACTCATATCTGGTGCAACCATAGTGTACAGTGACATCAAACAACACTTTTTTTGACTGTAATCGATTGAATATCAGTTGCGTGCCTACAGGCGTGTGTGTGAGGCCTATTGCATCTTCTTTGCCAACTTTTGCCAGTGCACAGTGACACTCATATCTGGTGCAACCGTAGTGTACAGTGATATAAAACAACACTTTTTTGACTGTAATCAATTGAATATCAGTTGCCTGCCTACAGGCGTGTGTGAGGCCTACAGCGCCTACTCTGCCAACTTTTGCCAGTGCACAGTGACACTCATATCTGGTGCAACCGTAGTGTACAGTGACATAAAACAACACTTTTTTTTACTGTAATCGATTGAATATCAGTTGCCTGCCTACAGGCGTGTGTGTGAGGCCTACAGCGCCAACTCTGCCAACTATTGCCAGTGCACAGTGACACTCATTTCTGGTACAACCTAGTGTACAGTGACATTTAAGAACCCTTTTTTGACTATAATCGATTGAATATCAGTTGCCTGCCTACGGCGTGTGTGTGAAGCCTATTAAATCTACTTTGCCAACTTTTGCCAGTGCACAGTGACACTCATATCTGGTGCAACCGTAGTGTACAGTGATATAAAACAAGACTTTTTTTTACTGTAATCAATTGAATATCAGTTGCCTGCCTACAGGCATGTGTGTGAGGCCTACAGTGCCTACTCTGCCAACTTTTGCCAGTGCACAGTGACACTCATATCTGGTGCAGCCGTAGTGTACAGTGACATAAAACAACACTTTTTTTATTGTAATCGATTGAATATTAGTTGCCTGCCTACAGGCGTGTGTGTGAGGCCTATTGCATCTGCTTTGCCAACGTTTGCCAGTGCACAGTGACACTCATATCTGGTGCAACCATAGTGTACAGTGACATCAAACAACACTTTTTTTGACTGTAATCGATTGAATATCAGTTGCGTGCCTACAGGCGTGTGTGTGAGGCCTATTGCATCTTCTTTGCCAACTTTTGCCAGTGCACAGTGACACTCATATCTGGTGCAACCGTAGTGTACAGTGATATAAAACAACACTTTTTTGACTGTAATCAATTGAATATCAGTTGCCTGCCTACAGGCGTGTGTGAGGCCTACAGCGCCTACTCTGCCAACTTTTGCCAGTGCACAGTGACACTCATATCTGGTGCAACCGTAGTGTACAGTGACATAAAACAACACTTTTTTTTACTGTAATCGATTGAATATCAGTTGCCTGCCTACAGGCGTGTGTGTGAGGCCTACAGCGCCAACTCTGCCAACTATTGCCAGTGCACAGTGACACTCATTTCTGGTACAACCTAGTGTACAGTGACATTTAAGAACCCTTTTTTGACTATAATCGATTGAATATCAGTTGCCTGCCTACGGCGTGTGTGTGAAGCCTATTAAATCTACTTTGCCAACTTTTGCCAGTGCACAGTGACACTCATATCTGGTGCAACCGTAGTGTACAGTGATATAAAACAAGACTTTTTTTTACTGTAATCAATTGAATATCAGTTGCCTGCCTACAGGCATGTGTGTGAGGCCTACAGTGCCTACTCTGCCAACTTTTGCCAGTGCACAGTGACACTCATATCTGGTGCAGCCGTAGTGTACAGTGACATAAAACAACACTTTTTTTATTGTAATCGATTGAATATTAGTTGCCTGCCTACAGGCGTGTGTGTGAGGCCTACAGCGCCTACTCTGCCAAGTTTTGCCAGTAAACAGTGACACTCATATCTGGTGCAACCGTAGTGTACAGTGACATAAAACAACACTTTTTTGACTATAATCGATTGAATATCAGTTGCCTGCCTACAGGCGTGTGTGTGAGGCCTATTGCATCTTCTCTGCCAACTTTTGCCAGTGCACAGTGACACTCATATCTGGTGCAACCTAGTGTACAGTGACATTTAAGAACCCTTTTTTGACTGTAATCGATTGAATATCAGTTGCCTGCCTACAGGCGTGTGTGTGAAGCCTATTGCATCTACTCTGCCAACTTTTGCCAGTGCACAGTGACACTCATATCTGGTGCAACCGTAGTGTATAGTGACATAAAACTACACTTTTTTGACTGTAATCGATTGAATATCAGTTGCTTGCCTACAGGCGTGTGTGTGAAGCCTATTGCATCTTCTTTGCCAACTTTTGCCAGTGCACAGTGACACTCATATCTGGTGCAACCGTAGTGTACAGTGATATAAAACAACACTTTTTTGACTGTAATCAATTGAATATCAGTTGCCTGCCTACAGGGGTGTGTAAGGCCTACAGCGCCTACTTTGCCATCTTTTGCCAGTGCACAGTGACACTCATATCTGGTGCAGCCTTAGTGTACAGTGACATAAAACAACACTTTTTTTATTGTAATCGATTGAATATTAGTTGCCTGCCTACAGGCGTGTGTGTGAGGCCTACAGCGCCTACTCTGCCAACTTTTGCCAGTGCACAGTGACACTCATATCTGGTGCAGCCTTAGTGTACAGTGACATAAAACAACACTTTTTTTATTGTAATCGATTGAATATTAGTTGCCTGCCTACAGGCGTGTGTGTGAGGCCTACAGCGCCTACTCTGCCAAGTTTTGCCAGTAAACAGTGACACTCATATCTGGTGCAACCGTAGTGTACAGTGACATAAAACAACACTTTTTTGACTGTAATCGATTGAATATCAGTTGCCTGCCTACAGGCGTGTGTGTGAGGCCTATTGCATCTTCTCTGCCAACTTTTACCAGTGCACAGTGACACTCATATCTGGTGCAACCTAGTGTACAGTGACATTTAAGAACCCTTTTTTGACTGTAATCGATTGAATATCAGTTGCCTGCCTACAGGCGTGTGTGTGAAGCCTATTGCATCTACTCTGCCAACTTTTGCCAGTGGACAGTGACACTCATATCTGGTGCAACCGTAGTGTACAGTGACATAAAACAACACTTTTTTGACTGTAATCGATTGAATATCAGTTGCCTGCCTACAGGTGTGTGTGTGAAGCCTATTGCATCAACTCTGCCAACTTTTGCCAGTGCACAGTTACACTCATATCTGGTGCAACCGTAGTGTACAGTGACATAAAACAACACTTTTTTGACTGTAATTGATTGAATATCAGTTGCCTGCCTACAGGCGTGTGTGTGAGGCCTACAGCGCCTACTCTGCCAACTTTTGCCAGTGCACAGTGACACTCATATCTGGTGCAACCGTAGTGTACAGTGACATAAAACAACACTTTTTTGACTGTAATTGATTGAATATCAGTTGCCTGCCTACAGGCGTGTGTGTGAGGCCTACAGCGCCTACTCTGCCAACTTTTGCCAGTGCACAGTGACACTCATATCTGGTGCAGCCGTAGTGTACAGTGACATAAAACAACACTTTTTTTATTGTAATCGATTGAATATTAGTTGCCTACCTACAGGCATGTGTGTGAGGCCTACAGTGCCTACTCTGCCAACTTTTGCCAGTGCACAGTGACACTCATATCTGGTGCAACCGTAGTGTACAGTGACATAAAACAACACTTTTTTGACTATAATCGATTGAATATCAGTTGCCTGCCTACAGGCGTATGTGTGAGGCCTATTGCATCTTCTCTGCCAACTTTTGCCAGTGCACAGTGACACTCATATCTGGTGCAACCTAGTGTACAGTGACATTTAAGAACCCTTTTTTGACTGTAATCGATTGAATATCAGTTGCCTGCCTACAGGCGTGTGTGTGAAGCCTATTGCATCTACTCTGCCAACTTTTGCCAGTGCACAGTGACACTCATATCTGGTGCAACCATAGTGCACAGTGACATAAAACAACACTTTTTTTTACTGTAATCGATTGAATATCAATTGCCTGCCTACAGGCGTGTGTGTGAGGCCTATTGCATCTACTCTGCCAACTTTTGCCAGTGCACAGTGACACTCATATCTGGTGCAACCGTACTGTACAGTGATATAAAACAACACTTTTTTGACTGTAATCGATTGCATATCAGTTGCCTGCCTACAGGCGTGTGTGTGAGGCCTATTGCATCTGCTTTGCCAACGTTTGCCAGTGCACAGTGACACTCATATCTGGTGCAACCATAGTGTACAGTGACATCAAACAACACTTTTTTTGACTGTAATCGATTGAATATCAGTTGCGTGCCTACAGGCGTGTGTGTGAGGCCTATTGCATCTTCTTTGCCAACTTTTGCCAGTGCACAGTGACACTCATATCTGGTGCAACCGTAGTGTACAGTGATATAAAACAACACTTTTTTGACTGTAATCAATTGAATATCAGTTGCCTGCCTACAGGCGTGTGTGAGGCCTACAGCGCCTACTCTGCCAACTTTTGCCAGTACACAGTGACACTCATATCTGGTGCAACCGTAGTGTACAGTGACATAAAACAACACTTTTTTTTACTGTAATCGATTGAATATCAGTTGCCTGCCTACAGGCGTGTGTGTGAGGCCTACAGCGCCAACTCTGCCAACTATTGCCAGTGCACAGTGACACTCATATCTGGTACAACCTAGTGTACAGTGACATTTAAGAACCCTTTTTTGACTATAATCGATTGAATATCAGTTGCCTGCCTACGGCGTGTGTGTGAAGCCTATTAAATCTACTTTGCCAACTTTTGCCAGTGCACAGTGACACTCATATCTGGTGCAACCGTAGTGTACAGTGATATAAAACAAGACTTTTTTTACTGTAATCAATTGAATATCAGTTGCCTGCCTACAGGCATGTGTGTGAGGCCTACAGTGCCTACTCTGCCAACTTTTGCCAGTGCACAGTGACACTCATATCTGGTGCAGCCGTAGTGTACAGTGACATAAAACAACACTTTTTTTATTGTAATCGATTGAATATTAGTTGCCTGCCTACAGGCGTGTGTGTGAGGCCTACAGCGCCTACTCTGCCAAGTTTTGCCAGTAAACAGTGACACTCATATCTGGTGCAACCGTAGTGTACAGTGATATAAAACAACACTTTTTTGACTATAATCGATTGAATATCAGTTGCCTGCCTACAGGCGTGTGTGTGAGGCCTATTGCATCTTCTCTGCCAACTTTTGCCAGTGCACAGTGACACTCATATCTGGTGCAACCTAGTGTACAGTGACATTTAAGAACCCTTTTTTGACTGTAATCGATTGAATATCAGTTGCCTGCCTACAGGCGTGTGTGTGAAGCCTATTGCATCTACTCTGCCAACTTTTGCCAATGCACAGTGACACTCATATCTGGTGCAACCGTAGTGTATAGTGACATAAAACTACACTTTTTTGATTGTAATCGATTGAATATCAGTTGCTTGCCTACAGGCGTGTGTGTGAAGCCTATTGCATCTTCTTTGCCAACTTTTGCCAGTGCACAGTGACACTCATATCTGGTGCAACCGTAGTGTACAGTGATATAAAACAAGACTTTTTTTACTGTAATCAATTGAATATCAGTTGCCTGCCTACAGGCATGTGTGTGAGGCCTACAGTGCCTACTCTGCCATCTTTTGCCAGTGCACAGTGACACTCATATCTGGTGCAAATGTAGTGTACAGTGACATAAAACAACACTTTTTTTTACTGTAATCGATTGAATATCAGTTGCCTGCCTACAAGCGTGTGTGTGAGGCCTACAGCGCCTACTCTGCCAACTTTTGCCAGTGCACAGTGACACTCATTTCTGGTGCAACCATAGTGTACAGTGACATAAAACAACACTTTTTTACTGTAATCGATTGAATATCAGTTGCCTGCCTACAGGCGTGTGTGTGAGGCCTACAGCGCCAACTCTGCCAACTTTTGCCAGTGCACAGTGACACTCATTTCTGGTGCAACCATAGTGTACAGTGACATAAAACAATACTTTTTTACTGTAATCGATTGAATATCAGTTGCCTGCCTACAGGCGTGTGTGTGAGGCCTACAGCGCCAACTCTGCCAACTTTTGCCAGTGCACAGTGACACTCATATCTGGTACAACCTAGTGTACAGTGACATTTAAGAACCCTTTCTTGACTATAATCGATTGAATATCAGTTGCCTGCCTACGGCGTGTGTGTGAAGTCTATTAAATCTACTTTGCCAACTTTTGCCAGTGCACAGTGACACTCATATCTGGTGCAACCGTAGTGTACAGTGATATAAAACAAGACTTTTTTGACTGTAATCAATTGAATATCAGTTGCCTGCCTACAGGCATGTGTGTGAGGCCTACAGTGCCTACTCTGCCAACTTTTGCCAGTGCACAGTGACACTCATATCTGGTGCAGCCTTAGTGTACAGTGACATAAAACAACACTTTTTTTATTGTAATCGATTGAATATTAGTTGCCTGCCTACAGGCGTGTGTGTGAGGCCTACAGCGCCTACTCTGCCAAGTTTTGCCAGTAAACAGTGACACTCATATCTGGTGCAACCGTAGTGTACAGTGACATAAAACAACACTTTTTTGACTGTAATCGATTGAATATCAGTTGCCTGCCTACAGGCGTGTGTGTGAGGCCTATTGCATCTTCTCTGCCAACTTTTACCAGTGCACAGTGACACTCATATCTGGTGCAACCTAGTGTACAGTGACATTTAAGAGCCCTTTTTTGACTGTAATCGATTGAATATCAGTTGCCTGCCTACAGGCGTGTGTGTGAAGCCTATTGCATCTACTCTGCCAACTTTTGCCAGTGCACAGTGACACTCATATCTGGTGCAACCGCAGTGTACAGTGACATAAAACAACACTTTTTTGACTGTAATCGATTGAATATCAGTTGCCTGCCTACAGGTGTGTGTGTGAAGCCTATTGCATCAACTCTGCCAATTTTTGCCAGTGCACAGTTACACTCATATCTGGTGCAACCGTAGTGTACAGTGACATAAAACAACACTTTTTTGACTGTAATTGATTGAATATCAGTTGCCTGCCTACAGGCGTGTGTGTGAGGCCTACAGCGCCTACTCTGCCAACTTTTGCCAGTGCACAGTGACACTCATATCTGGTGCAACCGTAGTGTACAGTGACATAAAACAACACTTTTTTGACTGTAATTGATTGAATATCAGTTGCCTGCCTACAGGCGTGTGTGTGAGGCCTACAGCGCCTACTCTGCCAACTTTTGCCAGTGCACAGTGACACTCATATCTGGTGCAGCCGTAGTGTACAGTGACATAAAACAACACTTTTTTGACTGTAATCAATTGAATATCAGTTGCCTGCCTACAGGCGTGTATGTGAGGCCTACAGCGCCTACTCTGCCAACTTTTGCCAGTGCACAGTGACACTCATATCTGGTGTCACAGTAGCTTGCACGCATAGTACCAATAATAGAAAAAAAAATAACAGGCAGAGGCAGGCCAACCCGCAGGGGCCGTCGTGGTCGTGGTGCTTTTATTCCCTTTGGCCCTAGAATAATGCCTAGTTTTAAGAGGCAACGTTCCCGTAACTTGAAAAGTTCTGAGAACATTGTTAACTGGCTAACACAGGACACCCGATCTTCTACAGCTTCCGCTCGGAACCTAGACGCACCATCCTCCTCCAGCTTAGCTTCGGGCACCTCTCCAGTTACCACTCGCGTGCCTGCCGCCACCACCAACACTAGCACCACAACCGCTTCACTTGATCCATCAGCAGAGTTATTTACACATTCATTGGAAGAAATGAGTGATGCACAAACATTAGTGCCAGAGGATGTATATAACAGGTATATGTCCCAGTCAGGCAGCATTACACACATGGACGTACGGTCTGATGATGATGATGATGTTGTACCCGGTGCTGCTTCCGTTGTTGAGTTGTCAGATACAAGTGAAGCGGTTGATGATGAAGATGCGTCCGTGGATGTCACGTGGGGGCCCGCTATAAGAGAAGAAGAACAGGAGGAAAGCTCAGATGGGGAGACAGAGAGGAGGAGGAGACGAGTTGGAAGCAGGGGGAGGTCATCGAAAGTATCTAGTGGCACAGTCAGACAGCATGCATCGGCACCCGGGGTCAGCCAGACAGCACGCCAGTCAACGCATGCTGTTGCCACCAACAAAATGCCGTCATTGCAGAGCTCAGCAGTGTGGCAATTTTTTTCGTGTGTCTGTCTGTGACAACAGTGATGCCATTTGCAACCTGTGCAAAAAGAAACTGAGTCGTGGGAAGTCCAACACCCACCTAGGTACAACTTCTTTGCGAAGGCACATGATGTCACATCACAAACGCCTATGGGATCAACACATGAGTACAAGCAGCACACAAAGTCAAAGCCGCCATCCTCCTCCTGGTCCAGCATCTTCAGCCACGTCAATCACTGCTGACCTGCTTGCCCCCTCTCAACCATCCGCCACTCCGTGTCTCGCCCTCAGCAGTCCCTGCTCATCTGCCCACAGTCAGGTGTCTGTCAAGGACATGTTTGAGCGTAAGAAGCCAATGTCACAAAGTCACCCCCTTGCCCGGCAACTGACAGCTGGCTTGTCTGAACTCTTAGCCCGCCCGCTTTTATTATACAAGCTGGTGGAGTCTGAGGCGTTCAAAAAAATTGTAGCTATTGGGACACCGCAGTGGAAGGTACCCGGCCGAAATTTCTTTGCACAAAAGGCAATCCCCAACCTGTACTCGATTGTGCAAAAGGAAGTAATGGCATCTCTGGCACACAGTGTTGGGGCAAGGGTCCATCTGACCACTGATACCTGGTCTGCAAAGCATGGTCAGGGCAGGTATATCACCTACACTGCGCATTGGGTAAACCTGGTGACGGCTGCCAAGCATGGAATACGTGGCTCTGCAGAGGAGTTGGTGACACCACCACGACTTGCAGGCAGGCCTGCTGCCACCTCCTCTACTCCTCCTACTCCATCCTCTTCCATAGCTTTCTCGGCTGAGTCCTCTTCTGCTGCTATGTCTTGCTCCACATCAACGGCACCCCCCCCCCCCCCCCAGCTCCACAGGTACTATTCCACATCCCGGATACGGCAGTGTCACGCTGCCTTTGGGTTGACTTCCCTGAAAGCAGAGAGTCATACCGGACCACCACTCCTATCCGCCCTGAACGCACAGGTGGATCAGTGGCTGACTCCGCACCAACTGGAGATCGTCAAAGTGGTTTGTGACAACGGAAGAAATTTGTTGGCGGCATTGAATTTGGGCAAGTTGACACATGTCCCGCTCATGGCACATGTGTGTAATCTGATTGTACAACGCTTTGTGCATAAGCACCCAGGCTTACAGGACGTCCTGAAGCAGGCCAGTAAGGTGTGTGGCCATTTCAGGCGTTCCTACACGGCCATGGCGCACTTTACAGATATCCAGCGGCGAAACAACATGCCAGCGAGGAGCTTGATTTTAGACAGCCCGACACGTTGGAATTCAACACTCCTAATGTTCAACCTGTGTGCTAGGACAGCCTCTGCGGAGCTGGGGATTTTTTTGCCACGTTACTGGACGCTCATGCACAATTTTTGTAGGCTTATGCATCCTTTTGAGGAGGTGAAAAACCTTGTCAGTTGCACCCAGGGCACCATCAGCGACATCATACCATTTGTTTTCTTCCTGGAGCTTGCCCTGCGAAGAGTGCTGGATCAGGCCGTAGATAACCGTGAAGAGGAAGAGTTGTGGTCACCATCACCACCAGAAACAGCCTTATCAGCATCGCTTGCTGGACCTGCGGCAACGCTGGAAGAGGATTGTGAGGAAGAGGAGTCGGAGGAGGAATGTTGCTTTGAGGAGGAGGAGGAAGACCAACCACAACAGGAATCCCAGGGTGCTCGTTGTCACCTATCTGGTACCCGTGGTGTTGTACGTGGCTGGGGGGAAGAACATACCTTCAGTGAGATCACTGAGGACGAGGAACGGGACATGACTAGCTCGGCATCCAACCTTGTGCAAATGGGGTCTTTCATGCTGTCGTGCCTGTTGAGGGACCCTCGTATAAAAAGGATGAAGGAGAACGACCTGTAGTGGGTGTCCACGCTACTAGACCCCCGGTATAAGCAGTAAATGCCTGAAATGTTACAGAATTACCACAAGTAGGAAAGGATGCAGCACTTCCAAAATAAATTTAAAAGTATGCTTTACACAGCGTTTAAGTGTGATGTCACAGTACAAAGGCAATCTAACAGTTGAAGAGGTGAACATAATCCTCCTCCTCCCACGACCACACCGGCAAGGAGAGGACACTTTACAGATGTGTTGTTGATGGAGTACATGCAGAGCTTTTTAAGTCCTATGCATCGCCTCAACCCTTCGGTGTCCACCCTAAGAGAGCGACTCGACCGTCAGGTAACAGACTACCTCGCCATAACTACAGATATCAACACTATGAGGAGCGATGAACCCCTTGACTACTGGGTGTGCACGCTTGCCCTGTGGCCTGAGATATCTCAATTTGCATTAGAACTTCTGGCCTGCCCCGCTTCAAGTGTCCTGTCAGAAAGGACCTTCAGTGCAGCAGGAGGTTTTGTCACTGATAAGAGAAGTCGCCTAGGTCAAAAAAGTCTAGATTACCTCACCTTTATTAAGATGAATGAGGGATGGATCCCGAAGGGACTGACAGTGGGCGATACATTCGATTAAAAAAGGCCTGATAGATGAGCTGCCTTGAGCTAATAATGGTCCACACGCTTCTGTATTTTATCCCTGAATGGCGGATGACTTGCGTGACTTATCCGCCACCAAATAGGGTTCAAGACGCAATGTTTTAGGGCACTTTCTGCCTGGCAAACTAACATCAATTTTTCTGGTCGCTGCAACAATACCTAATTTTTGCATTTAAATTCTTTTATTGTCAGAAGGCGTACAGCATGTAATGAAAAATAAAGCATTTTTTAACAGTCTTGCATAACAGTTGTGCAAAAATACATATTTACAATAAAGACATTTTGTTAAAGTTAGCTGGCTATTCCTTCTTATTTTTACTTTTTAGGTTAATAATTTTTCTTATTTTTTACTTTGATTGCAATTTAAGAGATACCTAAAACATGGTAAAACAGACAATAGTAAAGAGTATATCTGCAGGAAACACCAAAGTCCTATTAGCTATCATCACTCCAGCAGTATTAGCTTATTATTCACAATATCTAACCTGGACAATCACCCTTGGGTTACCCTAGGGTAGGCTTCAGTAAGCGACCTCTCCTTTCCTGGGATGATTTTGCCGCTGGTTGCTTCTGAAGGGTCTCCAGGGCTCCCCCACTCCGGTCCTACCCCCAGTGTCGCTTCAACCATTAACAAATGTTTTATATATTTGTAAAGCGACCAAATGATCCCCCTTGATAGATGTTTATCTTTACAAATTTTGGAGAACCAATTTTAGACCGGTGTCCCCTATTTCTGGGTCAGGGAGTGTGTGAAATGCCTCAGCCTACAGTAATTGTAATGTTCTGACAGCGGTAGCTCATGCTTGTCCCTCAGTTCCTCATAGGTGAGCATCTGGCCCTATACTAACCAGTCTCCCAGTCTATCTAGTTTCCTTGACCTCCACCAGTGTTGTGATTTTGTGCTCATGTGTTTCGGGGCCTGAGGGTGGTCAAGAATTGGGGTCATTTGGGTGGATCCAGGGAACATACCCATGTGTTTCTTGGCCCATTTCCAGGATGATAGTGAGTGTCTGATTAGGGGGTTTGGCAAGGTTTTAAGGCTCTGAGGCAATTCTGATAGCCAAGCCACCTTGTCCCAGGTTAAGGGCCTTAAAGTGTGGTTCTCTAAATACACCCAGGCCGGTTGATGACATATAGAATGTGCTATTGGGAGGAAAGATAGGTGACGGAGCAGGTATTAAACTAATAGGAATAAATAGTACAACTGAACACACCACTTCTATCTGGTGGCACCTTAGATTGCACGTGCAGTGCCCCAAATTTGAAGTGGGAGGACCGACCAAGCATCTTTTTCCATCTCCCTGTTCCAAAAATCCATGCCATATACAAGTCCCCTGATAGGTGACGTAACAGGTATTAAACTGATAGGAATAAATAGTACAACTGAACACACCACTCCTATCTGGTGGCACCTTAGATTGCACGCACAGTGCCCCAAATTTGAAGTGGGAGGACCGACCAAGCATCTTTTTCCATCTCCCTGTTCCAAAAATCCATGCCATATACACGTCCCCTGATAGGTGACGTAACAGGTATTAAACTGATAGGAATAAATAGTACAACTGAAAACACCACTCCTATCTGGTGGCACCTTAGATTGCATGCGCAGTGCCCCAAATTTTAAGTGGGAGGACTGACCAAGCATCTTTTTCCATCTCCCTGTTCCAAAAATCCATGCCATATACATGTCCCCTGATAGGTGACGTAACAGGTATTAAACTGATAGGAATAAATAGTACAACTGAACACACCACTCCTATCTGGTGGCACCTTAGATTGCACGCACAGTGCCCCAAATTTGAAGTGGGAGGACCGACCAAGCATCTTTTTCCATCTCCCTGTTCCAAAAATCCATGCCATATACACGTCCCCTGATAGGTGACGTAACAGGTATTAAACTGATAGGAATAAATAGTACAACTGAAAACACCACTCCTATCTGGTGGCACCTTAGATTGAATGCGCAGTGCCCCAAATTTGAAGTGGGAAGACTGACCAAGCATCTTTTTCCATCTCCCTGTTCCAAAAATCCATGCCATATACATGTCCCCTGATAGGTGACGTAACAGGGAATAAACCGATAGGAATAGTACTACTTAACAGTACACACCTTATAATAACGCAGACAGAGGCAACGCAGAGAGAGGAGTCTGAAGAAGAGGAGTCAGAGGAGGAAGGTGGCTTTAAGGAGGTGGAAGACCAAACACAGCAGGCGTCCCAGGGGGCTTGTTGTCACCTTTCAGGGGCACTTGATGGCTGGGTGGAGGAAGAGACCTTCAATGACATCAATGAGGACAAGGAACGGGACATGGCTAGCTTGGTATCCAACCTTGTGCAAATGGGGAGTTTGCGGTTGTGCAAAGGGACTGTTTGCTGTTGTTTGCGGTGCATTAAACAGGGAGATTGGTCTGTTACTGTGAAGCGGGTGTAACCTTTACACTACCTGATCGATACAACATCATACCTGATGTTTTAAAGCATGTTATTCCACACAATTTAGGAATGTTAGGTGATTTATGCCCTTTATGGCTTAAAACCAGACTCTGCATCAACTATGTAATTTTCCGTGGGAGTTTTGCCATGGATCCCCCTCCGGCATGCCACAGTCCAGGTGTTAGTCCCCTTGAAACAACTTTCCCATCACTATTGTGGCCAGAAAGAGTCCCTGTGGGTTTTGAAATTCGCCTGCCCATTGAAGTCTATGGCGGTTTGCCCGGTTCGCCCGTTCGTGAACATTTGATGAAATTTGCGTCCGCCGTTCGCGATCCGAAAATTTGATGTTCGCGACATCACTATAGATATGTAACAAAACGTGTGCAAGAGAGTTGCCTCCATAGGAAAATGTGCACTATCAGTTGGGCTTAATTTCTCTCCATTTAGGGATATCAACACTACAACAATACATGACATTTGTATGAATAGGTATTGTGAACCATTACATTAAAGTTTTTAACATGCAACTTATATTGTAAACAGTGCTAAATTTATTATTTTTAACAATACTTACATCAATAGCTCAACTTTGTATAAATGAGTATTTTAAACCATTACAGAATGCTTCTTAACATGCAACTTGTAGTTGAACTACTAGTAAAGCACATAGGTATAGAATCCGGAGGAAGGCAAACAGTAAAACCCCCCATTGAAACTTAACAAATGATTTTGCTTTTACTGACATAAATCCTTAATAACATTCAATAAATCAACTTTTCAAACCTTTTTAAATACAATGTTAACAATGCAAACATTAATGTAAGGTAGTAAGATTTAAAATGAAATTAGTTAAACATATAGTGATCTTGAATATTGAATCCAGAGGAAGGCAAACAAAAAAAAAACAGTGAAACTTGGTCAATTGTTTCGAAGTGGGCAAAAAATATAATTATTTCCTGACCCCACTGGCGATCAGATTACTACCTGGATCAATACTCTCTATATCATAAAACATTTAAATTTTGCAGCAAATGATGATCCTGCTACTAACATTAAACCTTAATTACATAGTGTAAAACAACTTTTCAGTCCTTTGAAAACAGTATTTTAACATTACAAACATGAACTTAAAGTATAAAAATGGAAACAGTAAAGCTAAGAAAATGCGAGGTAACTGTTTTGTTGGGCCAATCCTGGAAAAAGTCACTTCCAAGACATTCCATTTTTTTTGTTTTGTCTGTCAAAGTGGTTACCTTTAAAAGAGCGCAGCAGACTTGTAATTTGTCTATAGGATCTAACCACTGTTTATTGTTGTTTTTTCTTCTTTATTTTTCATTTGTGTAGTTGTTGAAAATGGCACATAGAGTTTCCTAAGTGAAATAGTGGTCCTCTAAAAGGAGACCGCCAGACATCAAAGTTTGTCTGCTGGGTATAACCACTGTTCTCTATGTTTTTGCCATTTTTTAGAGTTTCCTTAGCAAAATAGTGGTCCTCTAAAATAAGCCAGAGTGACCTAAAATTGTGTTCTCGAAATAAAACCACTGTTGTCTATATTTGTTGTGAATTTGACGTATATATAAGAGCACTGTTGGTTATTGAATTGGGTTATTTGTGGCTTAGTTGTAATTTTGTTTTTATTTGTAATTTCATTTACAGTTCTTCATAGTAGACAATGTTTTTTGTAAAAATTCATCCATCATCTAATAAATTACCCTGACTTTGTTTTTTTCAATATAAACTTTTATTTCCTCTGGGTTCTTGCATCTTGAAAATGCAATATACAGTTGGCAATGGGCAAATACTGGTTCTTCTAAAAATATTCCAACGGTCTGAAAAGTTTGTCCTTGTGATTTATTAATGGTCATGGCAAATGCCATGATGATGGGAAATTGTCTTCTCTGAAGTACAAAAGGTAAGCTACTTTCACTTGGTGCCACATATATTCTTGGTATGAAAACTCTTTCACCTTTATGGGTACCATTGAGAATTTCTGCATTTATGAAATGACCTTTTAGTTCTTAAAACAATTAATGTGCTCCCATTACATAGCCCTTTTTTTGTGTTCATATTTCGCAATAACATGACAATTGCACCTTTTTTTAGCTGCAAAATATGTGGTGGAATTCCAGATGAAGTTAATGAATTAATAAATTCAGTTGAAAAGTCTGAGCTTCTTTGTCATCACCAAGTACACAATCTGCACTGTGATCATTTTTTTGTGGTGCATCTATTAATTTTAATATTTCATTATGTTGTTGATATTTCATGAAATTTAAATTATTTTCCTCAACTTGCAAATATGAATCAATGATCCATTGTTGTGACAGTTTTCCACCACATAAAATGGGATTAAATCCATCTCGAATGGCAGTTTGAGCCACTTTAAATTCAAGCATGGAAATATTATTTCTGACACGTACTTTTGATTTTGGGTAACTGACAAGTGTTAATTTGGGTTGCTATCCGGCTTCCCCATTTGGAAAAAAAAAATGGATATGTCGTTGGTTCTAAATTTGTACTTAAGATGCTTATGTTGATAAAAGGTTTCTCCTCATTTCTTGGACATATTCTTATATCCATTTGAAAAGGTGGATCTTCCTTTATCATTTTGAAAGACCATTGCAACCTTTTTTGATGTTGGTAAGTTGTAACGGCATTTATCAGTATGGCTATCTCTTTTAAGAACCATATTGACTTTTGGGATTGGTAACTTATGTAATTCTGCATGAATTATTTGTTCTTGTTCTATTTCTGACAATTTTGTATAAGCTTGGGCCAATAATTTTATCAATCTCTACAAACACAATGGATAAGCATTTTTTATTTTTTTATTTTCTGGAAGCTGCATACATTGGTCAACAGCTTCCATAGTATCTAGGACATATAGTTGAGCAAATTTTCTTTGTTCCCCTTCTTCTGGATGTAAATGAGAAGTACGATGGTAAATTTGTCCTTGTACTTTGAAACAGTAAGGGACATGTCCTGGCACATTAGCAGCATATGTTGCACCCATAGATGCAAAGGATATGGCACTATTATAGGATCTTATGTTTATTTTGATAATACATTTTAAATATGCTGGGAATTGTTGTCTTTGTGGAAGTCTTACCTTGCCGTTTTGACAGCAACTAACGAACTGGCCATCTCTGGGTCTTTCCTGTTGGAAATGATAAGCTATAACAGAAGACACAACAGCACTCCCTATTGTTGTGCACAACCTATATAACTCAAAATTGAGTTAAAAAGTAAATAGATAAAACTTAGCTTTTAATAAATAGTATAAAAAAGTAATCTTTAAAAATATGCAGAGACAGGGTGTGCAATAGAAGTCACTGAATATCATGTAAAGGTTCCTGATATGGACAGGGAAGTGTACCAAGTGCATAAATCTATACACCTGGTATAAAAAGTGCTAAATATAAAAAAGTGCCAGTAGTGCATAAAGTGCTAATTTTAAATTATATGGAACCAAATAATAATTGATTTGGTTCTAAAGGTGCTTAAGTATAATAGTGTACAACTTAGTATATATCATTTGTAGTAAGTTCCCTTATGTATCAGGAAAAGATTATATGTATAATGTCACTTATTCCATATAGCTTGTGAGATACTCCAATAATTGGGTTTAATGGAAATAAAGTGACTAGTGCAATAATTTAGGATAGAGATTCATATATATATATATATATATCATAGGACTTAGAGCTCTGTTTTTAGTCATAAGTCTTATAACTTCGTTTTTTATCAGCTCTGTCTTATAGATAGTTAGCTCGAGGTAAAGAACTGGTATTTTGTTTAGCTAAATAGCTCAAATGACTGAAACGAGACTCCTATATTAATAATTTAACTTCTTTCAGTCAGAGTTTCTTACGGAGCTCTCGCACAGCGCGCCACGAGGTTGAGACGCCTAGCTATGACATCATCAGCCTGCGTGTGCGTTCCTGCGTCTGACCTGACGCACGTTTCTGGATTTTTTCAAGGGTACCGCCATGTTGCTAAGGCCTCCCTTTTATAGCCTGCCGATCACCATGGAAACGGTGTATTAAGATTAAAAACATATATTTAATCTAAAAATGGAATAAACTAAGATAGAAATTATATATGAGCATGGTTTATACATTTAGAAAATGAAGAGGGCGCATATACAGTTTGCTGAGGCTCCTATTAGAAGTGGCATAATTTAAGATATTGCCTTATGAAATATATACTGATAATAAATAATGCACAATTTTTTAATTATAATTATGATGGGATACTCTTTATTTGTTATTAATGTATCCCTTTTCATAGAAGTATTTTACACATAACTCTTATTCTGCCATTGAGATAAATGGCATGTATAATGATAGCACATTTATTAATCCTTTATTATAGTAATACTTAATACTTCAATATTGCTACTGATTTAGTATTATCAAGATGATTATAGCCATAAATCTCTAGTAATATCTACTGCATAATATATGGACTTCTGATTTAAGCAGTAGTTTAAACTGAGAAATGTGTGCAAAATAATGTGCAAATAGTATATATTATATGTGGGCCTTATTAGTTACAATGATTAATATTATTCTTAAGGCTTCATCCACATTAGTCACAGAACAGATAACCTATATTTAAATAAATGGAGTAAACGTAAACCCTTCATTTAGGCCTTTAGGTTTTTTAGTGCTTAATGCATAAATCCATTTGGCCTCTTTTTTCAGGAGTTCCTTATCCAAATTTCCTCTTCCATTAGAGTTGAATTTTTATTTGCGTATAAATTACAGAGGGTCCCCTGCTGCCAATCCTCTGCTGACACTCTTCAGGCAGTGTCTGTTGAAAAAGATAGACAGAAATGCAAATGTTGAAATAATATATTATTTATTTTTTTTGGACTAAATTATAGTATTTTTTTTAATGAAATGTATTTTCATACATTGCCTGTTGGTTTCAAGTTGTTGTTTGTAAATCGCTGCAGATTTGGCAGTTAAACCGTGCAGTGCTGCAAATTATTCAGTGACACTGTTCAGGAAGAGTTTATTGAAAATTACAAAAAAATGGAAATGTTGAAATGCAGTGTAAATGTATACGTATATGTTTTTCTTTTTGCTAAAAGCATAAATTATGTTGTAAAATAGATCTTAATAAAAGCTATGTTCTTGCTGAAATGTCTCCTTTTTTCTTCTTTTGAAATATATAGCATTTTACCCCACGTAAACATTTATCTATCTTTGAAATCTTACTATACCTGAATAATGTCTTCTAATTGCTTCTGTACATTAATATTGTTTTTTTGTCAATATTTGAAGGTCACATTTTTTTTTCTAAATTAATTTATGTTAATGAATGCTCAAACTTTAGATATGTTTTAAATGTTACTGTACATGAATAACATTGTTCTTTGCAATTATTGACTTTTTTTTTAAAATTATTAATTATAGTTTACCTATTTTCTGTAATTTGCAGATTTTAAACTTCTAAAGTGATAAGGAAGTTGCTTCAGAAGTAACGTCACCAGTGAAATGTCCAGTCACACTGGTTATCACCTGAGGAGAAATGTCGAAATTTCTGGAAAGTTTGCAATATTTATAGACTTTGAGCTGAAGTAGAAACCGTTAGAACGCAATAGGCATGAGCTATTTGCGTTCCAGACGTCAATTTGCGTTCCAGCCGCCATTTTGCGCGGACTGCATGATGTCTGTTACATGCCATATGAAGTGTTATTGCGTTTGGGTAAGTGTTCCGAGTAGGTGTTTTAATTTTACGTGCTTAGCCTCATTTTTTTTTTGGGCCGTTTTCTCTCTCGTTTAAGCGATTTTTTAATTGTGACAGATGTCCTGCCTTTACCCCCTTGGTGTGTGTGATATTTTTAAATGTTTTTTTTTTTTTTTGTGTTTTTTTGTGTTTTTGGATGTGCTCGGTTCGGCCGTTAACTTCGTATTATTTGGACCTCGTACCGTGGGTCGAATTTTTTTTTTTTTAAGTCCCGCTTTTCTGGCTTTTTCCTTTGTAAAGTGTTTTTACGGGTCGTAATTTTTCAACAATTTTTTTTTCAAACCGATACAGGTCTCGCAGTGTGAATTCGATAATGAAGGTTTCTGTTCAACTATAGTCCCATGGCTCGTAGAGTTATGTTGAACTATAGTCCCGTGGGTCATAGGGATGAGCGCATACGGTGCAAAGGCTCCCTGCCTAAGTCATACGGGGTCGTAGTGCTGAGTGTCTTCAGCGCTTATCTCCGCCAGTGCAGTGAGCGCCTTCGGCACTCTCTGCATAAGTCGTACGGGGTTGTAGGGATGAGCACCTACGGCGATCATATCCACCACTGCCTTTGGCGCTCCTTGCCAGCAACTGCGGCCCTCACTTGGTGAGGGCGGCAGTTGTGGCGGGCTCGCATAGCGAGCCCGTCAGCATTGGCAAAAAACAGTATTGATCACAGCTACATATGTGATTAAATTAGGGCTGTGATATATGGGGAATATACCAACATGTCCCTTATTAAAAGTATACATTTTCAGAGCTGTCACAACCTGCTCTTTGTTGGGTTTGAAAAGGCCAAAGAGAGCAATCTTACCCACAGGTTGCATATGTTCTGTATCACTGCACTCAGGACAGCTTAACTGGATTGGGAGAGTTGCAGATTCTCAGGCCCAGTTACCGGGTTCAAGGACAAGTTGCATAAATTAATTTCTAGTAATGAACATGTGTCCCAAACAGAGCATTAACTTTATTTTGCAGTATACATTTTTATACAGTGTTTGCAATAATTATCAGTTGACCTTGCTCTATTGAAACAAAGTGTTTCAATTGCTATTTTGAAAGGCTTTTTAAGATGACTTAATCAGCCCCATGGAAATCCCATTGAACTCTATGGAGCCTTATCTAACAATTACAGAGAGTTGAAACCTAGCCATGATCCTAGCCCAGTGCTTGGACTGGGAGCAAAGTGGGTACCATGGTTTACTGATGGAAGCGTCTACTGGTAGCCATTAAAATTGTACTTATCCAAAATATTTTTATTAGCCCAATGAAATAGTTATATCCACGAACATACTCTACATATAAAATAAGTGTTCACAAAATTACAAAACATAAAACCTGGTGAGAAGGACATACAACAATGCAAGTCAGCAAGTGACATAGTCCTTTTGAAAGCCCTTATGGTCATTAGAATAGACCTTGGGAGAGGTAGCCACATGGCTTGGAAAATATTAGATTTAACAGTAATGTGTCATATTTGTATTAAAATGTGGGAATGCCCACTAAGAAATTGAAAGCTAGGCAAGGCTAGACTATGAGGAAGCATCAGAAAATATCAGTCTACTTCAGAGAAAGGGAGAAATTTACTAAGCATCTTAAATGGCTGAGACATGCATTGTTGTATTTAATATGCACCAATCCCTTTTGGGGTAAATTAAATAACACAGCTCTTCTCAGTGTAATACCATTTGATGTCTTTAGTAAATCCCTCCCCCCCCCCCCCCCAGTGTCACAACTGTAATCCAAGAGAACTTAAATACATAGAAAAATGGAATGGAGAGATGCAGTGACAGGGATCCAACAGAGTGAATTTAGGGGAAAATAAAAATCATATGTAACCTGAAACACACCCCTAATTGTAATTCTTTAATTTATTTGTCTGATTCTGAGATACACTTTTTAATAGTAAGAAAATGGTAAATATTCAGGCTTACTTAATAGCTTGAAGAATACTACCAGATATATAAATAAAAAAATCTTGATTATGTAAAATGTAAAATAAGAAACAGCTCATTGTTTCCTGTATTTTATATATATATTTATAAAAATAGTTATTTAGACATACAGTTTCATGCTTCATTTCATGAGTTTTTATATTAGCTGTATTGTAATTAGAAAGTGTAAGATTGTATTTAAGATTTTAATACAGTTATCTAATATCAGATTATACATAACTATATGACCTAGTAATTGAAGGCATGAGTTCTCAGTTTTATATGTAATATTTTTAAGAAATATAGCTGACCTTTAGAGACTCTGAGCTAGATTCAATTGCAAGCCAGGATTGCGCAGGATACAGGCCATATGTCTGCGGGCGTGCTGCGGGCTCCAGTTCGTCTCTGATTCCCGTGCTATTCAATTGAACAAGCCTGCAAGTTACGGGCTGAACGCTGAAGCCATAAATCACGCACTCGTGCATAACAGTTCCGGGCGGGAACATGATCAATTAAGCAAGGCCATAACCACCCATTTTCAAAACAGCCAATAGAAAATGAGACCGCTATCATTACAGCAGTAAAATCGCAATTTAATAAGGCTGTTGATTATATACTATCAGTGCACATAAAATAGTCAGTATGAACTATCTATGAAGGGTCCAAATGTAAATAGGTCATTTCTAGATTAGGCAAAACCATAAATAAATTTATATTTAATACATAGTTGAAAACATACAAATGAAATAGAAAAATGCAAATATGAATATGAAAGTAGTGGTTTCATTTCACTAATCATATAAATTAACATCATTACATGAAGGTAACACCACCATAAGAAAACTAACTTAATACAAATTATACATTTTTATAAGAAAAATCTTTTAAGTAAAATAAGAATTAGGGTATATATATATAGGCCCTCATTCAATTGCAATGTGGCCAATTGAATAGGGCTCTAAATAAGCACATAACATATTTTTTTAAAGAAGTTTTTAGTTAGTAAACATCTATCCAAAAGCAAGTATTTCACTAACTAAAAACTTCTTTAAAAAATATGCTATGTGCTTATTTAGAGCCCTATTCAATTGGCCAAATCACAATTGAATGAGGGCCTTAGACTTTAATAATTAGGTCTGAGTAAAATCTGAGTTGAGGCTAGCTCTCTGCAGGAAGAGTTTGGGGGAATATTCTTACCTTGATATGTGTAAGGAAGTTATGTATTTTAAACTGTTTGTTTATTACGAAAATATGCATGATTTGTATGAAGATTTTGTTCTGTCTATTATTATATATCTTTTAAATGAATAAAGAAAATACAAAAACGAAAAAAAGAATTAGGGTATATGAGCAGAAATACAGTTGTCTCCTAATGAATTAATCTCTATAATTTTTAGAGACTATGCATTGAAGGGAAATAGTCCTAACCGGATATATTAATTAAAAACCATAAAATGAAAAAAGTGAATAATTCTAATAAAACAGGATACAGTCAGGATACATACCCACAAAAAACATAGTATTAAAGGGGCAGCAAAGCTCACTTCGGAAGGCTCCTGTGGGGAAAATTCTTAATGCTGTCTCAGAAAAGCACTTCATAAAAGTTCACATGTTTGAGAGACCTTTAATATTATCGCAAGATAAAACTGAGAAAGTAAGGCCCCTATTAAATTAGAGCTGAGTTTGGAATTGTATCTCACAAATGTGCCTAGTATCGCGATTTGCGTACTGCGAATCAACTTGCGTTTTACTTGCGTAATTTCTGAGATTTGTCTCCGAGAAGCACATCCGTCACTCGTATCTCACAGCACTTTGAAATAAATAGCATTGTAAACTGTCTCATTTTCTAACTGCATAGGCGTTGCAATTTCAACTCGTATTTACGAGGCTGCAATTTAATAGGGCTCTAAATGTTTAGATAATATATATTAAACTGAAGGAAAGGAGAATATATTCATCTTATTGTATATCTCAGATATAAAATATTCAAAACAAATACGGTCATTGGTTTTGATTATATAAAATATAAATCTCTCATATTAAAGTGTTTAAAGTAAAAAAATAATACAATAAATAATAATAGTGTAATACTTCTTGATCTCACAACTAGAAAATCAGTACAATTAATAAATACAGTTGCAATATTCTAGATGCCATAATATTTTCATTGCTGATATGTAAAATTTAAAATAATACCATTGTTCAAATCCATTCAAATGGTTAACTACTCGCTTCTTTTGTTCCCCTACAGAGAAACTCTGCATGAAACACACAATTATTTATTATGTTGTATTATAAAACCATGAAGGAAACTACAATTTAAAACAATAAGACAATACAAAATATTTTTTCCAAAAAATATAAAAAAAAGTTAGCAGATGCAGAATTAATGTGATTAGATTTTAGTAAGTGAAATAAAGATAAAGAAGAAATTCATTTATTTGTTATACTTACTGTTAATACATTTAGTTAAACAAAACAACAGTCAGAAGTGCTCAATCAGAGAACGAACTAACCTTAATATGTTAGTTCTGTGGACATGATAACCCACTCTGAGAGCAACCTCTTTTAGCTCACTTGTTCCCTTCACAGGGAGAAATATCCTGTAGCATATCAGTTTAGGCCCACTCACTAGAGTGACCCAGCCCCGAAATACCAGACAATTCTACCCTGAACAGGAGAAACACCAAACCGCAGACATACATTTCAGCCTTCAGTGAGGTGTAGCTGAATTCCCTAAGGCACAGCGAGCAAGGGGTCCATGTCTGGAGTCTCCTATACCTCTTAGGGAGATAAATCCTCAAGGGTAATTTGCATAAACAAAACACTAGTGAGTGGGACCAGACTGATATACTACAGGATAGTTCTCCCTGTGAAGGGCATAAGTGAGCGAAAAGAGGTTGCTCCCAGAGTGGGTTATCATGTCCACAGAACTAACCTATTAAAATTAGTTTGTTCTCTGATTGAGCACCTCTATTTTTGTTTTTTGTTTATGCAAATGACCATTAGGGATTAGTCTCCTTAAGGGGGATAGGGGAATCCAGACGTGGACCCCTTGCTCACTGAGCCTTAGGGAGTTATCAGCTACACCTCACTGATGAGGCCCAATGAAGGTCTAAACGTACATCTGGGGTTTGCTGGTTCTCCTGTTCAGGGTAGAATTGCCTGGTATTTCAGGGCTGGACCACTCTAGTGAGTGGGACCAGACTGATATACTACATGATATGTCTCCCTGTGAAGGGCAGTGGGTTATCATGTCCACAGAACTAACCTATTAAGGTTAGTTTGTTCTTTGATTGAGCACCTCTATTTTCATTTATGCAAATTACCCTTAGGGATTAGTCTCCCTAAGGGTGATAGGGGAATCCAAATGGGGAGCCTTTGCTCACTGTGCCTTAGGGAGTTATCAGCTACACCTCACTGACGAGGCCCAGTGAAGGCAGAACCATACGTCTGGGGTTTGCTGTTCTCCTGCTCAGGGTAGAATTGCCTGGTATTTCGGGGCTGCACCACTTTAGTGAGTGGAACCAGACTGATAAACTACAGGATATTTCTCCTTATGAAGGGCATAAGTGAGCCTAAAGAGGTTGCTCTCAGAGTGGGTTACCATGTCCACAGAACTAACCTATTAAGGTTAGTTTGTTCTCTGATGGAGTACCTCTATTTTTGTTTTTTGTTAATACATTAAGTTACAAGAAATGATAAAAAGCAACAAATGGTATAACTACATATCTTTCTATGCTTCAACCATGGATGCTGAAGAGGCTAAAGTTTTGCAGTTCTACAAAGATATTCTACAAATCATAGATATAACAGCAAGAAAAGTTCTTACTCTCATTATAGGAGATTGTACAGCTAAAGTGGGGAAGAAAAATATGCCTGGAATAACGGCAATGTTATTTTTTACTAATGTCAGAGATTAGTAGAATTCTGTCAAGACAACTCTCTGGTCATAGAAAACACCCTCTTCCAACAGACTCTGTGGCGACTCTACACGTGGACATCATCAGATGCATAATACAAAAATCAGATTGACTATATATTTTGTAGGCAGAGTTGAAGTAGCTCTACACAGTCAGCAAAAACAAGACCTGGAGCTAACTCCGGCTCAGATCATGAGCTTCTTTTTGCAAAGTTCTGAAAGTGAGGAGAACTAAAGGACGTATTTATGAGGGTGAAAGAAGAGCAAAAGCTAGCTTGTTGCTCAATGTTAAAAAGACGTAGATCAAGGGAAACAGCAATCTTAATTCCTGGCAAATTGATGGGGTAGAAGGGGAGGCAAAGACAGACTTTATTTTTATGGGATCCAAGATCTCTTCAGATGGTGACTATAGCCATGCAATTAAAATACATTTGCTTCTGGGCAGGAAAGCTATAACAAGTCTGGACAAGCAAGTAAAATGTAAAGATATATCACTATCAACACATGTCTGCATAGTTAGAACTATGTTATTCCTGGTAGTAACACATGGATTGGAGAGTTGGACCATAAAGAAGGCTGAGCGCTGATGAATTGACACCTTTGAATTGTGGTGTTGGAGAAAACTGCTCAGAGTCCCTTGGACTGCAAGAAGATCCAATTAATCAGTACTTCAGGATTCAAGTAAAACTGTTCACTGGAAGGTTTGATCATAAGGCTGGAGCCCAAATACATTGACCATATCAGGAGAAGACAGGGTTCCCTAGAGAAGACTCTGATGCTGGGTAAGATAGATAGCACATGAAGAAGTGGGAGGTAGAGGCGGAGATGGATGGATGAGGACACTGAAGCAATGACAGATGTGCCTAGCATGCTGTTATGCATGAGGTCACAGAGAGTCTGACACGACTGAATGAATAAACAAAAACAACAACTGTATTCCTTTACCCAGAATTGAGAGAGACTTCCCTGATTGAGCCCAGTCATCTTCCATTCAGCTACAACTGCTGAACTAACTCTATAAACTGAAGGATAAAGTGCTACACATGCATGCTGTTGTGAATAATAAATTACTCACTACTTTTAAAAGTAGCTACCACTATTAGGGCCCACTTTCAATGCACTTTATGATTTAATAAAATGCCTATACACTAGAATATATTATTATTATTATTATTATTATTATTATTATTATTATTAATTTATTTTTAGATCTGCAGCAGATTATGTAACTCTAGGTACAATAAACAGTGGATAATAATTATTTACATACATTAGCAGGCAGATAAGGTAGCAAATTGTAGGTGCATATTAGTACATCAGGGCTCTGCTATCGGGATAGCTTACAAACTTAGAGGTAATAGGGGATAGAAATGTAAGGTTAGGGGACTGCTAGATGAATCTATGCTCTAGTCTATTAAGAGTAAGTATGCAAATCAAAATGGATAACTGTATATGTTATTTTGGATTAGATGTAGGTTGTATATAACGTATATGATATTTGGATTAGATGTAGGATTTAGGTTTTATGGTTTCCCGAACAGGTGGGTTTTCAGAGAACGTTTGAAGATTTAAAGGCAAGGGAGAGTCTTATGTGGTAGAGAATTCAAAAGAATGGAGACTACTCTTGAGAAGCCCTGTAGGCTTTCTTCTCCATGTATTTGTTTGGAGAAAGTTATAGGCAAGCAGAAGCTGAATACATTTGAGACCAGTGTGCTACTATCTAGGAATTAGGATTGTATATGGTAGTATATGGGTGTGTTTCCTAAGGCAGTGGTTCTCAAACCTCTCCTCAAGACCCACCAAAAATGCCATGATTTTGGTTTGACGCTGTGTGAACACAGGAGGAGCAATTAGCATTCAACAGACTGTAAGTGCCTCATCAGTATCCAAACAGTGTCGAACCAAAATCAAAGCCTGTGTAGTGAGTCTTGAGGAGAGGTTTGAGAACCACTTTCCTAAGGGATCCTCTTTTTAAACATATTGATCTTCTGCATAGGCTATATCTCTAGATACTTGCACAAGCAAGTTGATCATTTTTATACAAGAATTTATAAATAATTCAATAATTAGAAGCAAGCACCCAATGTAACCTAAATGGTTAATTATTTACTTTAAAACACCATCAGAGTTGCAGTATAACAATGCAAGATAATTCCAATAGTATTATAAGAGTCATGAAGGTCTATCTTATAGACCATAATTAAATCTGCAAGTATAAAGCAGACATACTGAGAGGGTTCCATATGAAAGAAGTCTATATAAAAAAGAAATTAGAACTACTTTTAATAAGATCATTATTTGGGAGGTGTAGTAGTAATTGTTGCGCAAATAAAAGCATTGTATGCATGGCATATTTTCTTTATATATGTAAAGAGAATATGCTGACAATAATAAGTCAGCACCTAAAAAAATGTTATTTAAAGTGCTGCTCTATTGTTGCGATACATACTTCTACCTCTCAGGTTTCTTATTCTATCAGTAGCAAACCTAAATTATTGTTTTCATAACAACAAAACTGAATACAACAGTAACAAATGAAAGGCTGATTTTTTATCTAATCTAAAACATTTTTTTCCATTGTCAAGTCAAGTTCTTCATAAGAGTGTACATTGAGAAGAAATCAGGAGTGCACAATCACTAATTCATTTACAAAGACACCTATAAGAAAAAATAGAATTTGTATTTTTTTAAATAAATTATTACATGATTTCCTGTATTATGAATGCATCTGATAGAGGAAAATGAATGGTATATAAAATACAATGTTTTATGAGATGTGCTGCATACACATAACAAACAAACTGCTTTTTGCCCATAGAGTGCAGAAATGTATTAATCCTGCAAATGTATCCCTTTAAGTTTGAGCTCATTTGTTACTGCTAATGTAAAAAAACAAACACTGCTGTAGCATCTATACAGAACAGAGTGCCTAGTATTCTTACAGAACTAGACAATGCTCTTGTAACCTATGATGCATGAACCAGATAAATTGCTGTATTAAAATTGATACTGAAGACACCATGAAAGAGAGGGTGAAAAATCATGTGGAAAACATGATTAATTCTTTACACTGATCAAAAATTTACTTAGATATTGTGATCTTTAATTATTGCTTGTATACCTTTACAAATCCTCCAACAAAAAAAGTCTTAATAGATAATACAGTTCTTGGTGTAACTGCCATGATGGTGTTATTACTACTTTAATTACTGTATTTATACTCTGTACTTAAAAGGCAAATATGACAAGTGTGTGAAAGCCTCTGTTTTAGAAGAGTATGTTTTAGATTTGAAATCCCCTTCATCCCTTCTCTGATTGTTGGATCAATTAGTCAATCAATCAGAGAATGGCAATGTCATGAGTCTAGGGCAGCACATTTTCAGAGGTCAGCAGGCTGCCATGCAATATGCACAGAAATGTCTATATGAAGAGAATATTCTGTCTGAAAGTATAACTGACACAGGTACTGTATATGTGTATACAGTAAACACATATACACTTATACAGTAAGTATCTACATAGGTCAGCGGTTAAACTTGCAATGGGGATATTGCAAGAGAAAATGAGTATCTGAGTCATTGAGAACACAGAATTGAAACATATATTCCCTAACCCCCCCATTCTTGCCTTTAGGCAGCCACCAAATTTAAGACAAACATTGGTGAACAGAAGATTGCCAAATGAACAGCATAACAGAGAAAATGGCACCAAACCCTGTAATAAAAGTCACTGCAAACTATGCCAACACATCTGCAAAGAGGACACAGCCACGCACAACAACAAGACCCACAACATCAGAGGCTCATATTCATGTACATCATCAAATGTAGTGTACATGATACAATGTACTGTATGTGAAAGGGGGTGCTACATTGGGGAAACCAGCCAGAAACTACACATGCAAATGAACCTCCACCGAAGCTCCATCAAAAAACACCAGGAAGACAGCTATTGTACTCCAGTGGGACACTATTTTACCCAGGAGAATCACTCCATCCAGAACCTCAAAATAAAAGTACTCAGAGGGAATTTCAGAACTATCCAACAGCGGAAAATTTTTGAATTAAAAATGATTAAATTTTTTAATACCAAGGATTTTGGTATTAACATCGATTTAGGCTTTCTGGCCCACTATCTTAATGTCTTATAGCTAACACACTTTTAACTTACCTCCCCCCCTTCTGTTGCTGTTTTTGTAAGCTACATGCTATGCTTAAATTTATTGCTCTTTAATTCACTCTGCTGTGTTCTTACCTACAAATTGATCTATAGACTTACTGACCTGTCAGGACATTATTCACAGTGCTGGTCTTTTTCTCACGTAACTCTGGCCCCTTAATTTAGTCTTTCTTGTCTTTCCAATATTTTTTTTTTTCATCTCTTTCTGTTTGCTGTTTTTAGTTCATACTTGTATCAGTATCGCTTTTTGACTTGATAAAGAGAGGCATTATCTCTCGAAAGCTCATCGCTTTATTATGAATACGTTTGTCCAATAAAAAAGGTATCACTATTCACTGCAATACTCTAATTATTCAACTATATATATATATATATATATATATATACAGTATATATATATATATATTCTAGACATGGTTGTATTATTAATCCCACGATGTCCTAATCCAGATTCGTTCAGCGGCATAAAAACATGACAAATGTTGTGATATATAGTGACTAAATTAAGGTCCACACATTTTATGCAGTAACCAGTAATGCAAATATTACTTACATTATGTCTTCATCTGGTCAATTAAACAGATGGATTAATTCATGGATTATGTAATCCAATTCAAATACACGTACAGTGTGATCATGAAAAAACAGTGAAACAATGATGCCCATAACTGAGAAAGAGAAAAATCTATCAATATCTGTACGTACAGAAAGCAAAAGCTAGCCTGCTGCTCAACATTAAAAAAAAACAAAGATCATGGCAAACAGCAATCTCAGTTCCTGGCAAATAGACAGGGAAGAAGTGGAGGCAGTGACAGACTTCATTTTCCTGGGATCCAGGATCTCTTCAGATGGTGACTGTGGCCATAAAATTAAAAGGCGTCTGCTTCTGGGGAGGAAAGCTATTGCAAGCCACCTTTCAGCAATAGCTAGTAACATGCTGCAGTGATGTTGTGTGGTCCCTGATAGGCTAGTATACCACACATGCACATCTAGCCCTACAAAGTCTGTATGCTGCAGTGGGTACACCCAAACATACAGCCCTTATAAATTCCCTCAATGTTTAAAACCATAGCCTGTAACGTAGCCCACAAGACTTGCGGCTAATAAATTTGCCACATAAAGCAACCCGCTAACGATCTGCGGGTTACAGGGGGAAAAACCCTATAGTACGTCAAAATGTGAACTCTGTGGCTGCAAATCCTTTGATCTGTCAAGCCCATAACTGTTACATTTGAAAATCACTATTAATTTGCTACAAATCCACTGGCGTTAAAACCTGTAACCCGTAAATGGAGCCAAAAAAATGCCTACAGGTACTAGAGAGGACCTGCATACTGGATGCTCACTGGAGGGCCACACATGTAGCCTACTCTGCTCTGGCCTCCTCTGCCATCTTCTTGATCTTTTTTTTTAACATTTTATTGATTTTTTCCTTTACATTACAATAAAAATCATGTCAAACATGACATAAACAGTACAAACACATCAATAAAACTTGCAATTTCATACTTTATAAACTGAATCATAATTAACAGTTTGTGAAATCAGTCTGTTATTTGCCAGAGAATTTTGACATTTTTTAGCATTTTCTTTAACCTGGGAATCAGTTTGTTTTTCTAAATTCCTATCTATTTCCGCATTTAAGCATAGATTAAAGACTCCACAAATTCCTAATTTATTATTTCCATATTTATGAACCGTTTTCATTAAACGGTTAAGAAAACTTATCTGGCTCACATTCGGGCATATACATTCACTATCGTATATTTTTCTTCTTCTATAGATCCTAGCCAAATAATATATCTACCATTTAGGTCTTTTTTTTTTTTTTTTATTTCACCCCAATTTTTTTGTTTATATGTTGCATGTATACCTTTCCATAAATTTTTCATTTTACAATATGGGATCTTCCCTGTGGCCCAATGGCTTTCTTGGAAACACACTAAATCATATTGGCTATTTTTGTAATTTCTATTCATCAAATATCTCTTAAGAGGAATATTGAGCTCCTGGACATTTTGACTAGCTATATTCAAACTCATCTTTTCCTCTTTTTAAATCTCTCTTTATCTTCTTTCTCCTCCCAAACCCCCCCCCCCAAAAAAAAAACATTTCCCACTTCCCCAGCCATAGGCAATCCCGCAATGCTCCAGAATTCCTTAGTGTATATTTTAAAATGATTCAATAATACCATCTTTCCACAGCCATTCACTCTCTCATTCATACATTCCCCTCTTGGTGAATCTTCCCATCCCCCCCGCAGTGTTCTACCCCTCCTCAGTAGGGGAGGTGAGAAGTTGAACTCCATTGTTCAAAATTCAGACATAATTGCAAGCTGAACACCCCCCCCCCACTATCCATTATGATTGATTTTGTTTATGTTGTCCAACTCTATAATAATTAAACAAACATTGTAAAAAACAGATAAGGGACAGATCTAAGAAAAATCCCATGTTATAAATGTCTAAGTAAAAGTCCTAAGTAATTACCAATATTTATAGGTTATGACTAAGGGACTATCAGCTTTATGAAATTGCGACTAGGCCAATTGAAAAGGGGTCTATATAAGCACAGAGCATATTTTTTACAGAAGTTTTTTGTTAACTAACTAAAAACTTCTGTAAAAAAATATGCTCTGTGCTTATATAGAGCCCTTTTCAATTGGCTGAATCACAATTTAATAAGGCATTATATCTTCCTGACCATTGTAGTATCGCTCTATTTAAGACTTTTAAGCCTAGGAGTACGTTTGGTGTGTCATTCCACTCCAATTCTATTTAATTAAAGTGGAATTTATATAATTAAATGGTGCCTATTAATTAATTTATCTACTTTATTTTAATCTTTAACTACACATCTATCCAATCTAGCGGTTTCCTATTATTATTCGTTGTAAAACAAACAGTGTCAAAATTAAATTTCTCCCTAGGCCAAATACGTATCTTTTCCATGACAGCTTATGAGGGGAGTATCATTATTATGCTTATTTCCCCACCTCCTTTTAGTGTTTTGAATTTACATAATATTCACTTCCTATATCTGTGTCCTCTATAAACAGATATTTTAGTGGTGGGAGGTATAATTACTTTCTCATGGTGCATAACACCTACTTCACATACATTCACTAGAGGATTGGAGAGAGCAAAACAAAAATAATAAAGTTTTATTCACATTTTTAGGAGACAACGTCGATTAAAAACTCTTTAAAACCAAGGGAAATAGGAAATAATTCCTTAAAAACATTTTAATATTAAATCCCTTCTTTTACACACTTTTGATAAGTGAAATATTAGTGTTTGGGGGATCAGTACATGATCTAATTTCCCCTTGTCTTATCTTATTAAGTGTTAAATTATGTTAGGTATGGCTTCCAGACTCTTAGGAAATATCTCTCTTTACTCAATATTAGAGATATTATATTTATATCCTGTTGTTCTGTCACTTTCAAACATTCAAGTTGTTGTTGTATAATCTGAATGTCATTTAAATCACTATATCACTTTTATTTGTCCTGGTATATATTCCCATTTTTATAGTGACTTACTATTGTAGAATCATTGTGTATAATATAGAGTTTTCAGACTGGTTAGAGGGTCTTTTGAGCTAAATTCCCCATATTTACATCCCTCTATTTTGTCTCAACCTTTTCTCATGTGCTCCATTTCGGATATCACATAAATATCAAATATTAGCATTGATTCCACATTTAAAAATGCGTTCGTTATCGCATATATACAAATATTCCTTCTCTGTAGTACCAGGCTCTCCCGTGTACTACAAATCAGGGCACAAGAAAGTGACTTTATGCTCCCAGTTCACGGAGCTTAAGCTGGAAGCTCTGCCTGTTCACAGTGTGAGCGTCTGACGTCAGACGCAACCCTGACGCACGTTTCGTCACTTAGACGTGACTTTTTCAAAGGGAGGGGCGAGGATCTCAACGGAGCCTCCTATTTATAATGTATAAGTTGCTATGGTTACCCTTGAACTCTCACCAAGTGAGGAGGGTAAATATAGACATAGAATGGCAAGCTTAATTTAAATCCTTTACATTATTTCGGATTAGTAAGTCCAAATTCATTCCCTTATTATAAAATGAAAACAAAGGAAGATAGAATAGTTGTACTTTTTGGATATCTTGTATTTCACAGTTATTGCATTTTATTCTATGAGTATGTGTTAAGACACATGTATATCTACACAAAAGCATATATATGAGCACACATATATGCACATGTCTTCTATTTACAATAAACAGTATTAACCAGCATGATAATAAAGATATGGTTACACAGCCTAGATTCAATAATATATATTAAGTAGGTGGAATATATCTTTGAAAATTAATATGTGCAAGAGTTATAATATATTTAAATAACTACAATCTATAAAAGGATAAAAACCTTATAATGTGCTATAAAATAGTATTCATATCTATATACATCAATAGTGATTTTAAAATAGGGGACTACTTAAAGTGCTAAAAGTGCTTATAAACATTTATAACATAATTCTTATATAATTAAACACCAAGAATTATAGTGCTTGGTATAATAGTGGTGAATGAACCTTGTGTACTTTTATCACAAAATTCATTTAAAAAAAAAAATCAATTCACTGTGTTCATATTTATGTACAAAAATAAAGAAAACTTCTTTGATAGAGTAATAACAACACAAAAGTGCTCATTTTATATATAAATAGTGATTTTTAATTTCTGCTGTGTCTTAATTTCTGATGTTCTTAATATTAATTATTAGTGATCCTTTATGATGTTCTTAATGTTAATCTTTTATCATGATTATCAATATAGATGCTCATAGTGCCTTTACGTGATAGTTTTCTAAGTCTATCCTGCCATATCTTGATTTTTCTATTTATTGAAGAGACGTTTTAAAATCTATTTTAAGATAATCAATACTATATAGCCTTTTCTCTTCTGCTTTTATGAGTGGCTATAGATATATCCAGGATAATACTTGAATATATTTTATATAAAGGGGCCAAATCTAACGTCATCATGTTTAGTATTATGCAAACCTCTACAAAGATTAGAGAAATGCACTGAATGAGAATCCCTCATTCAGTCCTTTTGGTGTTTGTGCCTGTAACTCATAAATCCATTTATATTCCTTTTTGAGTAGCATCAGATCTAGATCTCCCTTTCTTGGGCCCAGCTTGACTCCATCTATTGCACAAAATTTTAACACAGATGTGTCTTTTTTATGTTTTGATTTTACATGTCGTGCAATTGGTGTGTCATATTCGTTTATGATGGAGCATATATGTTCTCCCATTCTACGTCTCAGCTCCCTACTAGTTTTACCGACGTAGATCTTCGTACAAATACATTGCACTACATATATGACCCCCTTTGTTTTACAGTTATAGAAATCTTTTATAGGATACTTTTTATTTGTTATTGGGTGAGTAAATTCCTTGCTTGGTTTTATGAAATTGCAGTATTTGCATCGTCCACATTTGTAACATCCTATTAGGGGCTTCAACCACATTTTTTCTTTTTGTTTATCTTGTTGGAAGTGGCTATGTACTAGTAAGTCCTTTAAATTGGGGCTCCGTCTGTATGTTATGGAACTATTTGGAGTAACTTTAGTTCTCAGATCTTCATCTGCAGTCAATAAATACCAGAACTTAGAGAAAATATCTTTGATTTGCTCTGAGTTATGTCCATATGTCAGTATACATCGTATTATCTCACTTTCCTCACTTGAGCTTGTTTCTTTTTGTATATTTGGACGTTCCTGATCTTTTGTTGTATTTAATAAATCTGTTCTTTTTATGTTCCTTGCATATTCATATGCTCTTTTAAGGCATTTATTCGGATACCCTCTATTTTTAAATCGTTTCCTTAGTTTATCAGCCTCAATTTTAAAGGAGATGTCGTCACTACAATTCCTACGAATACGTAGGTATTGGCCTTTGGGTATACCTTTTTTTTGGGGTCCATAGTGTTGGCTTGACCATTCTAATAGACTATTAGACGCTGTTTCTTTCCTGTACGTTGTAGTGCTAATATTTCCCATTTCATCCTTTGTTATTTTCAGGTCCAAAAAGGCCAATTCAGTTTGATTTATTTCATACGTAAATTTTAAGCCTAGGGTGTTTTTATTAAGGGTGTCTATAAAGAGAGACAGTTGTCCTTTTGTGCCAGTCCAGAAGATGATAATATCATCTATGAACCGTCTCCACATTAATATGTTATCCGTGATGTTGTTCATAGATTCTTCAAAGACACATCTCTCTTCCCACCACCCTAGGAAAAGATTGGCATAGTTGGGGGCACATGACGTCCCCATTGCTGTGCCTCTAATCTGATGTATCCATTTGTCAGTAAAAATGAAATAGTTTTTGGTTAGTATGAATTCCAATAGAGTTAGTAGGAACTCATTAAATTGTTCTGCTTTTGTTCCTCTTGTTCTTAGGAAAAAACCCACTGCCTCAATACCCTGTATATGGGGTATGGAGCTATAGAGGGCTTCCACATCTATGCTAACAAGCCAGGTACCAGCAGGTACTACAGTGTCTTCCAATTGTCTCAATATATCTGTAGTATCTTTGATATATGAGGGAAGACCTGTGACCAGATTGCTGAGATGGTGATCAAGGAACTTACTGATGTTTTCAGATAGATTATTATTCCTGGATACAATCGGTCTACCCGGTATAGGGAGTATCTTTTTGTGCACTTTTGGGAGGGCATAGAATGTTGGAATAGTTGGATTCTTTGGTAATAAGAAATCATGTGTATTATTATTTATTAATCCTTCAATCAGAGCTTTATCCAGGATTAGTTTAAGTTCCTGTTTATAAGTACAGGTAGGGTCTCCCCTCAATACTTCATAAGTTGTTTTGTCTTTTAGGATCCTTTCACACATTTTCTTATAGTCATCATTGTTCATTATCACTATGTTCCCCCCTTTGTCTGCTGGTTTTATTTGTATATTCTTACAATCTTGGAGCTCCCTCAAAGCTCTATTTTCCTTCATACTCAAATTGTAAACTGATCTTTGTTCTTGTGTGTATAGCTTTTCAAGTTCTTTAGTTACCTGCTGTACAAACACACTTATGTTTGGGTAGTCATTAATTTGGGGAGTGAATTTGCTCTTTTTTTCCATATTTTTGGGGCCCCCTGTTCTATTAGGGTATGATCCTGGTTTTCATTCTCTTCTATCAGTGCCATCATATCCATAAATATATCATAATCTTCCTTATCAATATTTAAATGGACATATTCTTTCATGGTTTTCATTTTGTAAAATTTATAAAGAGCCAATTTTCTACCAAAGAGGTTCAGATCTTTTATATTAGTAAATAAGTCCACTCTGGATGAGGGGACAAATGAAAGACCCTTTTCTAAGACAGACTTGTGTGCATCATTTAGTGCAAAAGTTGACAGGTTCATTATTTGTAGTTGGTTTTCTAGTCTTGGATTATTAGGGTTTATCCCTAATTTTGAGGGCTTTGATATCGATTTGGTCTTGTTTGTGTGTTTATTGCTTTCCTTTTGCCTCTCTTTATGTACCGAACCTTGTCTAAAAAACCTTTCTCCTGTCCATGTTCATATTCTTGTTCTTGAGCTAACCTAGTTCTTATTTCTCTTTGTGTCAGGTTCATGTTTCCCCTCGCTCTTGATCTTGTAGTGGGATCCTCTATATCTGAGGTCTCATATTCCGATGAGCTTATATCAGATGATATTTTAGTTGTTCTAGTCTTTTTTGTGGGGAATCTATATATCCGATTATTTTTGTAATCATCTTGATCTCTCAAGAATTTCTTCTGTTTTCTAGTTCTAATTTCATTCTTGAACCTTTCCAAGTTTTCATTAAGCTTTTGACAGTTAAGTTCATAATCTGTTTTGTCTTTAAAAGCTTCAACTAATTTTTGACTCTCTTCTAGGTTAGCACTAAATGTTTCCAAGTGATTTTTTTCAGTTTGCACTATTAATTCCATTAAATCTAATGAACATTGTGATAAGATGTCTGTCCATTTCTTTAAGAAGACTTCATTTATTAAATTGGTTGCCGGCATTATCTTGATCCTTAAACCTCTTGGTATTATTTTTTGTTTAATGTAATTTTCTAAGCTTGTCAATTCCCATACTATTCTCACTTGTTTTTTTAAATTATTATTCAGGTCTTTAAAAGCAGATCTTATATTAGTGTCCTCATCTTTCCTTTCTATCGTTGTCTGATTGAAGCTTTCTGCTGCTTCATTATGTAAGCTTGCAAATTTCCAGCTGTCAATATTCAGACTTGCCATCTTCTTTCTTATTTAGAAGGGAGTAATGTTTCTAGAGGAATAAGATAAAGTACCTGACAATTTGAATTAAATACCCAAGGTTTGTGGATTAAACCACTGATAAATATATATTTTAGTGGTGGGAGGTATAATTACTTTCTCATGGTGCATAACACCTACTTCACATACATTCACTAGAGGATTGGAGAGAGCAAAACAAAAATAATAAAGTTTTATTCACATTTTTAGGAGACAACGTCGATTAAAAACTCTTTAAAACCAAGGGAAATAGGAAATAATTCCTTAAAAACATTTTAATATTAAATCCCTTCTTTTACACACTTTTGATAAGTGAAATATTAGTGTTTGGGGGATCAGTACATGATCTAATTTCCCCTTGTCTTATCTTATTAAGTGTTAAATTATGTTAGGTATGGCTTCCAGACTCTTAGGAAATATCTCTCTTTACTCAATATTAGAGATATTATATTTATATCCTGTTGTTCTGTCACTTTCAAACATTCAAGTTGTTGTTGTATAATCTGAATGTCATTTAAATCACTATATCACTTTTATTTGTCCTGGTATATATTCCCATTTTTATAGTGACTTACTATTGTAGAATCATTGTGTATAATATAGAGTTTTCAGACTGGTTAGAGTGTCTTTTGAGCTAAATTCCCCATATTTACATCCCTCTATTTTGTCTCAACCTTTTCTCATGTGCTCCATTTCGGATATCTCATAAATATCAAATATTAGCATTGATTCCACATTTAAAAATGCGTTCGTTATCGCATATATACAAATATTCCTTCTCTGTAGTACCAGGCTCTCCCGTGTACTACAAATCAGGGCACAAGAAAGTGACTTTATGCTCCCAGTTCACGGAGCTTAAGCTGGAAGCTCTGCCTGTTCACAGTGTGAGCGTCTGACGTCAGACGCAACCCTGACGCACGTTTCGTCACTTAGACGTGACTTTTTCAAAGGGAGGGGCGAGGATCTCAACGGAGCCTCCTATTTATAATGTATAAGTTGCTATGGTTACCCTTGAACTCTCACCAAGTGAGGAGGGTAAATATAGACATAGAATGGCAAGCTTAATTTAAATCCTTTACATTATTTCGGATTAGTAAGTCCAAATTCATTCCCTTATTATAAAATGAAAACAAAGGAAGATAGAATAGTTGTACTTTTTGGATATCTTGTATTTCACAGTTATTGCATTTTATTCTATGAGTATGTGTTAAGACACATGTATATCTACACAAAAGCATATATATGAGCACACATATATGCACATGTCTTCTATTTACAATAAACAGTATTAATCAGCATGATAATAAAGATATGGTTATACAACCTAGATTCAATAATATATATTAAGTAGGTGGAATATATCTTTGAAAATTAATATGTGCAAGAGTTATAATATATTTAAATAACTACAATCTATAAAAGGATAAAAACCTTATAATGTGCTATAAAATAGTATTCATATCTATATACATCAATAGTGATTTTAAAATAGGGGACTACTTAAAGTGCTAAAAGTGCTTATAAACATTTATAACATAATTCTTATATAATTAAACACCAAGAATTATAGTGCTTGGTATAATAGTGGTGAATGAACCTTGTGTACTTTTATCACAAAATTCATTTTTAAAAAAAAAATCAATTCACTGTGTTCATATTTATGTACAAAAATAAAGAAAATTCTTTGATAGAGTAATAACAACACAAAAGTGCTCATTTTATATATAAATAGTGATTTTTAATTTCTGCTGTGTCAAATTACTAGTGATAATTTATGATGTTCTTAATATTAATTATTAGTGATCCTTTATGATGTTCTTAATGTTAATCTTTTATCATGATTATCAATATAGATGCTCATAGTGCCTTTACGTGATAGTTTTCTAAGTCTATCCTGCCATATCTTGATTTTTCTATTTATTGAAGAGACGTTTTAAAATCTATTTTAAGATAATCAATACTATATAGCCTTTTCTCTTCTGCTTTTATGAGTGGCTATAGATATATCCAGGATAATACTTGAATATATTTTATATAAAGGGGCCAAATCTAACGTCATCATGTTTAGTATTATGCAAACCTCTACAAAGATTAGAGAAATGCACTGAATGAGAATCCCTCATTCAGTCCTTTTGGTGTTTGTGCCTGTAACTCATAAATCCATTTATATTCCTTTTTGAGTAGCATCAGATCTAGATCTCCCTTTCTTGGGCCCAGCTTGACTCCATCTATTGCACAAAATTTTAACACAGATGTGTCTTTTTTATGTTTTGATTTTACATGTCGTGCAATTGGTGTGTCATATTCGTTTATGATGGAGCATATATGTTCTCCCATTCTACGTCTCAGCTCCCTACTAGTTTTACCGACGTAGATCTTCGTACAAATACATTGCACTACATATATGACCCCCTTTGTTTTACAGTTATAGAAATCTTTTATAGGATACTTTTTATTTGTTATTGGGTGAGTAAATTCCTTGCTTGGTTTTATGAAATTGCAGTATTTGCATCGTCCACATTTGTAACATCCTATTAGGGGCTTCAACCACATTTTTTCTTTTTGTTTATCTTGTTGGAAGTGGCTATGTACTAGTAAGTCCTTTAAATTGGGGCTCCGTCTGTATGTTATGGAACTATTTGGAGTAACTTTAGTTCTCAGATCTTCATCTGCAGTCAATAAATACCAGAACTTAGAGAAAATATCTTTGATTTGCTCTGAGTTATGTCCATATGTCAGTATACATCGTATTATCTCACTTTCCTCACTTGAGCTTGTTTCTTTTTGTATATTTGGACGTTCCTGATCTTTTGTTGTATTTAATAAATCTGTTCTTTTTATGTTCCTTGCATATTCATATGCTCTTTTAAGGCATTTATTCGGATACCCTCTATTTTTAAATCGTTTCCTTAGTTTATCAGCCTCAATTTTAAAGGAGATGTCGTCACTACAATTCCTACAAATACGTAGGTATTGGCCTTTGGGTATACCTTTTTTTTGGGGTCCATAGTGTTGGCTTGACCATTCTAATAGACTATTAGACGCTGTTTCTTTCCTGTACGTTGTAGTGCTAATATTTCCCATTTCATCCTTTGTTATTTTCAGGTCCAAAAAGGCCAATTCAGTTTGATTTATTTCATACGTAAATTTTAAGCCTAGGGTGTTTTTATTAAGGGTGTCTCTAAAGAGAGACAGTTGTCCTTTTGTGCCAGTCCAGAAGATGATAATATCATCTATGAACCGTCTCCACATTAATATGTTATCCGTGATGTTGTTCATAGATTCTTCAAAGACACATCTCTCTTCCCACCACCCTAGGAAAAGATTGGCATAGTTGGGGGCACATGATGTCCCCATTGCTGTGCCTCTAATCTGATGTATCCATTTGTCAGTAAAAATGAAATAGTTTTTGGTTAGTATGAATTCCAATAGAGTTAGTAGGAACTCATTAAATTGTTCTGCTTTTGTTCCTCTTGTTCTTAGGAAAAAACCCACTGCCTCAATACCCTGTATATGGGGTATGGAGCTATAAAGGGCTTCCACATCTATGCTAACAAGCCAGGTACCAGCAGGTACTACAGTGTCTTCCAATTGTCTCAATATATCTGTAGTATCTTTGATATATGAGGGAAGACCTGTGACCAGATTGCTGAGATGGTGATCAAGGAACTTACTGATGTTTTCAGATAGATTATTATTCCCGGATACAATCGGTCTACCCGGTATAGGGAGTATCTTTTTGTGCACTTTTGGGAGGGCATAGAATGTTGGAATAGTTGGATTCTTTGGTAATAAGAAATCATGTGTATTATTATTTATTAATCCTTCAATCAGAGCTTTATCCAGGATTAGTTTAAGTTCCTGTTTATAAGTACAGGTAGGGTCTCCCCTCAATACTTCATAAGTTGTTTTGTCTTTTAGGATCCTTTCACACATTTTCTTATAGTCATCATTGTTCATTATCACTATGTTCCCCCCTTTGTCTGCTGGTTTTATTTGTATATTCTTACAATCTTGGAGCTCCCTCAAAGCTCTATTTTCCTTCATACTCAAATTGTAAACTGATCTTTGTTCTTGTGTGTATAGCTTTTCAAGTTCTTTAGTTACCTGCTGTACAAACACACTTATGTTTGGGTAGTCATTAATTTGGGGAGTGAATTTGCTCTTTTTTTCCATATTTTTGGGGCCCCCTGTTCTATTAGGGTATGATCCTGGTTTTCATTCTCTTCTATCAGTGCCATCATATCCATAAATATATCATAATCTTCCTTATCAATATTTAAATGGACATATTCTTTCATGGTTTTCATTTTGTAAAATTTATAAAGAGCCAATTTTCTACCAAAGAGGTTCAGATCTTTTATATTAGTAAATAAGTCCACTCTGGATGAGGGGACAAATGAAAGACCCTTTTCTAAGACAGACTTGTGTGCATCATTTAGTGCAAAAGTTGACAGGTTCATTATTTGTAGTTGGTTTTCTAGTCTTGGATTATTAGGGTTTATCCCTAATTTTGAGGGCTTTGATATCGATTTGGTCTTGTTTGTGTGTTTATTGCTTTCCTTTTGCCTCTCTTTATGTACCGAACCTTGTCTAAAAAACCTTTCTCCTGTCCATGTTCATATTCTTGTTCTTGAGCTAACCTAGTTCTTATTTCTCTTTGTGTCAGGTTCATGTTTCCCCTCGCTCTTGATCTTGTAGTGGGATCCTCTATATCTGAGGTCTCATATTCCGATGAGCTTATATCAGATGATATTTTAGTTGTTCTAGTCTTTTTTGTGGGGAATCTATATATCCGATTATTTTTGTAATCATCTTGATCTCTCAAGAATTTCTTCTGTTTTCTAGTTCTAATTTCATTCTTGAACCTTTCCAAGTTTTCATTAAGCTTTTGACAGTTAAGTTCATAATCTGTTTTGTCTTTAAAAGCTTCAACTAATTTTTGACTCTCTTCTAGGTTAGCACTAAATGTTTCCAAGTGATTTTTTTCCGTTTGCACTATTAATTCCATTAAATCTAATGAACATTGTGATAAGATGTCTGTCCATTTCTTTAAGAAGACTTAATTTATTAAATTGGTTGCCAGCATTATCTTGATCCTTAAACCTCTTGGTATTATTTTTTGTTTAATGTAATTTTCTAAGCTTGTCAATTCCCATACTATTCTCACTTGTTTTTTTAAATTATTATTCAGGTCTTTAAAAGCAGATCTTATATTAGTGTCCTCATCTTTCCTTTCTATCGTTGTCTGATTGAAGCTTTCTGCTGCTTCATTATGTAAGCTTGCAAATTTCCAGCTGTCAATATTCAGACTTGCCATCTTCTTTCTTATTTAGAAGGGAGTAATGTTTCTAGAGGAATAAGATAAAGTACCTGACAATTTGAATTAAATACCCAAGGTTTGTGGATTAAACCACTGATAAATATATATTTTAGTGGTGGGAGGTATAATTACTTTCTCATGGTGCATAACACCTACTTCACATACATTCACTAGAGGATTGGAGAGAGCAAAACAAAAATAATAAAGTTTTATTCACATTTTTAGGAGACAACGTCGATTAAAAACTCTTTAAAACCAAGGGAAATAGGAAATAATTCCTTAAAAACATTTTAATATTAAATCCCTTCTTTTACACACTTTTGATAAGTGAAATATTAGTGTTTGGGGGATCAGTACATGATCTAATTTCCCCTTGTCTTATCTTATTAAGTGTTAAATTATGTTAGGTATGGCTTCCAGACTCTTAGGAAATATCTCTCTTTACTCAATATTAGAGATATTATATTTATATCCTGTTGTTCTGTCACTTTCAAACATTCAAGTTGTTGTTGTATAATCTGAATGTCATTTAAATCACTATATCACTTTTATTTGTCCTGGTATATATTCCCATTTTTATAGTGACTTACTATTGTAGAATCATTGTGTATAATATAGAGTTTTCAGACTGGTTAGAGGGTCTTTTGAGCTAAATTCCCCATATTTACATCCCTCTATTTTGTCTCAACCTTTTCTCATGTGCTCCATTTCGGATATCACATAAATATCAAATATTAGCATTGATTCCACATTTAAAAATGCGTTCGTTATCGCATATATACAAATATTCCTTCTCTGTAGTACCAGGCTCTCCCGTGTACTACAAATCAGGGCACAAGAAAGTGACTTTATGCTCCCAGTTCACGGAGCTTAAGCTGGAAGCTCTGCCTGTTCACAGTGTGAGCGTCTGACGTCAGACGCAACCCTGACGCACGTTTCGTCACTTAGACGTGACTTTTTCAAAGGGAGGGGCGAGGATCTCAACGGAGCCTCCTATTTATAATGTATAAGTTGCTATGGTTACCCTTGAACTCTCACCAAGTGAGGAGGGTAAATATAGACATAGAATGGCAAGCTTAATTGAAATCCTTTACATTATTTCGGATTAGTAAGTCCAAATTCATTCCCTTATTATAAAATGAAAACAAAGGAAGATAGAATAGTTGTACTTTTTGGATATCTTGTATTTCACAGTTATTGCATTTTATTCTATGAGTATGTGTTAAGACACATGTATATCTACACAAAAGCATATATATGAGCACACATATATGCACATGTCTTCTATTTACAATAAACAGTATTAATCAGCATGATAATAAAGATATGGTTATACAGCCTAGATTCAATAATATATATTAAGTAGGTGGAATATATCTTTGAAAATTAATATGTGCAAGAGTTATAATATATTTAAATAACTACAATCTATAAAAGGATAAAAACCTTATAATGTGCTATAAAATAGTATTCATATCTATATACATCAATAGTGATTTTAAAATAGGGGACTACTTAAAGTGCTAAAAGTGCTTATAAACATTTATAACATAATTCTTATATAATTAAACACCAAGAAGTATAGTGCTTGGTATAATAGTGGTGAATGAACCTTGTGTACTTTTATCACAAAATTCATTTAAAAAAAAAAATCAATTCACTGTGTTCATATTTATGTACAAAAATAAAGAAAACTTCTTTGATAGAGTAATAACAACACAAAAGTGCTCATTTTATATATAAATAGTGATTTTTAATTTCTGCTGTGTCTTAATTTCTGATGTTCTTAATATTAATTATTAGTGATACTTTATGATGTTCTTAATGTTAATCTTTTATCATGATTATGAATATAGATGCTCATAGTGCCTTTACGTGATAGTTTGAAAATGTGAATAAAACTTTATTATTTTTGTTTTGCTCTCTCCAATCCTCTAGTGAATGTATCCTCTATAAACAGTCACCACCTTGTGTTTACATATTGCAATTTCAATTTTAAGTCCCAAAGGAGAGAGATGTGGAATACTCCAACAATCTTCCCCTCCTATTCCCTCTTATATATCCCATCTCATTCTTAACCCTTGCTATTCCTAACACATAGATCAATAAGTTTAAGTCCCCGGGAATTTTTTACCCTCTTAAGGGTTATTCACTAGTTTTCATTCTCTTTCATTCCCGTTTTAATCCATGTATGTTATTCCTTTATCCCCCACCTTTTCTAGTCAGTAGGTCAATCTTTTAGATCTCTTAACAACTTTTTACCCTCCTTGATGTTATTCACTACAGTTGTTCTATCCTCGATAACTATAATCAATCTTGTTGGGTAGCCCCACCTATATCTAATTTGATTGTCTCTTAGAATCTTAGTGATATCTTTTAGTTCTTTCCTTTTCGATAGAGTCGCAGCCGAAATATCTGAGAATATTTTCATTCTCTCGTATGGGGTATCAAACACTTTTTTTTCCATTGATTTCGCTATGATTTGGTCTTTAAAACTCAAATAGTGTAATTTAATAATTACATCTCTTGCAGAGCTTTTGTCTAAGTATCTGGGTAACCGGAGTCTATGAATACTACCAACTACTGTTTCTGATTTCTGCTCAGGGGTAACCAAGGATAGTAAATAAGAAGTTACGTAGTTTGTTAGTTCTGAAGGGGGTATATCTTCAGTTATACCGCGTATATGTATATTGTTACATCTTGTATAATCTTATAATTTAGAGTTATGCCCTTTAAGCATATGTAATTCTAATTTCATTTTTACCATTTCCTGGTTTAAGGTTTGATTTTCCTCCTTTATAGTTTTTTGTTTTTTGTCCAACTCCAATTTACTTTTGTTGAAACTTCACTGATTATTTTAGTATTCTGTACTATTTTATTTGTCAGTTCAGAAATGATTGACGTTTTAAATTCTTGAAATAGTTCTTTCATTGTTTCAAGAGCCAATCTTGGTTCCCCTGTTTCAGATTCTCTGGTTGATTCTTCCAATCCTGAGATTTCATTACTCAAAGATTAAGCCATTGAAATATCTGGGTTGGATTCAGAATCAACTACTGGAAATGTTTTTTTCTGTAATGCTTATTCTACTATGGGCTGAATTGAGGAGGCTCAGAGTTTTTTAACTTTGCAGATTTTCTTTCTTCTCTGATCTTACTTCTGCCCCCTTTTTTACCCATGATCCAGCCTCTTTATCTTACACCTTTGCGTTAATCTCTCCTATGATCACATTTTGGGCCTCATTCTATTAACGGCCGTAAAATGGCCGCAAAGCTGCGATTCCTTGTGACCATCTTCCGGCCCCGTGTAGAGCTACTGCTACCTTGCTATTCTAATGGACGGCGCCGCAAGGATATACCCCTTACGGCCGGCCGCTCATCATGCAAACGGCTGCAAGCATTTTCCTGCGCCCGTAAATCTTGTTTTCCGGCCGCAAAGTCAGAAAACTGTAAATGAAAATATAAATTCAAGATTGCACTGTAAAGCTCCGTAAATGCTAGGCATCATAATGGGGGACATGAGGATTAATAGCAACACCCTTTCAAGCTTGCACATCGCCCAAATACGAAATATCATTTACGGTTTACTTTCCGTCCCGTAGTCCCGCGGGGGCTCATCCTTGTTAAAACCCGTACGGGTTCGGAGGTGGCGGGCCGCAAACAAAGCATTGTAGAAACCAATATATATTCAATCCAGCACTGCAAAGCACTGTAAATGATGGGGAACATAATGGCGGGGCATGAGGATTAATAGCAAAACATTCTCAAGCTTGCACATCGTCAAATTGTACTTTGATTTTAAAATCCGTCCAAGTCCTTCAATGATCAAGCCGGTAGCTCGTTATTCAAACCCGTGCGGGCTTGCATGATAGATAAAACACGAAGATTGAACATGAAGTTAAATATCTTTATTTGCGGATCTGAGAATAGGGGAATGTTGAGCTATTAATTCTAAAACCAAACATCACTTTCACTTTTAATAAAAGTACAGGATGGCTTTTCTATGCTACGACTTGTAAGTAAGCCCTTTACGACCCGTAGGTCTATTTTACCCATTTACGGACTTGACGGAGGATAAACCTGCAGCCTTTGCGGGTCTGAGGTGCTCCAAGCCCTTGGGACTTTGTCCACGGACATTTGACATGAATTTAACTAAAAATGATTTTCAGATTTGAGTGTAGGGGAATGTTGTGCTATGAATGCTAACACCTCCAATCACTTTATCGTCTCATCAAAGTGCAGGATGGCTTTATTATGTGCTTAATTGGGTGCTAGCGGGACCTTTTTGGTGCAAGTAAGCTGCGACTCGGTTTTAGATAATTACGGCCATGACGAGAGGGTTTACATAGCAATTGAATAGCAACCGGGGCTTTCTTGCGGCCAAAACTCTTGCGGCCGTGTAAGATCAAAGGCTTTCCTACTGCGCGTGCGGCCGCAAGGGATAACAGGGCGCCGGCCGCAAGCCTGCCGGAGCCCTCGGCCGCAAGGGAATAGAATAGGCAAATAGCCTGCGGCCGGTCCTTGCGGCCACGCATCTCCTACGGTCGTTAATAGAATGAGACCCATAGTCTATAACAGAAACTCTTCAAAAATAAGTATAACTTAGCAACATTTACAATTTACAAATCACATTAAATCAGCACCCCATTAATCCATATTTCCTATAGACATTAAATTACATTTTTGTTCAATTCCCTCGGATAAGTCTGCAGAGTGTTATTCAGCATATTTAAACATATAGTTTTTTTAGGCCCAATAACTCCAATTCACAAATTTAAGATAACTTTGCCTCATGTTATTTTAGACAAATTCCTCAGAATATAATCCTTTCTTCAAAAAAGAGATGAGAGTGGACAGAAAAAGCCAAGGAAGGACATTCAAAGCCAGCTCTCAATTAATTATTTATACATTTTCACTCATTGTGTCTGTACGTCCAAATCCGTAGTACTCAAAAGAGATATAAAAGCTGTGGGCTATGTTAATAGATCTTCAACTTCGAAGACTTTTTAAAAACCTTTATATGTCAAATCAATCATGAATCCAATATGGTGGCTATCAATCAGGAAAGTTCATCCCTGATATGGTGTACTTTTTATTATTATTTTGGCCAACCAAAACTTAATTCAGTCTTTGAAACATGTGCAGTCTATTATATACAGTTGCCCTCCTTATATATTCTTTGTGCAGTATCTTAAGGTTAATCAACAGTTTGTGGCAGTGCTGTATTCAAAAAAATACCTTTAACCAGGAATAAATTCACTTGAGCTTATATGAGTAGTCCTATAGGTCTCAATTTCTTCAATTCACCAAATTAAGATTACTGCAACTCTTTACTACAGACTCCTTTGAATAAATACATTACTGAAGATATAATCCTTTCTGCAGGAGGGTAAAAGATAAGGAGAGAAGGCGATAAAGGCCACTCAAAACCAATTATCAATTAAATATTTACAAATTTCCACTCCTTATATCTTCCCATGGAAATCTGTAGTACTCAAAAGGGCTATTATAAATGTAGGATATGATATTAAATCTGCTTATATGTGATATTAGTCCTGTCTCTGTTGTAGTGGCTGTCCTTCTGAATGTAAAGTACTTTTTATAAAACTCTTTGAGCAAGCATATATGTGTCATATAGCATATATGTGTCACAAATCGGCTATAGTGGCTGCCAATAAAGGTGATTCTTCCACATTATAATTTTTGTGGCCTGCCAGTCCGTAGTGATATATTATGTATATTTACAATTTTTGTACTTTTATGCCTCCTTTAGAGAATATCCTGGGTATATTCAGCCATTTTAAATTTAGTGTTTATATTTGATATATCCAGAAGTATCTTTAGCAAAGCATTCTAGGGTACCTTGTATCACCAGCTCCAGCATGCCTGCACTCTCACGTCCGTCCGTTCAGCAGCGCTTAGCCCAGCTTCCTCCGCTCAGTACATGGCCACAATATCTCCTCTTCCAGTGCTCCTCTCCATTCAGGATCTGCAGCACCACTCCGCCGACGCCACCAGGGGGTCACATCCCACTTCAATAGACTTTTCGGGTGGTGTGTTGGCGTGTATAATTATAAGGTGTATGTAGCAAATAAGTTTAGATAAACAGAGAGTCATCTATAAGGGTACATGGTCCTTAAAAAAGTGAGAGAGACTTTCCCTTGATTTGCTATAATAAATTCTGATATTATAGCAGTTTTCTCTCGGTGTAGACTTGGACAGGGAGCAACTGGTTTAGCATGGTTGCTTCACACCTTGGGGTCTGCCGCCATTGCCCTGTTAGCTACTGCTGCTAGCTCCTTCCTGGGCGTGGTCCATCACCTGTCTGCACCTATCTATCTTCTTCTTGATCGTTGCCTGGCTGTCATCATATGTTTGACAGACCTCACATCCCTGTTTGCAAAACCCAAGGCTGACGCTGCTACTGAAACCTGACTCCAAGCCTGGGCCCTCTGGTGAGTACTCATGCCCCTACCCCCATGTAGGATATTGTTGCGGGTGCGGATCTCACGGAGGAGGACCATTATCTCGCCTGGTTTATACTTAGGGGCCCTGTCCTTATGTAAAGCTTCTTACACTCCTGACTGTTGCTGGAGATCCTTGCCTCCATGCTTTGTCCCTAAGGCCTGTCCCTCCCCATCAATACCCCTCCCCCATGGGATCAGACCCCTCATCCTCTGACCCTGAACTAATTGTGCTCACGTCTTGGGGCACATCCCTCAGGCTTACCTACAGTGGCTTGCAAAAGTATTCGCGCCCTTGACTTTTTACCTATTTTGTTACATTACAGCCTTAAATTCAATAAATAAAACAGTCTACGTTGGTGAAGTGAAATGAGAAAAATATAAACAAAAAACTATTTTTTAGAAATAGAAAATTGACATGTGCATGTGTATTCACCCATTTGTTATGAAGCCAAAAAAAAAGCTCTGGTGCAACCAATTACCTTCAGAAGTCACATAATTAGTGAAATGATGTCCACCCATGTGCAATCTAAGTGTCACATGATCTGTCATTACATATACACATCTTTTTTGAAATGCCCTAGAGGCTGCAACACATAAGCAAGAGGCACCATTAACCAAACACTGCCATGAAGACCAAGGAACTCTCCAAACAAGTAAGGGACAATATTGTTGAGAAGTACAAGTCAGTGTTAGGTTATAAAAAAATATCCAAACCTTTGATGATCCCCTGGAGCACCATCAAATCTATCATAACCAAATGAAATGACATGACACAACATTGAACCTGCCAAGAGACGGTTGCCCACCAAAACTCAATGACCTGGCAAGGAGTGCATTAATCAGAAAGGCAGTACACAGACCTAAGGTAACCCTGGAGGAGCTGCAGAGTTCCACAGCAGAAACTGGAGTATCTGTACATAGGACGACAATAAGCTGTACGCTCCATAGAGTACGCTCCATAGAGTTGGGCTTTATGCCAGAGTGGCCAGAAGAAAGCCATTACTTTCAGCAAAAAACTAAATTGCACGTTTTGAGTTTGCGAAAAGGCATGTGGAGGAAGGTGCTCTGGTCTGATGAGACTAAAATTGAACTTTTCAGCCATCAAAGAAAACGCTATGTCAGGCGCAAACACAACACATCACATCACCAAAAGAACATCATCCAGTAGCCGAGACTGGGAAATTGGTCAGAGTTGAGGGAAAGATGGATGATTTTACATACAGGGATATTCTCATGCAAAACCTGTACCACTCTGTGCGTGATTTGAGGCTAGGATGGAGGTTCACCTTCCAGCAGGACAATGACCCCAAACACACTGCTAAAGCTAAAGAGTGTTTTAAGGGGAAACATGTAAATGTGTTGGAATGGCCTAGTTAAAGCCCAGACCTCAATCCGATAGAAAATCCGTGGTTAGACTAAAAGATTGCTGTTCACAAGCACAAACCATCCAACTTGAAGGAGCTGGAGCAGTTTTGCAAGGGGGAATCGGTAAAAATGCCAGTGGTAAGATGTGGCAAGCTCATAGAGACTTATCCAAAGTGACTTGGAGCTGTGATTGCTGCAAAAAGTGGCTCTAAAAAATATTGACTTTAGGGGGATAAATAGTTATGCACATTGACTTTTTTCTGTTATTTTGTCCCATATTTTTATTTTCTAAGTATATATTCAGATAGGGCTCCCAAGTTCAACCTGTTAAGATCTCCTCACATCTGCAATATGCGGATTAGTTATTAATTAAATAGTTGTTAAATAATTATTAATAGTATAGTATTAATAGTCATTCAGACAGATTACCTATAAGCAATAAATAACCTGCTTCCAAGAACAACAACTATTGAGGATATACTTTCTGCCAATATTTCCTTACAATTTTTTTCATGAAAAACATTGTATAAACCTACCTATGCTCCTCTGGTGCAGGTCCTTCCTCTTCCATGGGAAGAGTGAGCAGTGAGGTGAGAGCTCTATACTGTACTCTAGTTCCAGGCATCTGTGAAGTGCAGCATTTCGTTTTTAAGCCCAACAAAAGTTTTAGTTTTTTTAAAACTAAAACAAAAAGGGAGCCCTTCACAGGGAAGCACTCCTAGGCAGCTGCCTAGTTTGCCTAATGGGTAATCTGGCCATGAGAAGAAATGTTCTTTTTTTAAAAGACACGCAACAATTTCTGGTCAGGGGGATTTGAGGGCCAAGGAGGTATAGAGGGGAAAAGGGGGTGTCCGGGTAGGACTGTGGAGCTCCCATGCTGGGTTTGGGCATAATTTACAGCCTTAAATAAGAAATTTGAGGATTTTGATTGGCTGAAATATCTGATAATCATATTTCAGCCTATCAGAATCGAGCACTGACATCACCCTGCTTAATTTGTAAATTGTTAATTGTCTAATCAATAAGAAGTCACATATTGAGGTCCCTCATGATATCAGCTTAATTTTAGGTGTCATAGGGGTCCTTGAGGTATGGTTAGTGGACCTAGCTACACAGTGGTTAATTTTAGTTCACACAGGTGTCCGTTAAGGACCTTTATAGTGTTTGGCTAAACTGTAGGTATAGGAATTAGATAGATAGAGGTCTATGGTTATAGTTTAATATACCATGGGAGGCGGTGGAGAGCATCATGCTATAGAGGCAAGTGTTAGGTGAAAAGGGGGGCCTATTTGGACTGCCATTCTTTTACTTTAGATGGAGGATCTCCAGGGTCATAGCAGCTGGTACATGGGAAGGGAAAATCCCACAGCAATCTCTTTCCAGTAACTCCCACCTCGTGTCCCTTTGACTGGCTAGATAGTTCTGATACCTGAGTCTCAGATAGATAGATAGATAGATAGATAGATAGATAGATAGATAGATAGATAGATACTCCTTTCCATGGCAGGAAAGGGGGTAGTAATATTTAAAATGAATGTGGGAGATTTATGACTACATGCATATTCTGCCAATGCTCCCATACCTGCTACCACAAAATAAATTAAATCAAGCCCTTAAGGAATTATTCATTTCTCACTCTTCAGCCCTTAATAAATCCACCTTGCTTGAAACTATTGATTCTTCAACTTTGGGTCTCCTAGAAACTACCTCTTCTGTCTTGATTGAAGACCCTTGCTCCTCAACAATCTGACTAGCAGTTCTATGGGAGTTTCCATGACAAATGCAGAGTTTGCTATATAGTGTTCTCTAAACAAGCTTGGGGTTCCCTAGTGGTCCTGGATTCGATTCCAGTAAGGGAACCAAGAGGTCACACCACTCTGAAGCCCGGCAGGGTTTGGCTTGGTCAATACTTGGATGGAAGACCACCTATAAATAGCAGGAGCTGTATGCTGTGGCCCACTGGAAAACTAACTGGCAACTAACTCCAGTATCTCTGCCATGAATACCAAGTGGTTCAACATGACAAAAAAAAAAACAACAAGCTTGTATGTTCCTAATAGATGCTAATGTTTCATGCATTGGTTACATATGCATGTGAAGTTTCTTTTAACAAAATACAGTGGCCATGTAAAATATGGATACATAGAGTGAACTTCAAAATAAATATTTATTATGAAGTGGAATACTCTTTGGCTTGGACATAAGGGAATAGCAATAAGATTCAGAAGTTCAGATATTTTCAGAAATCTCATCGCGTTCAATCACTGAAACAAACAACATAGAAATGATGTAGTCATCATTCTCAATTATATTGTTGCTAGTTCTTAAATTATTCACTTTTAAAATATATTTTAGCTGCTTCCAACTAACAGAAGTCATTTCATGTCTCTTCGGAGACCAATAAACCCCTCAAGAATGACCAATCTTAAATCCATTAATAAATCATTAAAGAAAAATATAAATAAAATAAACAAATAACAATCTATATTTTATGGCTTGCTCCAGATATTTTTAAATCTTAATTTGAATGTGCTGGAAATATTTATTTCACAAAGCTTTATATTTGGACATTTCAGTATATAGTAGTGGCAAAGAATACTTTTATTGAAGTGTTACATATGAAGTCACCTAAGTCATTAAAGGATCATGGAAGTCATATATTAAAAATACACTTGTTTCAAAAATACCACTTAAAAAGGTTAAATAGTTTTCTAATGTACAAAAAATGATATAGCCTATTATTGCTTGAATTTTATATGCCACTATGTCACTATGAAATTTACCATATTGGTTTCTGCAGATCAACTTCCAAAGGTGGGAAGAAACTTTGTATGTACAGGAAGAAATGGCCTAGCCTCTTATTGCTTACATTTTCTATGCAATTTTAACACTGTGGAAACTTTTGTTTTGGTTTCTCCAGATCAACTTCCAAAGGTGAGAGTAGACTTTGGGCCTCATTCAATTCCGGGCTATAACTCGATTGCAAATAGCCGATTTCTTGCAATCGAGTTGAAGCCTCACGTTGCTCTACGTTTATGCTGCTATTCAATTGGCCAGGCCCCCTTCCCGCAACTCCCATAACTCGAGGTTCAAGCCCGCAAACTCGGAGCACTGTAAATGCAAATATAAAATCAATGCAGCATTGTAAAGCACTGTAAATGATGGGGAACACAATGGGTGACATTAGAATTAAAAACACAACATTCTCAAGCAAGCACTTTGCCAAAATACAATACTTTATTTCATGTTTGATTTCCGTCCAAAGTCCTACGGGCTTGAATGACCACCAAGCCCGTAACTCGTAATTTAAGGTCGTAGGACTCCTACTGGTTTGGAGGTTGAAGCCCACAGGAGTTTATGACGAAAACTGAACATGAAATAAAGTATTTATTTATGCCAATTTACGAGCTTGAAAATGTTGTGCTATTAATTCTAATACCTAACATCACCTTCACTTTTATTAAAAGTACAGGATTGCTTTTTTATTTGCTTTTAAAGTGCTGCAATTTGTAAGTAAGCAATTTGCAACACCTCCTTGGTAACCTGTGGCTCGAGTTTAGCCATTTATGGGATTGACGGAAGGGTAAATTGAGCAATTGAATAGCGAATCTGTTTTTTTTGCTGCCGCAACTTTTGCGGCCGTTAAAGATCAAATGCTTTGAGGGAAGTAAGTGGCGATTGAACAAAACGCTAGGAATCGTAGCTCGTAGGACGTAACTCGATCAGAGCCCTCAAACGGAAGGCAATTGAATAGCAAAGTGCTTGCGACCTCCATTTGCGAGCACGGATCTTTAAAATGTAGCAATTGAATGAGGCCCTTTCTATGTACAAGAAGTACATACAAAATAGAAATGTAGCATCTAAAATAACAGTACGTTCAGTTGTATTATTTGAAAGATGAGACGTTTGCAAGGATACATCCTTCTGAAAAATGAATAGACATAAAATGGAACCCTGCAAATAAAAGTTAAAATGTAAAGGTTGGTTTTGCACTTTCTAAACTTGTTTTGTCGATTATCAAGCATAGTTATTTAAAATACAAAATAGAAAACCCTTTAAGAATGCTACATATAGAGTGACAAGTTTCCTCTGGGTTTGTTCCTGGGTTTCAGGCACTTTGATGGAGAAACACAATAACGTTTCTACGTTTTACTAACAATACAACCAGTGATATAAACATAATAAACCAAAACAACACAAAGAAAATAGGCTTAACTTCCACTGAAGCACTTCCTTAAACAAAAAGCTGATGACTCGCTAACCAGCTCTCATTCAGCTAAACCTGGATGGACAAAACAAACAGTCCAATAGTTAGTAAAATCACTAGCCTGCATTGTCCTCTGATTTCCAGGTATGCACTCTGATCCAAGCAGTCACCAGCTGTCACATGTTTCTATGTCTCCATGTTAGAAACAATTGCAATCAATCAGTCCTTCAGCAGCACCTCCAAAAATCCAGAAGGCAGTCTTAAATCAGGTTTGTAAGTAAAACTAATTAACTGTCAAATGAATACCTACAGTCCTCCTGGGAGAAGAGAGCTTTCCAGAGTCTGTGACCCACATAAATACATTTGATAACTCTGTCAAAACTAATACCACACTGTGAGATTTAATTAAATTGCTAAAATATGTATAGTTCTCATGCAGAAGAGTTTTGAGGTACATAAAATAATGATTCTAGTTCTGGGCACAAAATAGATGGTAAGAGACAAGGAGCGGCCTCTTAACAATCACTGATACAAAGTGAAATAAAATGCAAGGAACAGGAACAGCATTGTGTCTTATGAACAGTGTCAACTATATATGTTGTGACAAAGCGTCCCCCAGAAGATCAGTACAAAACACAAAGTTGTTAAGATTTCTCCCCAGGAGAAAGTTAACTCTGGGAGCAGTGATTAAGGATAAAAGTACCTGTCCACAGCTTTAAAAGAGACACACAGAGGAATGGTGGTGCCCCCCAATTAGGCACTGCTGGCCTAATCACTGAGAGTAATGCAGCAGTCTGAGAACAAGCTGAAGAAGGCTGCTTTTAGGAATTTGGAAGAGAGATAAACACAAGTTAATAGACTGTTATGTAATGTAATCTGTAGGATTTCAGACGGAAGTTTGAAAAACTCTGTTTTTGGATCCTGCAGCCTGGGAGAACTGAGAGCAAATGCAGACTCATAATGTGTAAGCTGTTTACAGGGGAGATGCAAAACAGAAAGTCTGTTTGCGGGTACTACAGACTTTTTGAAGCAACATTGTTGTTGAAACCGGCAGAAAAAGAGAGAATTTACAGAGGAGCAGACACAATGAAAAGACAGAAGACTGGAGACGAAAATCCATTGCAGCTGGTAAACTAGAATTGACACATACTGAGTTTTGGGGACTGGAAGCTATTTGCTGTTTGCCACACCAGCGTTTGAAGAAAAGTCTGGAGTCTTGTGGAATAAAGAACTATTCTAAGGGACTGTTCTGATTACCCCAGTGATAAGGCTGAGCTGTAAAGCGATTTTTAGCACTCACCAAAGAGGTTGTCAAGGATCTGTGGGGTGGGGCAATTGGAAAAAAAGGCAAGCCAGTGTCCCACCTGCCATATGGAAAAAATATACAACGGCCTAAGAAAAAAAGACCTGAAAGATTTATAAGTTGTTTAAAGTGAAGTGTAATAAAGTGAATAGACTGCATAAAGAGAACAATGTCTTACCTGAAGGCCGAGAAGCGGCTTCAGGGCTAGCTAGGGTGTTCCTGCAGTTAGCTAGTATGTTTATACAAATTTTTATTTTATGCTAGAGTTATTTTAGTTATATGCTGGGACTTTTTATTAAAATATAAAAAGAAACATTGGACTCTGCTGTTTTACATGTTTATTGATTGTTGTTGGCAAAAGAAGACACTTTATATTAAAATGAACACATTTAACATAGTGTAAGTTCACATTAAAGGACAACTGAAGATTAATGGAAACCTTACATATTTATAAAGTATTTAACAAACTAAAAATATAAGCAACCTGTAAAGCCATAAGTATTAAAGAAATTAGAGAAAAACTTAGGGCCCTATTAAACTCCAGCCTCGTAAATAAGAGGCTTCTACTTAAACCCTACGTACTGCAAAATTTCTCAAAGTTACAATGCTATTACATTCGCCCTGCTGCGAGCAACGTGTGAGCTACGCAGCAGGGCCGTATGTATCAACACTGCGAAAATGTACATGAGGAGCGACAGCCTGCGAGATGATCTTGCAGGCTCCCGCACCTCATTAATTAGTGCAGGGGTCCTAAACGGGACCTCCGCAGCAGTCCCCACATAAGCTCTGCCGTGGGGGGTACTCCAACTACCCCCCTGGCACCTAAAATTAACCCCCTCTATGCGGGGTTCCCCATCGGGACCCCTGAAGGGTCCTCACATTAACACCTTGCTGAAGGGTCCATAGGGACCCCCACAGCCCCCACACATTAACCCCTTGCAGCAGGGGTTCCCAATCAGCGCCCATCAGCCCCCCGCTGCATTTAATACTTTTAAATTCCCCGCCACGGCTCCTTAAAGGGCCCGCGGCACACTATTACTAATCCCGGCCGCGGCACCTAAAATAAACCCCCCTCTATGCTGGGGGTCCGCATCGGAACCCCCCAAGTGTCCCCACATTAACCCTGCATAGATCGGGCCCCCGCTGCATTTAAAAAATGTAAGTTCTCCGCCGCGGCTCCTTAAAGGGCCTGCGGCACACTAATACTAATCTCGGCCGCGGCACCTAAAATTACCCCCCCCTCTATGCTGGGGGTCCCCATCGGGACTCCAAAGTGTCCCCACATAAACCCCCTGCTGCAGGGGTTGTGACCCAGCTGCCTTTCAATTTTTAAATGTCCCGCCTCTTGGGTCCTTAAAGGACCGTAAAGGTCCTGAAAGTACTCGCACTAAAAAATATTAACCCCAGGCAACTAAAATTAACCCCATAACTCATGGGGGTCAATGCAGACCCCCATAAGGCCATAATTAACCCTATAACTCATGGGGGTCAATACAGACCCCCATAAGCACTTAATTAACCCTGTCACTCATGGGGGTCAATACAGACTCCCATAAGCACTTAATTAACCTCATAACTCATGGGGGTCAATACAGACCCCCATAAGGCCTTAATTAACCCCGTCACTCATGGGGGTTAATACAGACCCCCATAAGCCTCTATTTAATAACATCAGTCCCATTAGGGTATATTATGACACTTTTGGGGCTGTTAAAACCCCAAAATTAAACACATAAGTGCCATGACGGTCCACAAGGACCATCATGACACTAACTACAAACACTACACTATAACCCCCAATAAACCATTAAATCTAAACTAACCCCCCTCTACACTAATCTATTAACACTTACACTACCTACCTACACTACCTACCACATAATAAACCTCCCCACCACTCTAATTACAAAAAATAAAAAACCTACCCTACAGAAAATAAAAAAACCTAAGTCACCAAAAATAAAAAAACCTACAGTACAGAAAATAAAAAAAAACTACATTACAGAAAATAAAAAACATAAGTCACCAAAAGTAAAAAAAACTACAGTACAGAAAATAAAACAACCTACATTACAGAAAATAAAAAAATGCATTACAACCCCTACACACCTGAAAAGGAAAGACAGATATACACAATACAATACGTCAGCCAATGAGAATGCGCAGATGTCTTCAACCAATCACTCCGTGGGGGTGTATCCCATAGTGATTGGCTGAAGGCATCTGCGCCTTGTGATTGGTTCCAATAAAGATTGACAGGTGCTTTAGCCAATCAGGGTGGGATTTTGGGGTGTATCCCAACCTGATTGGCTCACACATTAACTGCTTCTAATTGGCTGAAATTGATAGACAGCTTTTTCAGCCAATCACAAGCCGCCATTGCCAATTTCCTCCCAGAAAAGGCTCTGGGAAGCTCATTAGCGTTGGGGAGGTCTGCGAGTGCAGACCTCCGTTAGTTTTTTTATTTTTATTTTTTTAGTCCACGGATGGTTGCAGGGCCAAGCCGGGGCTGAAGGGGAGGAGGCCGGGGACATCACGGGGAGGTAAGTTGAATATATATTTATATGTTTATATGTTTATTTTATTTGGTGTCTGTATATTGTATTAATGTATTGTGTTTTTTTTTTTAACAGGGCCGCGCAGGAGAAGAACTGAAGAATGACGGGACATGGTGGAAAGGTGAGCAGAATATTTAGAATGTATATAATGTTTATTTATTTTATGTTAATGTTTTGTACTAATTTTTTTTTTTTGTTTTACCCCTAGGTTAGTGATCTGAAGAGACATCTTAAAGGTAAGTGGTCTTAATTATTTTATTTTAGCTTAGAATAAGGGTCTGTGTATGTAGTTAGGATTTTAATTATTTTATTTTAGCTCAGAATTAGGGTTTCTGTATGTAGTTAGGATTTATTGTATATTAGATAGATAGGGGGATGTATTTGATATAGTTAGGATTTATTTTATATTAAATAGATTGTATGTTAGATATATAGGGGTTATTTGATTTGTATTATATGTAATGTATTGTATGTAATGTAATGTATTGTATGTATGTATTGTATTGTGTATGTCTGTCTTTCCTTTTCAGGTGTGTTTATTTTCTGTAATGTAGGTTTTTTTATTTTCTGTACTGTAGGTTTTTTTTTTTTTGGTGACTTAGGTTTTTTTATTTTCAGTAGGGTAGGTTTTTTTATTTTTTGTAAATAGAGTGGTGGGTAGTTTTATTAGGGGGTAGGTAGAGTAGGTAGGTAGTGTAAGTGTTAATAGATTAGTGTAGAGGGGGGTTAGTTTAGATCTAATAGTTTATTGGGGGTTATAGTGTAGTGTTTGTAGTTAGTGTCATGATGGTCCTTGTGGACCGTTATGGCACTTATGTGGTTAATGTTAGGGTTTTAACAGCCCCATAAGTGTCATAATATACCCTTATGGGTCTGATGGGGTTAAATAGAGGCTTATGGGGGTCTGTATTGACCCCATGAGTGACAGGGTTAATTATGGCCTTATGGGGGTCTGTATTGACCCCCATGAGTTATAGGATTAATTAAGTGCTTATGGGGTTCTGTATTGACCCCATGAGTGACAGGGTTAATTATGGCCTTATGGGGGTCTGTATTGACCCCCATGAGTGACAGGGTTAATTAAGTGCTTATGGGGGTCTGTATTGACCCCCATGAGTTATATGGCTAATTATTGTGCTTATGGCTATCTGTATTGACCCCCATGAGTTATAGGGTTAATTAAGTGCTTATGGGGGTCTGTATTGTCCCCCATGAGTTATAGCGTTAATTATTGTGCTTATGGGGATCTGTATTGACCCCCATGAGTTATAGAGTTAATTAAGGCGTTATGGGGATATGTATCGACCCCCATAAATTATAGGGTTATTTATTGGCTTATGGGGGTCTGTATTGACCCCCATGAGTTATAGGATTAATTATTGGCTTATGGGGTTCTGTATTGACCCCCATGAATTACAGGGTTAATTAAGTGCTTAAGGTGGTCTGTATTGAACCCCATGAGATATAGGGTTAATTATTGTGCTTATGGGGATCTGTATTGACCCCCATGAGTTATAGGGTTATCTAAGGCCTTATGGGGGATGGTATTGACTCCCATGATTTATAGGGTTAATTATTGGCTTATGGGGGTCTGGGGGTCTGTAGTTATAGGGTTAATTTTAGTTGCCTGGGGTAAATATTTTTTAGTGTGAGTCCTTTCAGGACCTTTATGGTGCTTTAAAGACCTGCGAGGCGGGAAATTTAAAAATTTAAATGCAGCGGGGTCACCATTGGTGCCGATCGGGGACCCCTGCTGCAAGGGGTTAATGTGGGGGGGCTGCCGGGGACCCTCAGCATAGAGGGGGGTTAATTTTAGGTGCCGCGGCCGGGATTAGTAATAGTTTGCCGCGGGCCCTTTAAGTTGCCACGGCGGCGAATTTAACATTTTTAAATGCAGCGGGGGCCTGATCTATGCAGATTGGGGACCCGCGCTGCAAGGGGTTAAAGTGGGGACACTTCGGGGGTCCAGATGGGGACCCCCAGCACAGAGGGGGATTATTTTTTTTTGCGCGGCCAGGATTGGCTAATAGTGTGCCGTGGGCCCTTTATGGAGCGGTGGCGGGGAATACAATTTTTTTTCAATGCAGCGGGGGCCTGATCGGTGCCGATCGGGGACCCCCGCTGCAAGGGGTTAATGTGGGGGGTGCTGCAGGGGTCCCGATAGAGACCCTTGCAGCATGGGGATGTGTATAGGGAGCAGGGCGAAGCCTTACACTTCTGTCTCGGGTTGCTCAGAGGCAGCACGTAGAGGTTTTAGGATCCCTTGCAGGCACTTTTTGTGCCCGTAGGGATTCTTCCGAGATGAGAGAATCGCTCGTAGATTTATGGCTGCGTGTGACTACGTAGCTCTCTCGGAGCCTATTCTCCGCCATTGTTCGTAGTCATCTCGCAAAGCAGGCTGCGAGGGATTTGGTCCTCGCAAACAGCAAAAAAACTGCCTTTTGCGAGGACCGAATGTACTACGGGGGATAATTTTATGAGGCCCTTAATGTTTAAAGACATTTTGTATAGAATTTTTAATCTTGCTTTGCTTCAGAACTTCCTGATAGCTTGTAACCAAGAGGTTATGCTTATCTTACCTGTGGTTGGAGTGAAGAATGTAGAAGGGGGAAATAGATTTCTTATACTATTTGAACTTTAGAATTTTAACACATATGCATATGTATCCCTTGACTATCATTAGAATACCATGGATGCTTCCAGGGTGCTTCATACATTTATTAAATTTTTAACCTTATTACGCTCTTAGTCAGGCTCAGATTTTCAGACATATATTTTTTTTTTTCATCAAAAAGTAGTAATTTAAAATAGTTTTCCTTCAAATAGTACCAGTTCTAAGCCTTGCTTTAGTGCATTATCTAACATGAAGGGATATGAGATGAGGTGGTATTCTCACTTCAAATGGAAACTAGCCTGAGATGGAGAAATTATATGAATCAAGGCTCCTTGAGCAGGCAACTATAAAGTGAGTTTACAACCTCTTGAAATATTTAGTTTTTGCTTAAGTGCTTTGACTCCTAAATGTTTAAATGCTTTCGAAGTCCATGGAGTGCGCAAAAAAGATCGTTTTTACAATTTTACTTATAGCTATACACACAATTCCAACAATACTGTATATACTAATATTTCAACAATGATCTTATTTTATGCCTGCTATAAATGAAAGATGCTCTTGATGGCAGCAGAATTCTAATCATCATGTAAAATGTCAATTGTTTTCAGTAATCATGTTTTGAGCATCGGTATGATCAGAGCAGCTGTACAAATTCCTGCAAGCAAAATATCCAATGGGAAAACCAAACTATGCGTTATGTAATATAAAAAAAGGAATAACATAATTTGTGCAAATAAAAAATGTCGATTTATTAAAATGTTTATATTCATTAACTGCAAATCAAAATTTTCCTGATGTCAGAAAATATTTTTAGAAAGTGTGAGACATCATTATCTGTAAACCACTATAGATAATATAATTAAATATTATTTGGCTGTACTGAATGAGAAATATGTGCATCAGTTTATTATTAATGTAGCATCTCTATTGTTTTGTCTGTGTACATGTACAGATGATTTTATTGTAAATGGACTTTGTGTTAAATTATACAGTTCATTATTATATTCAGTCCACTGATTTACATCAACAATGTTTCCCAATGGATTCCCTGAAATATGTATCAACATGATGTGCATCTACATATGTGTGTTCTGGTATATACACACAGTTTCATTTTTTTACAAAAACATAAGTTTACAATAACCCAACTGGATGCTTTTGCTCCTTGATTTTTGTGTTTTACATTAATTCAGCACCTACCCTTCACTCCACTGGGTTAATAATATAATAATTTCTCAACTACTGTGCTACAATAAAGTATGTTAGATATTTTTACTACTTGCACTCTATATTATAGTTTAGTGTTATCTAACAGAAAGTTTCCATTCATGCCTTCACAACTAACTAAATTTCCTTAAAGCAGAATAAAATAAAAGTTCAATGCACACATGTAACCTTTCCTGGGTACTACTTGAAAAGAGTAGCTCAGCTATAAATAGAGGAGGCATTGTGGGGTCATTAGCTTCCTTGTGTTCTAATGCAAAATGTTATTGTGTGTTTCAGTAGTATGTGTGAGACATTCTTGCCTCTTACTACTAGGCTTAAAACAATGTTTTATTAAATCTGTTTGCTTTTTAAAAAAAATATCCAGTTTGCCAGTTTCCTAAAATAAATTGATATTAAGATGAAAAAATATACTTTCACTAGGCCTTTACATATTATAATATTTTTGTTAGGTTTGGATAGTCTCCTACAGGCCTTCTCACCGTTCAATTTAGACAATAAAAAGACCAGACCTGCTTAGTCAGGTTTCATTCTTACTGAGACCCAAAAAGATTTATCCTGATATATGTGAATCCCATCCACACCAGTATAACTCCGTTTCTGCCTCTCAAGAGTACCAAGATGCTTAATTGTATTATAAAATGTTAACATCATTGCAGTGTGATAATCCTTTTTCCATCGCCCCATGGTAGAAAAGTAAGTGTTCACTCCTTCCCAGTCTGAGACAGTAAACTTATTCCAATATTTTAATATCAACAGTCTCATTCATATACTGTATATAGTTGTGAGCATGCAGGTTGTTGCTAACGCTGCAGGCCTCGACAAAGACGCTCCTTGCCAGCAACTTCGGACTCAAGGACCATCGTGCCACTAAGTATAAACACTGCACTGCACTATAGCCCCCCAATAAAACCTTACATCTAAACTAACCACCCTCTACACTAACCTATTAACACCAACACTACCTACTTACCCCCTAATAACCCCCCCAACAATCTAATTACAGAGAATTTTAAAAAAATCAAGTCACCAAAAATAAAAAAATCTACATTACAGAAAATAAAAAAACCTAACTCACAATAAATAAAAATCGAACATTACAGAAAATAAAAAAATACATTACAACCCCTCCACTACAGAAAAAAATAACCATTACACCCCTGAAAAGGAAATACATAAAATACATACAATACAATACAATACAATACAAACAATACTAATTAAATGAACTACAATACAATTTCCCCCAATCTATCTAATATACAATAAATCCTATCTATCTAAAATACATTACCCAATCTATCTAATATACAATACATCCTATCTAATATACATTCCCCAATCTAATATTCAATACATCCTATCTATATAAAATACATTTCCCTATCTAACATACAATAAATGCTATCTCTATATAAAATACTCTAATTCTAAGCTAAAATAAAATAATTAAGACCACTTACCTTTGCAGATGTCCCTTCAGATCAGCAACCTAGGGAAATAAATATAAATAAATGAGTGCAACACATTTACAGAAAATAAATAAACATTATAAATATTATAAAAATTCTACTCACCTTTCCAGCATGTCCCCGTCCTTCTTCTTTTTTTCTTCTCCGGCGCCGCCCCTGTTAAAAAAAACCATAACATTAGTACACATACATAAACATAAAACTAAATAAAATAAACATAATCTAGATTGTACTTACCTCGTCGGGGAGGTCCGCGAGTGCGGATCTCCGTTATTTTTTTTGTATTATTATTTTTAGAGCGCGGTTCCAGTGCGAGGAGAGGAGGAGGCCGGAGATGTCTTCAGCCAATCACCCCGTGGGGGTGTATCCCATTATGATTGGCTGATGGCAATAAAGCCTTCTGATTGGTTAAAATAAAGATTGACAGGTGCATTATCCAATCAGAGTGGGATTTGGGGTGTATCCCTTTCTCATTGGCTCACACATTGGCGTCTTCTGATTGGCTGAATTTGATAGACAGTGTTTTCAGCCAATCAAAAGCCGCCATTGCCAATTTTCTTTGAGTAAACTCCGTAGGAGGCTCATTAGCGTCGGGGAGACCCAAGAGTGCGGATCTATGTTATTTTTTTATTTTTTTTTTATTTTACAGCGCAGATTCTTCCCGGGCCCATCCGGGGCAGAAGAGGAGGAGGCCGTGGACATCGCATCGAGGTAAGTGCACTGTATATTATGTTTATTTTACTTTGTTTTGAGGTTTATGTATGTTGTACTAATGTAATTTTTTTTTTAACAGGGGCCACGCCGGAGAAGAAGAAAAGAAGAAGGACGGGGACATGCTGGAAAGGTGAGTAGAATATTTACAATATTTACTATGTTTACTTATTTTCTGTAACTGTGTTGTAGTTTTTTTTTTTTTCCTAGGTTGCTGATCTTAAGAGGCATCTGCAAACATAAGTGGTCTTAATTGTTTTATTTTAGCTTAGAATTAGAGTATTTTATATAGAAATAGCATTTATTGTATGTTAGATAGGGGGTATATTTTATATATATATATAGGATGTATTGTATATTACATAGATTGGGGGATGTATTTTAGACAGATAGTATTGATTGTATGTTAGATAGATAGGGGTATTGTAGTCTATTTAATTTTATTTGTATTGTATGTATTCTATGTATTTCCTTTTCAGGTGTGTAATTCTTTTTTTCTGTAGTGGGGTGGGGGGTGTTATAATGTATTTTTTTATTTTCTGTAATGTTCCTTTTCTTCTTTTTTGTGATGTAGGTTTTTGATTTTCGGTAATGTAGATTTTTTATTTTTGGTGCCTTTAATTTGTTTGATTTTCTCTAATTAGAGTGGTGGGGGGTTATTAGCGGGTAGGTAGGGAAGGTCTTTATAGGTTAGTGTAGAGGAGGGTTAGTTTAGATTTCATGGTTTATTGGAGGGCTATAGAGCAGTGTAGTGTTTATGGTACTGGAGAACCCTCATAGCAGTTACGGGGTAATGTTAGCATTCTAGCTATCCCATGAGGGTCTTAAAATACCCTTATGAGACTAATGGGGTTAAATAGAGGCTTATGAGGGTCTGTATAAACCCCCATAAGAGACTGTGTTAAAATGGTGCAGTGCTATCACTTTGGGTCATGAGGGTCCTGGATGACTCTCATGGTACTTATAGTGTTATTACATGCGTTGATTAGTGTGTTATAGGCGTCTATATAGTTGAGGCACACAGTACATTCACATTGTGTGGCAAGCAGCATTCCAACACTTTATTTTATTGCCTCGTCATTTTTGAAGGGCAAGTCGCTAGTATATAAGATTAAGGAGTATATTTATTAAGTGGTGTTAAGCTGAGATAAGTAAAGTTAAACAGGCATAAGCAGAACTAAATGGTTTTAAATCACAACGTTTTTTTTGCTAAAGAGTTTCACATTCTAACTGCCCTTACTATGAATCACTCTTTTCTTTAATTAAGGTGGAATCTTTTTTCTTCTAACCTCAAGGGATGTCCAATTGTCCATTGAAAACCTCTTGTCACAAAAAGTTTCCTTGACAAAGCCTTATATTGACCCTGGATGTGTTTATATAAGGTAATCATATCACCTCTTAGATTTACTACTTTTACTTTTATTTCAGCATGGTATATGCTGATATCTTTTCATATTTAGCAACATTTTAAATGTTATCCATTTATTTTCAATACTTTTACCTGTCAGTTCTTTGCTACATTGCATTGCTGCCCTTATACCATTACAATTAGCCCTTTTAAAATTAAGCTTTTTTGTTGGCCTCTTATAACTATGAGCCAGATTCAATTGTAAGCCGGCTTCATGCACGATATAGGCCGTACGTCTCTGATTATGGAGCTATTCAATTGAAGGAAGCCAGCAAGTTAGGGGACGAAAGCCTACTATGCATCTAATGTCTTTCATCACTTTCCCCGTTGTTTACAGCGCAGTATTGATTTTTTATATGCTTTTACATGGCTATGCACAGGCGTTTAACCCCCTTAAGGGTCATCTCTAGCACTCATAAGATTTTCTCCTTCCTTTGCTGTTTACAGATGTGAAACCCTCTGTGGCCTTGGGGAATTGGAGCAACTGAATGGCGAATTGCGTTTTAGTCATTGTAACTCTTGAAGAATTGAAGGATCAAAGGCTTCGGGAAGCGGAAAGTTCTGGTTTTAACCATCGCAGAGTTTTCAGGCCCGTAACCCTTAATCCGGGACGCCAATTGAATAGCAAATTAACTTGCGGCTTCACTTATGGGCTACAGAAACTTGTGATAGCTTAATTGAATCGGGTTACATGTTTTTAACTCTACCTCAATGTCTTGTGATCACTGTTCCCCAAGAGTTCCCCTAGTTCAACATGTTATATCTTATCAGTATTATTCCTGATGCCTAAATCCAAGCTATCTTCATTCCTAGTAGGCTCTTGTATAACTTTGGACAGATAATTATTTCAGAGTGTACTCAAGAACCTGCTCCCCTAAGCTGAACTGCTTGACTTATTTCAGTTTATTTCAGGGTTATTAAAATCTCCCATTATTAGAACTTGGCTGCATTCACAATCTGTAGCAATAATTCCAATTCCTCACTTTCACTTATATTTGGTGGTTTATTGCTGTCACAACCTCCTCTTTGTGGGAATTGAAAAGGCTAAAGAGACCAATTCTATCCAAAGGTTGCCTAGGTTCTGTATCTCCGCACACAGGACAGCTTAGCTAGATGTTAGGACAAGTTGCTGATTCTTAGACCAACAGCCTTATTAAATTGGAGCCCAGTAACTGCAACGTGTGGCCCGCAACGACTGCGGACTAGAAAGTCCCCAGTGTTACGGGGCTATTAAATTGGAAGTGGCAGCGAGCTACGCGCCCGAGAGGCAAAACCGCAACATAGTCTGTCGCACGGTAGATGTGAGGCCGTGAACAGGATCAATTAGTGTAACCCGTAGTAACAGGTTAGATGTAGCCAATGGCAAAAAAGATTGCCATCATGGCTGCTGAATGCCTGCGGAAACCCCGTCGGCCCCCGACATCAGCCCTTGCTGCAGGGGCCCCGATCGAGACCCCCGCAGCAGTTAAACACCAAACCGCTGCCGTGGGAAGTACTTCAAGTACCCCCCCGGCACCTAAAGTTAACCCCCTATTATGGGGGTCCCCATCGGGACCCCCGCAGTGTCCCCATATTACCCCTTACAGCAAGGGTCCCTTATGGGAAAATACTTAACCCATGAGGGTCCTACCCATAATAAACCTTATCTAACCCTAACTGGGTCAATCTAACCCTAATTGGGCCTATTTAAACCTATCTATACGTAATAACCCTAACTGGGCCTATTTAACCCCATCTAGCCCTATTTAATCCCATCACTTATGAGGGTCTATACAGACCCCCATAAGCCTCCATCTATCCCCATCCCTTATCGGGGTCTATACAGACCCCCGTAAGCCTCTAGTTAACCCAATCAGTCCCATAGGGGCTAGGAAGACCCTCATAGGACAATTAGATGCCTATTATTAACACCATAAGTGCCATGAGGGTCCTCCAGGACCCTCATGACACTAAGTACAAACACTACCCTACACTTTTCTCCCCCAATAAACCACTAAATCTAAACTAACCCCCTCTACTCTAACCTATCAACCCCTACCTACCTAACCCCCTATTAAACCCTTTACCCTCCCAATTACACAAAACAACAAAACCTAAGGTACATAAAATAAAAATCTAAGGTACATAACATAAAAAAACTAAGGTTCACAAAACAAAAAAGGACATTTCACACCCCCCTCATTACAAAAAAAAATAAATCACAAACCCCCAGCCACTACATAAAATAAAATAAAAAATTACCTGCAAAGAAAAAGGCATACACAAATATCAATAACATTACAGTAATAAATACATTATAAATATACACCTAACCACAATACTTTTCCCCAAATCTAGACATTACACCCTATCTATACCTAACCCCCAATCTAAACATCACCCCTATCTATTCCTAACCCCCAATTTAAACATCACCCCCTGTCTATACAATACCCTCAAAATCTAAGCTAAAATAAATTAAATGAAACCACTTACCTTTGCAGATGTCCCTTCTGATCGCACCCACTAGGAAAAAAAGAAACATCAGATTAGTAAAAAGTTAAACATTACATATAATAAATAAATAGTACAAATACAGTATTAACCTTACGTTTCCAGCATGTCCCTGTCCATCTTCTTCTTTTCTCTGGTTCGGCCCCTGGAAAAAAGATACATAACATTAGTCACACATGCATCAAACACAACAAATAAATAAAATATAAACATTATAAATTGAAAACTTACCTGTTCCCGATGTCCCCGACCTTCTCCTCTTCTGCCCTGGCTGGGCCCTTGATAAATCCACACTCTAAAGAAAATAATTAAAAAACTAACTGAGCTCCTCACTTACGTAGCTCCCCAATGCTAATGAGGCCTCCAGAGCCTCTTCCGGTATGAAATTGGCAATGTAGCCTTCCGATTGGCTGAAAAGGCTGTCAATCACATTTCAGTCAATCAGAAGGCTCCAAGGTGTGAACCAATCAGGATGGGATACACCCCTATATCCCATTATGATTGGCTGAATGAAGAGTCAATATTTTTTAAACCAATCAGAAGGCACTATTGCTTTCAGCCAATCACAATGGGATACACCCCCACGGGGTGATTGGCTGAAGGCATATGCACCTTCTGATTGGTTGCAGTCTGATTGACAGTGACAACAGCCAATCAGAATGCGCTATTGCTTTCAGCCAATCACAATGGGATACGCCCCCACTGGTTAATTGGCTGAAGGCATCTGAGCCTTATGATTAGATGTTGTCACTGTCAATTATGCAGATGCCTTCAGCCAATCACCCCGGGACTGATGGGGTTAATTAGAGGCTCATGAGGGTCTATATAGACCCCAATGAGTGATGGGGTTAATTTTGGGTGCCGGGGGTACTTATAGGAGCCCCGTGGCCAGGGTTTATTTCTTATTTAGCCCTGGTGCTTTAAGGACCTTTAAGGTCCTTTAAGGACCCACAAGGTGGGAATTTTTAATTTATAATGCAGTAGGGGTCCCGATCGAGACCCCCGCTGCAAGGGGTAATATGATGACACTGCTAGGGTCCCTATGGGGACCCCAGCGTAGGGGGTGTTAATTTTAGCTGCCCTGGGGGTACTTTCAGTACCCCCGCAGCAAAGGTTAATATTGGGAGCCTGCCGGGGAGGCGGGCGATCGGGACCCCTGCAGCATTGGGATTAGTTTGGGGAGTAAGGAAGGGGCGTTAGGGGCCGGAGGGAGGCTTGGGGGCCGGAGCGGGAGTCTGTTTGTCTGCTCCCGCAGCCAACATAAAGGATTTTAGAGCCTTTGCGAGTTCTCCCCAGCACTCGTTGGGCTTTGGCTTCCATTTGCGTGTTACGGGATTGCTTGCGGGGACTTAATTGCAAATTTAATAGCAAGAATCGAATGTAGCACGTACGGGCTTGACAGATCAAAGGGTTGCGGGCTGCGAAGTTCTACGTTCCACCGGCCCTAGGTGTTTTTCGTCAATTCTGCATTTTAACCAGCAAGGGGAGGTTTACGAGGCTAATTTAATAGACTTTAGTCCTACTAGATACGGGCTGTGTTTTAAACCGTAGCGCGAATTTAATGAATTCTTAGACCAAGTTACCATTTTCGGGGACAAGTTGCATAGTTTCAGGGCAACCGATATAAATTAAAGTGTAAACCAAAATATAGTAGCCTTTATAAAAGCCTTTCATCTAAATGAAACAAGTGTCCCAAACATAGTATAATCTTTATTCTTCGGTTTTACATTTTTATACTATGTTTGTACTAAACATCAAAGATCAGTTGCCTCTTCCTAGCCGACATCAACCCAGGTGGCAAAATCTTAATTGAATAAGGGGGAGTCAGCTAGGGGGGGTCGAGTTTGCTCCGGGGTGTATTCACTGGACATAATGTTTCTAGCAATTTAAGCTCCCTATTACATTGAATGGGCTGTCAGGAACAATTACTAAGGTAAAGTATTTCCTATATTGTGGTTAACTGCGAGACAAAAAATCTAAGAGATATCATTTGCAAAGCACTTGACCAATTTGCCCATTGTCTATTGAAAAAAACGTTTTTCAACTGAAGTCTGACAGCCTAGTTGATAATACCTGATGACTTAATCAGATCCGTAGACCTCCCACAGAATTTTATAAAGCCCTTTCTACCTCTACAAGTACAAATCTAGCCAGGAACCTAGACCTGCACTGGGAGTAAACTGGGTATAGTAGCTAGCTACTGAAAGGGCCTACTCGTCTACCTTAAAGTGATACTACCCTCAAAATATTTTTATTGGCTCAATACAGTGAAACACGTTATTCACATGAAATTATCACCCAAAAAATGCAAAATGGACCCAGAGAATCTGAGGCTTGAGTGACCTAGTGGAATGAGTTTTAGGCGGTCCAGGGTATATAACCAGGGCTTGGGGAAACATCAACAACATAGCAATTTTAACAACTGAACCTTGGTCCTATACCTAACCAAGTGATGTAGTCTATTCTAGTGTTGTCTTTATGGCCAATACAATAGCCTTTGTCCCACTGGCCACCATGTCTAATGTATGTAGGGATCCAGTGGCCAGGCCCAAAATTCCAACAGCTACTACCCTCTTCCAATCAGTGGAGCCTAAGGGATGATCCTGTTAAATGCTTATTAGCGTCACCTCTTACTTGTCCTCTTGGCAAGAAAGTCCATCTATGTTCTGATGGACCTTCCCCACTGATGTTAGATGATAAAGTTAAAGGATTGGAATGCTAGGCTCCAGTGAATCAATTGTCCATTGCCCACAAGCCGACCGAGACATCCAACATAAAGTGTTGTGGTAAGTGACAAATTCTCTGCCAATGCTTCTTGGGGCCCAAATCACCGCTAAGCAATCCATCTCCACCACAGCATAAGTCATCTACCCAGACAGAAGCTTCCGACTAATGTAGGTGATGGGATTTGTGACAATATCATTCATATTATATTTATTTTTTCAAGATTCACTCAACACAGGGTCTCTACCAGATGACTGGAGAAAAGCTGATGTGATACCTATATTTAAAAAGGGAGCAAGAGCAAATCCGGGAATTATAGACCAGTGAGCCTCACTTCTGTAGTGTGGAAGCTTTTAGAAGAGTTAATAAGGGATAGTATACAAGAATATGTCTATTTGAACAAGATTATAAGTAGGAGTCAACATGGATTTATGAGGGATAGGTCATGTCAAACAAATCTAATTTGTTTCTATGAGGAGGTTAGTAGGAACCTGGATCAAGGCAACTCAGTGGATGTAGTCTTTTTGGATTTTGCAAAGGCTTTTGATACAGTGCCACATGGGAGACTATTGTGCAAACTAAGAGATACAGGAGTTGCAGTAAATATCTGCTCATGGATTGAGAGCTGGCTAAAAGACAAGAAGCAAAGGGTTGTTGTAAATGGAACATACTCCGATTGGACTAATGTGATAATTGGGGTTCTTTAAAATTTTGTATTAGGTCCTCTCCTTTTTAACATATTTATTAATGACTTAGAGGTAGGATTGGAGTGTGGTGTCTCCATTTTCGCTGATGACACGAAGTTGTGCAAGGTAATTAAATCAGATAGTGATGTGCTTTCCCTCCAAAGGGATTTACATAAAATTGAGGAATGTGCATCTAAATGGCAGATCCGATTTATTGCGAATATATGTAAAGTTATGCATCTAGGAAGGAAAAAAAGCTATGCAATTTATAATCATAATGGAGCAAATCTAGGTGTGTCAGATATTGAAAGGGATTTGGGAGTGCTTGTGGACAACCACCTAGGTAAACAGTGCTCAAAGCCAAGCAGCAGCTGCAAAGGCAAATAAAATATTAGCATGTCTTAAAAAGGGTATAGAAGCCATGGAAGCAAATATAATTCTGCCACTATACAAATCTCTAGTGCGCCTTCATTTGGAATATGGAGTACAATTTTGGGCACCACTTCATAAAAAGGACATTTTAGAGCTGGAAAATCTATAGAGGAGGGCAACAAAACTAATAAGGGGAATGGAGGGGCTAAGTTATGAAGAAAGACTAACCAAATTAAACGTATTTTCTCTAGAAAAAAGGCGTCTAAGAGGAGATATGATTACCTTATATAAATACATCCAGGGTCAGTATAAAGATTTGTCAAGGGAGATTTTTGTGCCAAGAGGTTTTCAACTGACAAGAGGACATTCCTTGAGGTTAGAAGTAAAAAGATTCCACCTTAAAGAAAGAAAAGAGTTCTTCACAGTAAGGGTGGTTAATCTGTGGAATTCTCTACCAGAGGAGGTGGTGAAAGCGGATTCGATAGATAACTTTAAAAGGGGACCGGATTTATTTCTAATTAAAAAGGGAATTCTGGGTTATCATGGATAATTAGAGCGGCAGTATTGATCCAGGGAGAAGTCCAGTCACCGGTGTCTGGGATCAGGAGGGAATTGATTTTTTTTATTTTTATACAACTAATTATTTAATATTTAATCCGCATATTGCAGATCAGAGGAGATCTATAAAGGTGGAACTTGATGGACTGAAAGTCTTTTTTCAACCTTAAATACTATGGCCCTCATTCAATTTCAATTTAGCCAATTGAATAGGGGTCTAAATAAGCATATAACATATTTTTTTAAAGAAGTTTTTAGTTAGTAAACATCTATCCAAAAGCAAGGTTTTCACTAACTAAAAACGTATTTAAAAAAATATATGTTATGTGCTTATTTAGAGCACTATTCATTTGGCCAAATCGCAATTGAATGAGATCCTATGTAACTATGTAACTATGTAACATAGTTTCCACTATAAATAGATTTTATGACTGTATACTTTTTCCCACCATGTTTCAGTACTGCCTATTTTACTTATATTTCTCATTTACTGTTAAAAAAATCTAACTCTCCCATTTTTCCTGACAAGTTTCTTGCATTAACAAGACACCTGTGAGTAGTGTATATGTTACGGGCAATATGTTAAATGCGGGCATTGTGCACAATGCCCTGGCAATGTGTAGAATCTTTTAATCTTTTACAGTGGTCATTCTGTAGAATGACTGGGTAATATGTTTTATATATGACAGAGCTGATTCGCTGATTCAAGAACCCTACACCCAAAATATTTTCTAATAGCAGGTGCCATGAGCACAAGACAAAATTGGATAGGCTGTAAACTAGGGGAAAAAATGTATTACATTACGGTCTAAAAATTCGGCATGAACCACCCCCAGAGGCCAGAAACTACATTTTACTGAGAACAGTATGGGTCCAATCTAAGAATATTTTGTCATTATCAAATTAACATTGGATTTAAGGGAAGGCAAAGAATATAATCATCCTCCGACGTGGCTAACTTGACGGCGCTTAGTCGACAGAGGGGCCATCGCTATGTTCGGTGTGGGCACTCTTTGCCCCCAGCTCCTCGGGTGCTCCTCTCATAGCGCCAAGGCCCCTTCTGTCGGCGCCTTTTATATATTAAATTGTTTTGGTAACTAAAGCACAGACAAAGAATATTTATGGTTTATGTTAACTGTTTTATTCATTAAAATTATATGGCATATTAAAATAATGCATTGAACAAATGTGTTTCCAAAAAGTGAGCATGCAAAGCTACCCATCAGCTCTGTCATTCAAAGTGTCACAGTTCTTGTCCTTGCTCTAATAAATGATGCTGTAATAAATGATCGTTATGATTAACTATGGTTGATTTTGACTAATTAAAAAACCTTGTTGTCATTACTCTACACATTGCCTGGGCATTGTACACAATGCCCGCATTCAACACATTGCCCGTGTAACATCAACACATCGGCCTGTCATTGTACAGAATGCCAGGGCATTGTACACAATGCCCGCATTGAACACATTGCCCGTAACATATTCATCAATTATGCCCTCTACACTTTTGATCCATTGCATTTATCTAGTCCTCCCCCCAATTATTAGTATAAAAACTCCCCCAGCCATTCTAACATCTTCTCCCTAAGCATACAAGCTCCCTCTTCATTAAGGTGAAATCCATCACTGCTATGGATATAGCTCCCAAGAGAAAAGTCATCTCATTGTTCCTCCTGTCTCCCCGTGTGAGCACATGTCACTGTTATTATATATCTCAGAAAATACAACCTCAGAGGTTCTTTCCGGAAGATTGTTTCCTAGAACCATAAAATATGTTTTTTAGGACATTACATTTTTCTAGGACATTACATATTGTACCAATATGTGCCCCTGGATCATTTCCAACCTTTCCTCATAATTTATGAACCCTATCCACAACATGCCAAACCAGAGTACCATGGAGACAGCAAACTGTTCGGTTGCAGTGTCACCGGTGCACCTGCAAAGCCTGCAGGCTTAAAATTTTGCAGAGTTATAGAGCTATTAAATTAGCCAAGTCCACAACAGACGTGGGCTACATCCAAACCCAAAAAAACATTTTTGCGCACTTTGCATGTGCGGCCATGAACATGATCAATTAGTCAAACCTGTAGTTACGGGTTTAGACTGAACCAATTGTAAAAGAGATCGTCATCATTACGTCACAAAAAAATGGAGGTTAGATTTCAATCCCTTATGGTTTGGAAGTATGAGTTACGATTGGACCCGCATTCCAGAAATAATGCAATATTAATAAATCAGTAAGTATTATATTCTAGTCCATGCCAGTTCCATTATATGTATTAACACATTGATTGCCGGGATCTATTAAACATGGAAATTAAACGTAAAAAAAGTATTTCATATTGCAGATTTGTGAGCTTGAGAATGTTGTGCTATTAATTTTAATACCTAACATCACTTGCCCTTTAATTTTAAGCATTGTGTTGATATTTGCACTTACAGTTCTATGGATAAGACATTAACCCCCATGCGGGTCTCCTCTGGGGGAATTCAATAGCGCTGTTAGTCTGGCAAATCTGGTTGTGGCCTGGCCTGCCTCCTCCTCTTGTTTCCTCTGACCCCCCCTTGTAACTGTAACCCAGCTTCCTCCCTGGACATTCTCACTAGCCCAAGCTTCACCATTCATGCAAGGCCCAGCTATGTTAAGTGGGCACCAGCTCCCCTTCCAGGTAAGCAATATTAGCATGTGTTAAAATTTGAGCCTGAAGAGAAGGAACATGCACACACCTGCCACAGAGATATGCAAACTGGAACAGCTGCTCCAGCAATGCTATATGTGGCAGGATGCACACTGAATGAGATTGCTACTGAACTGACTTGTGTTTATAATGAAAAAAACTTTAATATATTTTTACTAGCTACCTGCTCGCCAAAAAATACGGGACAAAAATGTTAAGGCTGGGAATGCTGTCCCTTTGGCGCTAAATGCGAACCCCACGCTGAGCGCATTTGGCGCTCATTGCTTGACTCACAATGAGCGCCTTTGGTGATCATCACGGGCCTTTCCCCCGTCTACTTTATGGGCCTTGTGATGGGCACCTTTGGAACTCATTGCAAGCCTCTCCCCACTCTCTGACACCTGTGTCTTTTTCCCCCTCTCTCCCTCCCCCTCCTCTCCCGCTGTGTCTCTTTTGCTCTGTCTCTCAGCCCTGTGTCTCTTTCCACCCTCTCCCTCCCCTGTATCTTTCTCCACTGTGTCTCTGTTGCAGTTTTGTGTGTCTCACGATGAGTGTCGTTGCTTGCGTTGTTCGACTAAGTCTTACTAGCTACAGGTGCGTTTTTACTGCCTTCGGCTAAGTGTTACTGGCTTTGGGGTCGTTTTTACTGCCTTCCGCCATGTTTTCATGCAGTTATGTTTTTTCAGCCACCATTTTTTTTCTCGCTTAGCCTTTTTTGTTCGGTAAAAGACTACAAATGTACCTCAAATTAACCTCCAACCTCACTCTCTGGCTCCCTGGCTCTCTTCTTGTGCTGTGTGTAAGTGTGTACGTTTTTTTTTTAATTATTTGGCGTTTTTTGCTTTTTTTTCCAGTTCAGTGGTTCGGCCGTTAAAGTTGTAATTTACAATCTTGCAGCCAAGTCCTACTGTCCTTGCGATCAGCGCCTATGGGGCTGATTGCGAGCCTTGCAATGAGCTCCTTCAGCACTCAATGCAGCCAAGTCCAAGTTCTATGGGCCTTGGGTGCTCATTGCAGCCCCGCAACTGCGGATCTCGCTTTGCGAGGCACGCAATATTTAACATTGCGTGACCAACATTCGTAAGATCCATAACTATTACATGTGATAAATAATGTTTTTAATACCCTAATCTGCTTAAAATAAATCTCTCAGTGATTTACACTATGTAAAATATTCTTATTCTGCCTTATGGTTCTAAGCTTTTCATCATCTGATAATACTTTTCCCATCTCATTTCTCCACTGGTCTGTTATTAGAATGTCAACTAATAAAAGGTAGAAGTTAGTCTGGTTATCTAATACATTTCAATGAAAAAGGCACACTGTAATATCTTTAAAAAATCCAATTACAATATTTTTGCTTAAATACTCAGCATTAAATGGAATTTTCCATAAATATCAAAATAATTATTGTTTAGATATTCTGCACATTTATAAAATCTCGACAGGAAGATTTATATTTTTAGCAGCTAGTTTTGCCTGTTGTAATGAGGAGTGACTATCTGACCCAACCAATTAATGGATCCCACTGTTTAAGCACTCTCCTCTGTGTGTTTCTGTGTATCAGTTCTAGGGATTCCCCTCTAAGAAGGCCTGTTTCACGATCTGTGAATAGAAGAATTTACTAGACTGGAACAAGTCACTACAAAGCTCTGTTCCACCATTCAGAAATACAGCTGTCAGGATTGCATATTTTTTAGGGGTAATGTCCCTTATTAAAACACACAGGAACTTATTTACATTGTACAATGCCAAAAGACACAGACACAAGGGGTTTTCAGTGAGGGTTAAGATCCTTAAAGAGTCTAAACAGTGGAAACCATTGTTATCACAGGGGGAGCCCAGGGATAGAAACAACTAATCACACGGTTGTCCAGTAAATCCGGTGCTGGCCCAGGAAAGTAAATTCCTTGGGGAAAACTGGACAAGGCTTCTTTAGGAGAGAAAGAGAAGCAGGTACCACAGTGCTTTATAATAGACTCCCCCATCATGGCTATCATCAAAACTGCATTTCAGTGTTCTTTACAACACTAAATAAATTGAGACTATTTTGAAACTCATACTAAACCACTACTCTTTGAAAATATTTCAGAGTTATATAAGAAAAAAAAAGGCTGGTCAAGCAGACATCTTCCTAAATGCCGTTTTAATTACAGCTAGAAGGTTTTTTTTTCGTAAAGGATAGAAAGGACAGGGTCTAATCTTAGAGTTTGAGAAAATCAATTTTTTATTAAAGCATGGTGTTTTTTGTGTGAAAACAGGTATAGGCTCCATGAAATATCATATACCTTATTTACTCACACTAATTTTACATGAAAAAAATGTGTAATATGTACCATTCACTGTTACTAGGAATAGTTTTAAAAAATAATGATACATTTTAATTATAAAGTCTTAAAAAGTCTTTCTTTATGAGGTGTATCAATTACTTAACAAGTTGCTTTATCTGTGTACAATAAAGCAGAATCTTCTCAGATAAACTGTGATTAGTTTGATCTCACTCTATGACATTAAAGCAATGTCAATACCACATTGTAGCTGCTAGATACTTTATTGACCTTGGTACACTTCCTTTTTTTCAAGTTTACATTTTCTGTAGTAACTTATAAACTGACATTTTTTTTAAATGACCCTAACTAGTTTATTTTATCAGTTACAAACTTTTTTCCCTATAATAGAATTTCTTAACATTTGTATAAGTTCACTATGTTGAAAATAATATGGTTGATGAATAAAAGGACTATTGTATTCCGACATTTCAAATATGCTTGCTTCATGATAACATTTTGATAAAGGCAAAGTGGTTTTAGAAACTAACAAAAAATAAATATATACAGACTTTAATGTGTTGACTATGAGATTTTTTGTTTATTTACTGATACAGCTGTTTCCTTGTTTGAATGGTTTTCTTCCTCAGAAATTAGTATTGCCACTTTTCAACAGTAGCAGTTGACCTTTTTTTATTTTTGCAAGAGTAAGAAATGGTGGTTTGAAGTTGGAAAATAGCAGATTCAGAATTAATTTGCAGAATTACTACTTTACTTAAAAGGTAATATATGCATTCATTTTAAAAGATGAATACTGTCAGTGAATTAAAAAATGTATTTGCTATGCAAAAGGCCAACTTGAGTATTAACTCTAGATGTTGGGAGAATTGACTAAGAGCATTCACTATAAGTTACAATCTACCGCAGCCCATCATGCACTAGTGCTACTCAGGTCTCTAAATCGCTGGCATTACAATCAGGTTAATAATGAGGCATGGTAATGTATAATTTAGCAGTATGTATAACAGCTCTATAACCCCTTTACACATTGTGTTCAGAGTAGTACATGCATGTTATAGGTATCAGGCATGATCACCACTGTATGTTGGTGATGACGTATTACAACAACAAACACAGTCAAATTATACCATGCACGTGCATTATCATCATCACTGAATATTAATAAAATAGCTACCTAATGTGAACACACTACATTAATCCACTATCCCCTATGAGCCAGGGTATCCCCTGGGACCCCCCTCAAAATCCTTTCCCCACATCTTATACTTTGAGGTGGGGTGCACATTAACTACATAGCATCCCTATGAGGCTTCTAAGTATAAATATGGGGCCCTTAGGGACACACATGTCTCCTAAAATGACACAATTACCATGGGAGTCCTTAATATAATTTATAACTGTGAGGTCCCTATGGACCCCCACAGCACTTAAAAATAACCCCCATTTTAATCTCAAGTATATATAAGTGACATTACCAGCTTTGCCATGGCTCCCTGTGAACCCACATGTTATACTATACTATAAGGACCCCAATGGAAACTTAACTTAACCCCCTACAATGGGACCCCCATTGTCAAAGCCACTACAGGAAATAAAATACAAATATATAATTAAAAAAAGAATTACAAAAATCTAATAGCATATGCTGTATGTTAATGGAGGAATTGTGGTAATATACTATTATTTATATATAAAATAAACTACTAATGTAAGGTTGAAACATGCAATGATGAATCATGATCAGTATCACATGTAGTAAAAAGAAGTATAAGGGCCTCATTCCATTGTGATTTGGCCAATTGAATAGGGCTCTAAATAAGCACATAGCATATTTTTTTAAAATATTTTTTTAGTTAGTGAAAACCTTGCTTTTGGATAGATGTTTACTAACTAAAAACTTCTTTAAAAAAATATTTTATGTGCTTTTTTAGAGCCCTATTCAATTGGCCAAATTGCAATTGAATGAGGGCCTAAGTGTTTAGTAAATTCAGAGAACTGGGATTTTCAGGGTAGATACAGGTTACATGCACATAACACTCCCATTACCGACCCATTCACCATAATTAGCTATGAGCCATGATCTACCACCATGAGTTAGGTATTATAGGAGAGAGGACACTTTAATAAATGGCACAATGAGTGGAGAAGCTTGATTGTGGATTAACATGGCGTATCACTATTGCTTTGTGTGGATGGGGCTATGCACAGCTTTGAATGTGCCTGTTATTTTATATATTTAGCCAAAATGTACGTTTATATGGCAGAGATGATTTAAAGAGAGTTTATCAGCCAGGTGGCAAGTGCACTAGAGATACATAACTTAGAGGCTTATATTTTGGAGAAATATAGATGCCATTTGCACCTACCTACTTTGTCTAAAAATAAATCCTGCTCTACGTGTTGACCCAGATAATGCTGGATTTGGGATGTTGAAAGGTAAATGTCCAGAAGCACTGTACATACAACAGTATTCACATTATACATTCATGTCATATTTGTTAAGGTATGTAGAACAATTACTGAAATTGCAGCAACAAAAAAAAATAATATGGGCACAAATATATACCCATCTTTCTCACAGAGTCAGTACAGTTAGAGTAAGAGTGAGTCAGTATATATCTACTGTAAACAGCTGCCACAGTCAATCCAGCTTAACACAAAACGTCCAGAACAAAAGCAGGGATGATCCACAATATGAAATAGATTCCTATTAGTAGATTTAGTGGCATTATACTTCAAAAGTTGTAGTAGTACACCATATGATTTAATGTAAAAATGATCTTTCAGTGCACGCCTCCTTTGCATTTAGGTTTGGCTTTTATTGTGAATTGTGTAACCTGTTTCACAATAGAAACACAGTAGGAAACCTTAGTAACTTTTTATTATTTTTACCATTATCAAGTTTTTGTTTACAGATATTGGTTGATTTAAAATTCATGCAAACAGTCAAAATATTTTTCTGATTACAACGATGCATGTGCAAAGCAGGGCGCAGAGCTATGGAAGATTGCATATGTATATTTAAGATTACCTTATGATAAAGTCAGAATCATGCTTCATGATTTATTTTAGTATTCTTAAATAATTCAAAAAATAATTAAACCAAGATTATCAAGAGATAAGTGACTTTATTAACATACCTAATTATGTAAATTATTCTCTTGACTTTGAAGAATATCTGAAAATGAATATCTAAGCTTATTACTTTGGGAAGATGTCTTTCTTGTTACTGTTTCCAAAAAATATCTAAAGGCTTTCAAATAATCACATTTATGAATAATAAGTGCGTCAAGTTCTTTGCTGGTATTTCAGTATTTAGATAGACGTTTATTGAGACCCTGAAATGCTTAAGCTGATGGTGAATTACTTTATTTAAAAAAGAAGGAAATCCATATGATAAATTTCCACATAATTAGAAAGAGCGTGAAATAATTTTTATGCATTGGTGTTTGTTCACAACGCAGCACATAAAGTTATTTTCAGTCAGTGGATTTATTTCCCTACTTAAAAAGTAACAAGTTAGGTGCACACAAGTTTATTAAGTGCTTTTGCTAGCCCTTAATACATTTATTGCAACCTGCATACTTTGGCATAAATTGAATCCATAAACCTCCAATACCTCATAAACACATCAACTGATAGCTAATATTGGACACAAATCTCACCCTAATAAAATACAACACCTATATCAAGTGCTTGCCTTGTGGCACTGGATGCACATGCATGGATGTTCCTAGTCGGCCAATGCCTCCTTCAAGTGTTAAGATTTCCAGGGCCTGATGGCAAACGTAGATTGTAATATGAAAGCCAAAATTGCTCTTTGTGTCTAATTCAAAACATGCAAGGCCTAAGCAGCATTACTGATTACTGACATTCACAGCAAGGAAGTGAGAGACCATTGAGGTTCAAGCCATGACTCAAAGCAACAGCAAAAATGCTGTATAGGCCTGTGCCATGTTTTATGCTGCTGTCCTGGGGCCTCATTCAATTGTGATTTGTGCAATTGAATAGGGCTCTAAATAAGCACATAGCATTTTTTTTTTAAAGTGTTTTTTAGTTAGTCAACTTCTATCTAAAAGCAAGGTCTTCACTAACTAAAAACTTCTTTAAAAAATATGCTATTTGCTTATATAGAGCCCTATTCAATTGTCCTAATCGCAATTGAATGAGGCCCCTGGAGTGCAGGAATGCAGGTCATGTCTGCCATTTGCTATTGTTGTTCAGTCACTGCACCGCTGAGCTCCCTCAAGCTCATGTTCATTGCTTCAATTACCTCAAATATGCATCTCTGCCATCCCCTTCTTCTTGTGTCTTCATTTTGGTTGATAGAAATAAGTTAAATGAAATATCCAACTTTAATATAAATTAGAAAAATAAAAAAATAAAAGTTTGAGATTAAACTTTAATGTGATTAAAAGAAAATGTGTCACTCTGTTAAATTTACTATGGTAAATATAGAAATGTTGTATCTATTGTAAATTGCAAGTATGACAGTAATTGTTGCAGCAATGTAAATTACCTTGCAGGAAAACATGCAACAAATTACCAGTGCAAAATTTGAATTCCTTCACAAAGAAAGAGCACAGAGACTGCAAAAAACAAAAGATGCTAAAGTTCAACATATGAAGTACTTAGTTTATTTACTTATCACCACATAACTAGTTATCGCTCCATCCTAATTTTTCTATCTACGATAAATCAGCTTGTATATATGTAGATTCCTAAAAGGTTTTCAATATTTTTTATAAAGAGATTTATAGGAGTTTTACCTCCCACTATAAGTGCTTAGCACTTTATCACATAGTGGGGGGAAAAAAAGAGTAATTTTATTTACATTTATTTACAAGAACAAAAACGCTGACTTTAACATTTAAAAACAATTAAAAAACATAAATGGGATAAAACATCCCCTTTTCAATTTGTCTATTTATTAGGTCTCATTATAGTAAATGGACTTTGTATCTGCTAGATTGCATTTAACTCAAAATATTGATTCATCCTTTTTGAATGCAATTTCATATGTCTTTTTCTATAATTAATTGATCAGTAAATATAAGAGATTTATTTTTTGTGTTAGCCAGGACAATATAGTATATTATATAGAGATGGTGTATTTCAAGTGCAGTACTCTCTTTTGTTCCTTATATGTTATAGGTTAGGAATTACAGTCTGCCACCATTACTTCATCTTTACTTGAATGTAATACTCAGAAAATTATTTTCTAGAGTTATATCTCATATCCCCTATGTATAATCTATGTGCTATTTATTTTTGGATAGCTATAAGGATTCCAGATTACACAAGTTTGGGGGGCACCCACTGGTCTAAGGGTTCCTATTCTTTCAGAGCTCATGGCTTATTCTGTGACTCTGCAGCACCCTCAATATAAGAGCTTTTCTTCATTTGGTGCTCCTAGTTTGTCCTGTAAGTTTCTCTTAGCTAACTCTCTACACGGCGGTAGCGTGTAGCTCCATGCCGTGCGTTTGAACTTTCAACGTCGGCGTGTGACGTCACGCCATACGTTTGACCCGGACATATGTTTCAACGCAAATGCGCCTTTCTCAAAGGGGAGGAAGGCGTGTTGCTCTAATTGCAGCCACTTTATAGCAAACGTGTTACTATGACAACCTAGAGAATAACAGACCACTTAAAACAAGCATTAAATGATAAATGGATAATTTAATAACTAAGGAGGAAGGAGATACAGTGATATAGATTATAGTTGGAATGCCAAAGGGTATAATGAGGAGATGGCAAAAATGGGTTAAATAGCCATATATTTATGACTATAGAGAGATCTTAATCTTAGATTATTTCTCATTGGTCTTTTTATGTATACTAAGGGATTTTTAATTATCTTTATATTATAGAGTTAAAATGAGGATATATGTGAGTGCATAAGAGTGCTTTTTCTATTTAAAAAGTGCACGTAATAATGCTGCTGTTTTTAATGACTAAACCCAGTTTATAGGTTTTTACCATGTCTACCTAAAAATAGATGTTCATTTATTAGTGAATGAATTAAAAAAATAAAAAATGAAAAGTATAAATAAATTTAAGCTATATATTGGTGTATAACAATAGTCTTATATTAAATAATTCTTAATTTTGTAAATAGGGATGTGTGTCTTTATTAATGTGCATTCATTTAGGAACTCCATTTTAAATATAAAATATCAGTTTTATTTTACTGTACTCTCTAAACATTGAAAATACGAGAAAGGTCTAAGTTGCCTTGTACTTAAACTTATAAATAAGCACTAAAGCTAAAGCCCTCATTTAGCCCTTCTGGTTTTTGTGCATGAAGTTTATATATCCATTTGCATTCTTTTCTCAGCAATATTTTATTAATGTCTCCTCCTCTTGGGCCTAGTTTGGCTCCATCAACAGCAAAGAAATGGACAAATATTGTGATAATATTTAATGTGTCTTGATAGGGGTGTATCAATATATTTCTCAATAGCATATATATGTTCACCTATGCGACGCCTGATTTGTCGGCTAGTTATACCCACGTAGATCCGATCACAAGTACATTGGGCTACATAAATAACACCTACATGTCAGCAATTAAAGAATCCTTTAATTATATATTCCTCTCCTGTATTCGGATGTATGAAGGATTTTGAAGGTCTAAAAAATTTGCAGAATTTGCATTTACCACATCTGTAACACCCATTTAATGGTTGTAACCATGTCTTTTTGGGTTCCTTCTCTTCAAGATGACTATGAATTAGTCATCTTTTAGGTTCCTATTTCTACGATAGGTTATGCTGGTATTAGGAGTAAGAACTTCCTTGAGTTTTCTATATGATAGAAGAAGATCCCGATGTTTTGAAAAGATGCTTTTGTTTTCCTCAGAATTTTATCTAAAAGTAAGGACACATCTTATAGTCTTTTCATCTTTTTTCCCCTCAACTCTTTGGTTTTGAATACTGATCAAGTCATTTCTATTGCTATCCAGAGCCAATTTATAGGCTCTTTTTAAACACCTATTGGGAAAAGAAAAAAGCATCTTTTCAAAACATTGGGATCTTCTTCTATCAGATAGAGAACTCAAGGATGTTCTTACTCCTAATACCAGCATAACCTATCGTAGAAATAGGAACCTAAAAGACAGACTAATTCATAGTCATCTTGAAGAGAAGGAACCCAAAAAGACATGGTTACAACCATTAAATGGGTGTTACAGATGTGGTAAATGCAAATTCTGCAAATTTTTTAGACCTTCAAAATCCTTCATACGTCCAAATACAGGAGAGGAATATATAATTAAAGGATTCTTTAATTGCTGTACTGTAGGTGTTATTTATGTAGCCCAATGTACTTGTGATCGGATCTACGTGGGTATAACTAGCCGACAAATCAGGCGTCGCATAGGTGAACATATATATGCTATTGAGAAAGATATTGATACACCCCTATCAAGACACATTAAATATTATCACAATAAGGATGTAAATTCTGTCCATTTGATGGAGCCAAACTAGGCCCAAGAGGAGGAGACATTGATAAAATATTGCTGAGAAAAGAATGCAAATGGATATATAAACTTCATGCACAGAAACCAGAAGGGCTAAATGAGGGCTTTAGCTTTAGTGCTTATTTATAAGTTTAAGTACAAGGCAACTTAGGCCTTTCTCTCATTTTCAATGTTTAGAGAGTACAGTAAAATAAAACTGATATTTTATATTTAAAATGGAGTTCCTAAATGAATGCACATTAATAAAGACACACATCCCTATTTACAAAATTAAGAATTATTTAATATAAGACTATTGTTATACACCAATATATAGCTTACATTTATTTATACTTTTCCTTTTTTCTTTTTTGAATTCATTCACTAATAAATGAACATCTATTTTTAGGTAGTCTTGGTAATAACCTATAAACTGTGTATAGTCATTAAAAACAGCAGCATTATTACGGGCACTTTTTAAATAGAAAAAGCACTCTTATGCACTCACATATATCCTCATGTTAACTCTATAATATAAAGATAATTAAAAATCCCTTAGTATACATAAAAAGACCAATGAGAAATAATCTAAGATTAAGATCTCTCTATAGTCATAAATATATGACTATTTAACCCTTTTTTGCCATCTCCTCATTATACCCTTTGGCATTCCAACTATAATCTATATCACTGTATCTCCTTCCTCCTTAGTTATTAAATTATCCATTTATCATTTAATGCTTGTTTTAAGTGGTCTGTTATTCTCTAGGTGGTCATAGTAACACGTTTGCTATAAAATGGCTGCAATTAGAGCAACACGCCTTCCTCCCCTTTGAGAAAGGCGCATTTGCATTGAAACATATGTCAGGGTCAAACGTATAGCGTGACGTCACACGCCGACGTTGAAAGTTCAAACGCACTGCATGGAGCTACACGCTACCGCCATGTAGAGACTTAGTTAGCTGAGAGAAACTTACAGGACAAACTAGGAGCACCGAATGAAGAAAAGCTCTTATATTGAGGGTGCTGCAGAGTCACAGAGTAAGCCAGGAGATCTGAAAGAATAGGAACCCTTAGACCAGTGGGTGCCCCCCAAACATGTGTAATCTGGAATCCTTATAGCTATCCAAAAATAAATAGCACATAGATGATACATAGGGGATATGAGATATAAACCTAGTAAATAATTTTCTGAGTATTACAATCAAGTAAAGATGAAGTAATGGTGGCAGACTGTAATTCCTAACCTATAACATATAAGGTACAAAAGAGAGTACTGCACTTGAAATACACCATCTCTATATAATATACTATATTGCCCTGGCTAACACAAAAAATAAATCTCTTATATTTACTGGTCAATTAATTATAGAAAAAGACATATGGAATTGCATTCAAAAAGGATGAATCAATATTTTGAGTTAAATGCAATCTAGCAGATACAAAGACCATTTTCTATAATAAGACCTAATAAATAGACAAATTGAAAAGGGGATGTTTTATCCCATTTATGTTTTTTAATTGTTTTTAAATATTAAAGTCAGCGTCGTTGTTCTTGTAAATAAATGTAAATAAAATTACTCATTAACAATAGACTTTGCAACAGGCTCTGTTTTAATGTGTCTCAATTATCTCACAGAAAGTTGTGCGCTACAGTTCCCAATACCGCATAATCAAAAAGGCTGGAGGATTAGATGATAGGTCATTTGATGATTAGTTTGCTTATATACTGTAATGTGGTAGCCATGAATTTTTGTAGTAAGTTCATGACTTTATAATGTAATATAAGCTTTCCAGCAGACTTTTATAGTATATAAAAACGCTACAATTACCAACTATCTGTCCATAGAGAAGCTGAAAGTGTTAGAAAAGGAATTGCTTACTGATTGATGTTCTTATAAACTATGTAGTGGTTATATATTTACTAGCGAATTGCCCGTCAAAAAATGACTGCAATGAAATTGTAAGGTAGCTAATGGTGTTTTGTGTGTACTACTGAAATATATAATACAATTAATAAATGAATATACTTTACCTATTTTGAAGCATTGTGTTGAAGAGCTGGCAATCTATTTTGATGTTGCTGCAGCATCAGTGCTGTGGAGCTGCTGTGTAAGCGTGATGAATGTGTGCAGTGTAATAGTGTGCGTGCGCGAGACGAAACTGTTAGCGTAGTTGTGTACTTCCGCATTGGCATAAAATGGCGGGTAATGTGTGGTATACATCTTAGCGGAATATCCGTAGGTCGGTTGTGGTATTTTGTGAGTTTCTTGCGGTGTTTTGCGTGTTAAGAGTGCTCTAGCCTCGTTTTCGTTTTGTCCGGCGGCCATTTTTTCTCTCGCTTAGCGAATTTTTTAGTGTCTAAACTCTTTTATTTTTATTTAAATGAAGGTGTAAGTTGATTTTTTGAGGTCCTGGATGCTTCCTCTTGCTGTAGGTAAGCTTTTTATGTATGTGCTGTGTGTATTTATTGTGCTTTGAATGTTGTCATGTTCGCGAGTTGCGTCCGATTGTTGTGAGGTCGCAATGTGTGGTAACGTGTCTCGTATGTTGTTTGCGTTGCAAGGTAAAGTTTGCGAGGGTCGTAGTTGGTGTGTCGTGTTGTTTGCGTTGCGACGTAAAGTTTGCGAGGGTCGCATTTGCTGGCAAGGAGCGCCTTTGGCGCTCCATGCCAGCAACTGAGGCCCTCACCCGCGGCCCTCGCATCGCGCGCAAGCGTTAGCAACAACTCGTACGCTCACAACTATATATGTGATTAGTTGCAGCATTGTAAATGACTTCACAAGAAACTACTACGTATACTTACACACAGATAAAGGTATGGGGACAAGCAACAATGCATCCATTGAGCAATATAATCACCCTAATATTTTGATCTACTAATAAGGTAAGGTGTCTCTACACTAGATTTCTGTGTTATAACAGGCATATAAGGTTTGCTTTGGATTCTTAAGTGGAATGGGAAAATCACTCTACTATGTGCCAACAACAGAGGTACCTTGTGGAGGTAAGCCAGTACCAAAAGTTTTATTTTGTTGCCAATTACACGTTTGTGGGAGAATGCAGAGCAATCGCCATAAGCTCAAACATATAGTTTATCTTGTGGAAAAAGCCAGCTACTAGTAACTAATTACAAACATACCTCACAGAGTAGATCTACTATGATTACCAACTATTATATTTAAAGGCAAACAAATTCTTTTAAAGAAATAATTATTTACTAATATGTTATTTTGTATTTTTTTAGTGATTGAGTTTGAAGTAAAGAGGCATTGCGACCCTGAGCATTCACAAGTACATGATGTCTATTGCCAGCAACCAACATGCAGATACCTCAGATACTGACGATCGGATTCCTCCCTGGATCAAAACTTTCTCTCTCTAATTATCCAGGATAACCCTGAATGCCCTTTTTGATTAGAAATAAATCCAGTCCCCTTTTTAAGTTATCTATAGAATCCGCTGTCACCACCTCCTTTTGTAGAGAATTCCACAGATTAACCACCCTTACTGTGAATAACCCTTTTCTTTCTTTAAGGTGGAATTGTTTTACTTCTAACTTCAAAGGATGTCCTCTTGTCAGTTGGAAATCTCTTTGCACAAAAAGCTCACTTGACAAAGCTTTGTCTTTTATACTGACCTTGGATGTATTTACTGTATATAAGGTAATCATATCTCCTAAAATTATATTTGCTTCCCTTGCTTCTATACCCTTCTTAATACATGCTAATATTTTACTTGCCTTTGCAGCTGCTGTTGGCATTGCGCACTCTTACCTAGGTGGTTGTCCGCAAGTACTCCCAAGTTCTGTATGGTTATCCCATATAAGGGACTAATAAGATCTACATACTGATTTCTCTTTATTAACAAATGGTAGCAAAAGGTCCTAGTATAATAGAATGACCCCAGATTAGAGATGTCACGGACAGTTCGCCCGCGGACTATTCGCAGCGATTTTGGCTTGTTCGCGCTCGCAGTGGACGGCGGACACATGCGCTTTTTGGTTTGCCCCCTATACTTTATCATTGAAGAAACTTTGACCCTGCACCTCACTGTCAGCAGACACATTCCAGCCAATCAGCAGCACACACTCCCTTCCAGGGCCTTCCATCTGAAGGACAGCATACATTTTAGAATCATTCTGAAGCTGCATTCGTTGTGAGAGGACAGATAGTGTAGCTGCTGGAGATTTAATAGGGAAATAGATAGCTTTTGTGCACTCATCAACATGTGAGTTTTGGAAACTGGATAGCATGAGCCTCATTCAATTACAAGCTCGCAATTGCCTCCAAACTATTCTTTTATCTGCAGGTCACATTTTTTCTAAACATTTGGATGTATTCAGTTGTCTCTAACACGCAACTGACCTCTCACAACCTACACATGGAAACCATGCACTCGTAAGTAGAATTTCAGGGGGCGTGATCATATGATCTGATAATATTAAAACAAGCCCGTAATTTACTTCTTAAACACACGCAAAACTTCTTAGACACAGCCAATAGAAAATGAGACCGTCATAATGACATTGGTAAAACAGGGAATTTATACTACAATTAATTAGCCTTTAGAAGTAAAATTTGTGATCGGACTCACTATCCAGCAATGTAGAAATCAATAAAAATCATTAAAGTAAGTGCTCGAGTCTGTATAACATGGGAATAAAAGTTAAAAATAATTATTTTTATTGCAGATTTGCAAGCTTGAGACTGTTGTGCAATTAATTATTATGCCTTTCATTGCTTTCAAAGTATTTTAAATTACAGTAGTGTGTGTTTATTTGCTGCTGCATTTATACAAACAGGTGTGTAACCCACTTGTGAGTCCTATCTTGTACTCGTATATTTTTTTTATACATATGCCATTTACAGGTTTGAAGGCAATTTTTGTAATTGAATATCGATTTTGCATCTTTAGCGCTGTTAACATTTGTGGGCTTGAAAAGTCAATGAAGGAGATAGGACAGAGTTACATTTTTGAGAAGCATGCAAAGCTTTTGAGCCTGTAACTCTCAATTGGAATGTGAGTTTCAAAATGTAGCCAATTGAATATCTGTTACATTTACGGGCTACATTACAGGTTCAAGTAATTGAGAATTGGGCAATTGAATGATGCTCTATATCACTAGCAGGAAATGAGCAGTAATATCAGAAGTTTACAAATCTAGCAAGCTAAAAGTATGAAACATATTACAATCTGAATATCATGTTAAGAGAGAGTTTGCATGCACAACATCTTAACATACAAGGGCCCCCAATCAATTGAGCAATTGTTGTTTACTGTAGCCTGTAATGTAGCCCATAAACCAATTTGTTATTCAATTGGTGTCTTTTAGCGGGTCACAAACAATCTACAAGTGACAGGCTAAAAATCTCTGCGGTTGTCAAAATCGTAACTTACAACCCATCTAAGCCTTCGAACGTTCAAGCCCGCAAGAGTTATGAATGCTAAAATCGCAAATCACTATTCAATTGCTACAATTCCTCAAGCCTGCAAATGTTTACACATCCATAAATGGCAAATGTAGAAGAGAATCCTATGGGTACCAGATAGGGGGTTAAACACCTGTTCGTAGCACTGTAAATGCAAAAAAAAAAATCAATACTGCGCTTTTAAAGACGGGGAAAGTGATCAAAGACATTGGAATGAATGTTTAAAGCTCGCAAATCTGCAATAGAATTTTTTTTTTTTTTTTTATGTTTAATTTCTGTGTCATATCAATCACGGGAATCAATGAGTTAATACATATCAGGCCACCCAAATTGACTAAAACAGTATCACCATTCTTTTTTAATATTTTGTTCATTGCCGCATTGTGAGCCTGATTGCATACGGGACCTCCAAACGCTAACTGATTGACGTGTAACCGCCACTGATGTAATGATGATGGTCTAATTTACTATTGGCTGTTTCTAAATCAGTACTTACGACCTTGCTTCATTGATCATGATCACTCTCTGATATGCTACTTATGATTGCATGGTTTACGGGTTTGTCTTTCGGCCCGTAAATTGCAGGCTTATTCAATTGAATCAGACATACGGCCAGTATAATGTAATCTGCAGGCTTGCAACAGAATAAGGCCCAACATATTTAAGAGAAATATCTCATCAAAACTAATTCTAAACTATTCTTTCCTACGGCACCTACACCCCCTCAACATACATATATTCTCCCAAATGTTTTATAGCTTTTGTATTCAGCAATTAAATTAATCAATGTTTACAAATGGAATGTATTAAAACAAGTAAATGTATAGTGCTGGAAATCAAGAAGAGATCAGTTCAAACCCCCTGCATTAATTGACTCCATAGCAGTGTAAGGCTGCTTTGGCAAACCCAAGAACCATAGGTTCAGTCATAGATATAGACACAAATAAATGTAAGACATGTCTACTCAATATTAGATTGCCACACAATATATTGCCAATAAAAGCTAAGTATGAGGTGTCTAGCAGCAATATTGTCAGTTTATGAATTGCCAAATGTCAGCCAAAAAGGTTTTGGAAACACTTCACAAGTTTAACATGAAATCATGACTAGGATAATAGTACATTTGTGTGTGCATTTCCGTGCCTAAAACATGTTAATAAGCTTGTTTACTGCTTAAAATTTCAAGAAAAGACTTTGCAACAAACCGGTAAACTAAGCAGGGACATGTAAATGAGCTCACAATGTGTTAAACTCTTTCAATGTAAAAACATTTTTTAAATGGGCTTAATAGAAAATGACTGCTGTTGTTAAACAGCTTTTGAGATATCACAGGATGTGTATAATTGATTTAGGTAACCTACCAACACACAATACTTTTTGAGTCTTTTGGATCGAATCAGTGTGGGGCTGTTTCCTAACTCATGCTGTGAATATTGTGTTACATCATTCATTTATTTAGATTCCATTGCTCAAAGAGTTCGAGAGCCCTCTACATTACAGATCACAGGAAGCAAATTAGTAAATTTGTGTGTCCATTAACATGTCACAAATCAAGTTTTCTGCTCAGAATCTTAAGAAATACAGTGCACTGCACACTGGGAAACAGACCTATCTAATTTGCCCTATCTATCTACATACCTAAAGGTTTGATTTAATTAAGCTTCAGGTTGTATACTTATCCCAGACATGCTGTTTCTTAACTGTGTTTTACCCTACCACTTCCACTGGAAGGCTGTACTACTAGTGCTTTCTTAAATCTACCTTATATTTATTAATTCCTGCTTCAAATAATGTCCCTTTAATCTTGTGTTCCTCTTTTCTTGAAGACCCTTTCCTCCTGAAATTAATTGTTTTGGTATATTCAACAGTTTCTATCATATCAACCCTCTGCAAATTAGCAGCCCTTATTTGAATTATTTAAAATTCTTACATCCCTTTGAAATAAAAGAAAAGGAGCCACATGATCACACGGCACCAACTTATGTCTTGTCCATGCTGATGCAAAACATTTTATTACATTATGGAACACAAATAACTAACACATTTTTGCTATGTTTTATGATTCTATTATATTTTTTTATGATTCAGGAATGTATTCAACATTTCTACCTTAACACTTGTTCAGTGTCTTAAACCTTTTACCTTTGTAAACTGAAAGTGCATAAACTGAAAGTGCAATGAAGCAAAAATGGAGAGGAGGTGTTTATCCTAATCAGAGGAGACCAACAGCCTCTTTAGATCAATATTAAATCCATCCGCTGAACATTTATGAAGTTGGCTTGTCATTTTACATTTATGTTAATTAAGCTCAAAATAATAAAAGCAAGGAGGATGGTAAAGGTCTCATATATATTTTAAGTTATGTGTTTTCTGTCTTTAAAAATCTTGAGACATATTGTCATTATCAGGACAGAATATGAAATTATAGATATTCTTATGAAACAGAATAAATCAAAGTTTATGATAAAAATCAAATAAATGTGAAATTATGGAGGTCTTGTTGAGGCTTGCAGTTGTGCTATATTTTCACAACAGAGTATAAAATTTACTGGAATCAAATACTGTTAAAAAAAAAAAAGAAAGAAATGCACACCACCACATCAGGTACAATTTGAGAAGCCAATTTACTGATATGGTAATAATAAAACTCTCTCCCAAGCATGTAGTATTATGACTGTTACATATTTTAATTTCCTCATTATGAAATAATTAGGTAAGAATATCATGATTATAAAAAGTATATCAGCTCTCTCTCACTAGAATGTTTAAGTGTGTCATCTGTAGAATGTTTACGTTAATGTTCTTTAAAACATCTGTATCCTGTTTCCTCCCTTTGTCTCTGGGTCTACGGAGCACAAATATCTATAGGAAGCCGGAAATAGATAAGGATCGTTTTGCTGACACTTTTGTATTTAACACTATTTTCAAACTATGTTATTAGCTATGACGTGTTTTATGCTATATAATGGGCTGCCTGCCCAAAATTAAACTCAGAGATTATTCTGATGACACTCTGACTTCTGTGCATTATTTTCTCTCATTTTATCTTGGTGCTCAGATATAATATGATACACACATCAGAATACATGATTACTCAGTAATCTGATCCTATCATTTTGGTCCTTCGAGCTGGATGTTGTTTCCCTTATCATTCCTCGGACGAAGCAAAACTCCTTTTACCGTGCACGGGGGGGTAAGTCACTGAGGACTCCCTTACCTTGAGAAAGACCTCAGGCCTGATATATACGATCAGTTGGACCACAGAGGCAAGGTGTTTTTCCGAGGGATGACAAGGCACAGCTTACAACGAACTGACAGTGAGTATATGAATTTCTGCTGCATTTTGCATATGTGTGTATGTCCCAGGTCCTTGCCTAACAGTGATATTAGGCAAAAGAGTTGTACAACTAGGTTTCTAGCCTAGTAATAGGTAGAAGGGTTGAAACTTACCCATAGGGAGGTAAAAGAGTCATTATCCTGAGGAAAAGACTATAAAATAAGTTCTCCATACGTAACAATATTGAGAATGCTTACCATGAAAAAGGGGTAAATGAGTCTGACTTTCAAATGAGCTCTTGCAAGAAAATATGTATGTGTGTGCATGTTACCATTTTGTATGATTTAAATACCGGTACCGGGTGTATGTATGTTTGTAAGGGGTGTAACACGCATAACAGATTTATTGGTTATTGTATATACCTGTATACTTTCTGTATATTTCTATGTACTTGTGAGTGTATGTATATATATATACATGTATTCTTTTGTGTTGTTCTCAAAATTCTTACCTGAAACTATCCACTTTTGGTAGTGAGTGGTCACGCATTACCCACCTAGTCTCCGAAGGGCTAATCCTGTGACTTGCCTGTGTTTATGGAAGACGCACAAACCAAAATTTGTGGCAGTTGAGCACAACAGTCATCTATAAACTGCTTGAATTTCCATCTTTCTCATTCTTTCCTTGGTTATACAATGTTGAAATATTTTGTCTGCAGTTTCTGTGTATTCATAACTTCTTACTAAAATACTCTGTAAGATTGTGTGTATGAAGCCCTGGGTGGGAGATATACAGATTATTTCTGGAAAATGTATAAAAGGTCTGTTGGGTGTTGTATGTATATGTAATGCTATGTATATTTCCATGTACCTGTGATATTATTTTTTGTGTATATCTATTAACTTTAATTGATACTATAGGAGTTCAAGATATATATATATATATGTGTATATGTATAGGTGGATAGGCTCTCAAGGGCATAAATCGCACTGCCAGGAGTGTGGTTTCTAGACCCTGCAGTTTTCAAGGTAATCTCTAAAGACATGTTTAATATGCAAAGGGTTTCTGGTGTGCATCTGTAACTTATGTCTGGTAAAAACACACTTACCGTATTTTTCGCCGTATAAGACGCACTTTTTCTTCCCCAAAACTGGGGGAGGAAAGTTGGTGCGTCTTATACGGCGAATATAACTTTTCAGACTGCCTCTGTCCTCTTGATTTCACCCCAGCGCTTCCTACCAGCATCGCGTCGGCCGGTGCGTCCTAGTGACGTCACACACGCAACGCTGCAGTAGGAAGCTGGTAGGAAGCGCTGGGGTGAGATCAAGATGGCAGAGATCAGAAGGAAGGTGAGGATCAGGGGGATCAGGGGGGTCAGGGAGGATCAGGAGGGTCAGGGAGGGTCAAGGGCTCCCAAATGCTGCAGTATATGGATGTGTGTGTGTATGTGTGTATGTATGTATGTATGTATGTGTGTGTGTGTGTGTGTGTGTGTGTGTGTATATATGTATGTATGTGTATGTATATTTATGTGTGTATGTATATGTATGTATGTGTCTCTATAAAGGTGAGGATCAGGGGGGTCAGGGAGGATCAGGACGGTCAGGGAGGATCAGGGAGGATCAGGAGGGTCAGGGAGGGTCAATGGCTCCCAAATGCTGCAGTATATGGATATGTATGTGTGTGTGTGTGTGTGTGTGTGTATGTATGTGTGTGTGTGTATGTGTGTGTATATATGTATGTATGTGTATGTATATTTATGTGTGTATGTATATGTATGTATGTGTATCTATATATATATATATATATATATATATATATATATATATATATATATATATATATATATATTTGTGTGTAATGTAGGTGTGTATCTGTGTGTAAAGTGTATTTGTGTTTGAGTGTATTTGTGTTTGATTCAGATTTTTTTTTTTCTTGTTTTCCTCCTCTAAAAACTAGGTGCGTCTTATCTGCCGGTGCGTCTTATATGGCGAAAAATACGGTATGTGTGGGAATTGTGCACACTCTCTAAAGACATGTTTAATATGCAAAGAGTTTCTGGTGTGCATCTGTAACTTATGTCTGGTAAAAACACACTTATGTGTGGGAATTGTGAACACTGTATTCTAGAATTGTTTTCTTATGTGTATTTGTGTATATATATAAAGTTTCTGTGTCTTTGTAACTTTACTCAATGCTTTACCTTTGGGCAGGGAGGTGATTGATCTGTATTATGTGAAGATGTGCAGGGTCTGGCCAACCCCCCACAGTCAGCATAGCAGACCACTCCGCTTCCTACTCCAATTTTCTCTGTGTGTGTGTGTTAGTTTTTTTATGTAAAATATGTCTGTCTGTAACCTTAAGGGAAAATAGCAGAAGGGAGGAAGTGTGGTTGCTGTAAAGAGAGACAAAGGCATGTTATTACAACCCCTTTTAAGTGATGACAATGCTCACCGCACCCACTGGATACACAGCATCTACTATACTACCTCTGCTGGTATCAGTGCCCTGTATCCACTACTTCTTGGCAATATTAATCCTTATTACAAGGAAGGTATAGGAGACGTTCAAACTTTATTGAGCTTTACTATATACAAAGAAGTATAGGAAAGGAAAAGTAAACGCAACGTTACTTAATTAAGGAAATAAAAATAAAAATAAAAAAAGTAAATACATTTTCTATACTAAAAATAAAAAATTGTTGAAGATGAAAACAAAAAGGCAAATGTGTATCACAATGACGGTGCCTACGGGGGGAGGGACATGTAATGTTAACCACCTCTCTCCTTCGGAAGAGGATATGTTTATGTGTACACAGAAAAGACTTCCACGACTGACCGCCCCTCCAACTCCTGGGAATATGGTCACTTATAGTGATGATGTAGAGAACGAATTTGATGATGCCCGCAAATACCTGCTTGCCGCCACCGCTCCAAATCCACCTCCTCCAACACCACCACCTTATGAAGGACGGCCCGCCAGCACCAGGCGGGCACCAGATCGTCAATACGGAGGTAAGGGAATAACATCTGTGCCATTTTATCCCTTAATTGAGGTTCCCAATCCTAGAGGGGGGAAATGTGTTGCCACCCACAATGCTAGTATACCGAGCATGGACGGATGCTGATGTGAGGAGAGCTGTAGAAGGAGTCCCCCACCCAAATGACAATATGGGAATTTTCAGACTTAAGTTCCAGCGAGTGCAGCAAAGTTTTAAATTAAATGGTGTTGAGGTTGAAAGATGTCTGAGGCAGATATTAGGGTCCGATTGGATCCTTAGTGAAGGTGACTGGAATCCACTGGACCCAAGGGGGGAACCATTGCGCTATGGATCACAGGAACTGACCCAACAAGTAGACACTCTAATAGGCAGAATAGCTGACAGACACAGGGAACATGCAGACTTGACTAAGATAAATGAGTGTGTACAGAAAGATGATGAAAGTGTGGAACAATATATGGGGAGCTTGCGGGTAGTATTTGACAGCCATAGCGGGGTAGCCAGACCTAACCCATATGATGATGCTGGACCATATGCTCAGCAGCTAAACAAATAAATGACTTTGTGATACAACACCAAATTACTTACAAAACATGTCCCCTTAGGGAAACCATAGAATATGCTAAACATGCAGAGGAGCAGTGTAAGAGAGCAAATGAAAAGAAACAGATAAAGCAAGATAGTAAACCAAAGGAGGTGTATTTGATGACTTCTGTTGATGGGAAAGCGCAACCTATAACTTTTTGCTTTCTTTTCTGGTGATGGTGGAAATAACCAAAAACGTGGAGGGAGAGGAGGTGGACGTGGTCGAGGTGGAAGCAGAGGACAAATTTTATGGAAATTTTTACGTATGTGGCAAGGCCGGCCACTTAGCACGTTCCTGCAGAAACAAAAAGTACCAGGAGGAAGAGGGAGCAGATGACGATGACCAGACCGACAAATGACTAGAACCAGGTTGTAACCTTCCTTTACTACTATTTGCTGAACAAGAATTGCATGAATCTGAATTGTATGAGTATGGTAATAATGATGCAAATTTGCCAGAAATAAATGATGTGTTGAATTTAGAATCATGTATAGACTTAATGGCTCTAGCAGACCAACCAGTCATTAAACTAGATGTAGAGGGGGTAATGATAACATTTTTTTTATGCGATACAGGAGCATGTAGGTCAGTATTGAGCGATGATGGCACATGGAGTAGTTATACGTCATCACAAAACATACTGGTTAGGTCAGCAGCAGGACAGACAAATAGTGAACCTATATCATGTCCACTCACAGGGAGATTGTTCAATGGCCAAACATTTGAGCATCCTTTTATACTCTCCCCTAGATGCCCGATAAATCTCTTGGGTAGAGATCTGATGCTGAAATGCAACATTAGAGTGGTTCCCACAGAGAAAGGCATAAATGCATGCATACCTGTCAATGTAAATGTAGTGCAGGGGATGGGTGAACCACATTACTTTTACACATTAGACATGGTGTCGAAAGGGCCAGGACAAGTATCCAGCACTTTGGTAGCCATGGCTAATGACCTAGCTCCATCTTCCAGTGTAAAACAAAGCACAGGGTCATCACACTGCACTATGAAATTTGAAAGTACACCGGGGAGGGATGTGGACTATGCAAGAACATTTGTTCAAACACACCAATACCAGAATAACCTTGGATTACATATACTGGACAGAAAATGGGTATACAGGGGTGGGAGTAAAATTGAATAATCAAGACCAGTTACTCTATGCAGGACACACAGTGCCACACATATCACTGGCTATGCCGGCTGGTGGAAGGTTGGTACAGGTAGGAGGGATGGTAGAAGAGGCTCAGACAGATAAAACACCATGGTAGTACTTGCCCTATGACCTCGGAGTGCAGTACTCACCGAGCACGAAAATATATCGGAAAAGCCTGAACTGGGTAACTGAGACAAAGAAAGGAATACACTTACAGTCATCCAGGTGGGAGAAAGTTCTTCTGTTAGAGGAACCATGACACAACACACAGATACTGTTCACTCAGGAACAGGAGGCAGCATTAGAGAGCCTTCCGGACACCTTATGGTCCACAGGGCCCGCTGATGTAGGCCTTATAAAGGGGGTAGAGCCAGTAAAAATCACCCCAAAAAGTACTTTTCAGCCACATCAGAGACAGTATCCTCTAAAACCTGAAGCAGAGAAGGGCATAGAACCTATTATAAAAGTTTTGATTGAGAAAGAGATTATAATAGAATGCCCAGGATCCCCATGTAACACCCCACTTTACCCAGTCAGGAAGACAACCGGAGCTTGGAGATTAGTGCAGGATTTAAAAGCAGTAAATAAAGCTGTAATTCCCCCGAGTACCCACGGTGCCCGATCCACATACACTCCTAAATGACATGCAGCCAGATAACACACATTCCTGGCAGAAGAGGGACATAAGGTTAGTCGGGATAAATTACAGCTCTGGAAAGCAGAAGTGAAGTACCTGGGATACCTAGTGAGCAGAAAGGGACGATCACTAGACCCAGTTAGGAAAAGGGCCATACTAGAAGCCCCTAAGCCGGTCACAAAGAGACAAGTTATGTCTTTCTTAGGGATGGTAAATTTCTGCAGGAGTTGGATTCCCAACTATGCAGAACTTACAGGGCCCATACAACACCTTATTTATGCACAATCAATGTCAGCTAATGAAAAGGTAGCGTGGACACATGAAGCTGAAGCAGCATTCATTCAGCTTAAGAACACAGTAGTGGGAACATCTGTATTGGGATTGCCAGATTACAGCAAGCCATTTGTACAAACTGTTGACTCAAGGGGAGGCTATATGACTTCCGTTGTGACTCAGAAACATGGCCTGCGAGACCGACCCTTGGCTTTTTACTCAACCAGGTTGGACCCTGTAGCCAGGGGACTTCCGGTTTGTGTACAGGCTGTAGTGGCGGCTTCCATGGCAGTTCTGGTGTCAGCAGCCTTAGTCCTGTTCCACCCTTTGACTCTAAGAGTACCACATGCTGTATCTGTCATTCTACTACAAAATAAGGTTTCATACCTTTCCCCTTCAAGACACTTATCATGCATGACTATACTTCTGTCACAACCACACTTGCACATAGAAAGGTGCACAACACTGAACCCATCAACGTTAGTTCCCATCCAGGAAGATGGCACACCACATGCATGTACTGAAATCATAGAAAAAGAAGTCTCACCAAGAGACGGCCTTAGAGATGTTGCATACACCGAGGCTACACTAACTCTGTTTGTAGATGGGTCATCAAGTAGAAACAAAGATGGTACAAATGCAACGGGATATGCAGTAGTAACACAAGAAGAAACTATAAGAGCAGGAAAACTTCCATCACATTTTTCAGCACAGGCAGCTGAGATCGTGGCCCTTACTGAAGCCTGTAAAACAGGAAAGGTACAAATAGTAAATATATACACCGACAGCCAATATGCATTCTCAACTGTGCACATATTTGCACAATTGTGGAAAAATAGAGGCATGGTCACATCTACTGGCAAGCAAGTCACTCATAAACAACTCCTTTTGCAGTAACTTGAAGCCATTCAACTGCCCTTGAAGATTGCGGTATGTAAATGTGTGGCTCATACCACGACCAAAGACGCAATTTCAATAGTAAATGGCAGGGCAGATACAGCTGCAAAGCAAGCGGCTCAAACGGGAAAAATACACATTTTTCTCTTACACAGCTACACATCTGTGTATTTCGTAAACCACATTGACAAGAGTATTCTACAGCAACTACAGGCAAATGCACCCTCACAGGAAAAAACATACTGGTTGAAGAAAGGGAGTAAACTGAATGCTGATAATATTTATGAGAGTATAGAAGGGAAACCAATTTTACCAAAATCACTATTCAGATATGCAGCTATGTTGAGCCATGGCATTAGTCATGTCTCAAGAGGGAGTATGGAAGACATGGTCAGCAGAATATTTTCAGCCTATGGATTAAACACCTATTTTAAAAAAATTTGTGCAGGGTGCCTTGTTTGTGCACAACACAACCCTCAGGGTAACTATCACCCCATAAGAGGCACATTCCCAGAACCAACATACCCCTTCCAGACAATATGTATGGATTTCATTGAACTAACAAAGTGTGAAGGGAAGAAATATTGCCTAGTGATAATTGATGTATACTCTAGGTGGGTGGAAACGAAACCATGTGCACACCCTGACGCAATCACAGTGGCTAAAACCTTAGTGACACAAATAATTCCTAGGTTTGGTATACCAGAGAAAATATATAGCGATAACGGCACACATTTTGTGAACAGAATTATCAACCACTTGAGTAAAGCATTACACATAGAGTTGAAAAACCACTGTGCGTACCACCCACAGTCAGCTGGATTAGTGGAGAGAACTAATGGTACCATTAAAAATAAATTGAGGAAAACGATGGCAGCGACAGGGAAAAATTGGCTTTACTGTTTACCATTAGTCATGCTAAACATGCACATGCTTCCAGGCAGGAAGAAGTTAACCCCATTTGAAATATTGTATGGGAGACCATTCCTACTACCAGAATTTAGACCATTTATCTCAGAAGATGAGAACATGAGTGAAAACTTAGCAGACTATATGAGAAAAATGTTAAGTAAGAAAGATATTACCTCCATCTCTCTCTCTCATCCACAGCAACAGCGGGGACCCTGCTTGGTACAACCAGGCCAGTGGGTCCTAATTAAAGTAATCAAGCGTAAAAATTGGGCATCGGCCAGGTGGGAAGGACCGTACCAAGTTCTGCTGTCAACACCCACTGCCTTGAAAGTTGCCGAACGAGACACCTGGATACACCTGACTCACTGCAAGAGAGTAAAAGTGCCAGAGCTTGAGCCAGTTGATTCCTAAAAACCTGCTAGCTGACTCATTGCGAGTCAGGCTGGGCTACAAAGGGGGGGAAACTCGTCTCAAACCCAGTGAAGAACCGAATGGTGCGGGTTTTTGGGGTTCTCAACTGGCCCAAGAAAATGTCCTGGCACCTGTTCAAAAGACCTAACTGGTGTGGCCTAAGAATCTAACTGACATGCCTCATCTTGATAAATCTCTGCATAGTAGCACCCATAATCATATGGGAAGTAGTAACAAGTAGTAACAAGAGGCAACCAGACGCAATCTGTTGGAGAGATGTGGATGCACAGAATGAAAAGAGACATGATGGAAGTCAATTTAACTGGCCAAGTGACCCTAGTGTTCAAGGAAGAGCAGATAGGAACCAACCAAATAGACCTATGTCAAGTACTAAGATGTGGACTTTCTGGAGGAAGACGTAGTGGAGGGGTGAGAAAAGCGCCAGTATACTTGTGTATAGCCTCTCCGTATGGAAATGAGAGATGTCCTAGCTGGAAACTGGCCTTATGGAATACAGGAGCTGACTGGGGTTACTCCCCACCTAATCACATGAAGTGCAAAAGTACAAAGAGACGCTTAAAGCTGACACGGGGTGTGGAGCCATCCTCCTGCAGCCAAAATCAGCTATACAAAAGTGTGATGAAGGGAGACATACTTTTGGAATCTACACCTCAGGCAGAGGTAACAACATGGAATATTTGCATATTCAGGTACTGCAAAAAGAGGAGCCCAGAGAGACTATTGATCTCACCAAGGTGAGCCCTGTGAATAGGACTGTGCCCTCACAGATCATCTATTTGGAACCTGTTCCACTGCCAGACCGTCAATGGCAATGTTACCATTTAAACTGAACCTTGCTTTAAGACCTTTGTTTAATACATTTATAAGAGGAGGGACTGTTACATATTTTAATTTCCTCATTATGAAATAATTAGGTAAGAATATCATGATTATAAAAAGTATATCAGCTCTCTCTCACTAGAATGTTTAAGTGTGTCATCTGTAGAATGTTTACGTTAATGTTCTTTAAAACATCTGTATCCTGTTTCCTCCCTTTGTCTCTGGGTCTACGGAGCACAAATATCTATAGGAAGCCGGAAATAGATAAGGATCGTTTTGCTGACACTTTTGTATTTAACACTATTTTCAAACTATGTTATTAGCTATGACGTGTTTTATGCTATATAATGGGCTGCCTGCCCAAAATTAAACTCAGAGATTATTCTGATGACACTCTGACTTCTGTGCATTATTTTCTCTCATTATATCTTGGTACTCAGATATAATATGATACACACATCAGAATACATGATTACTCACTAATCTGATCCTATCAATGACACAGATAAATAGCACAATGGGATAAAAGCAGTTCTCTTCCACCTCCTTTTTAGCATGTTAGTATTTTTGAACAGGCATTTTCCCTGGCCCCACATATGAGGATGTGGGCTACAATTAAGACTAAAGGAGGCCAGAAGATGAGGATCAGGGGCTTCAGTAATGATTTCTTTAAAATACAGTGCCTGTCTAGCAGGGCTGAAATTAGTCCATAAGATCCCATATGTGGGCAGGGACAATGGGAATCCTTAGGGAACCCCATGGGAAGGATAGGGACCATGTGAGGAAACCCATGGCATTTATGGGTTAAGGGGTATGGGGTTAGAAATTATCCCAAACCCCTTGGGTAGTAGGGACTAATTTATTATTTATTATTATTTATTATTATTAGACTTTATTTATAAAGTGTTTTTCTAGCCCTATCTGCAAAACTGTTTCTGAACCACTACCTACAACATACAATAAAGTGCAGTGTATACAATTAACAAATTATAAGGTATAGACACAATTCTAATGTAATTTGAAATAAAAGTATAGATACAAAAATGGGTCAGCAGACAGCTTGGTGCAGGAGATTTGGTGCAAATCTAGACCTAAGACTCTAGACCTAAGCACACCAACTAGAAGCTAAGGATGGTGTGTGACACAGGGAGATGAGACAGATGCAAGATGTCAGTAATTTAATAGAAGAGGAGGTAACTCTGTGTTATACAGTAGGTTCAAGGCTGGATTATCCTTTTTGGAACCCCTGGGCAATCAACTCTAAGGTGCCCCAAGGAGCATGTAGCATGCAACAAATTTTTGCATTACGGATGTGATCTATCTATCTATCTTTATTTTATTTATTTTTTACATACAGAATTAAGATCCAGGCAAAAGCAGCACTGTCTAAACCTATATATCATATCTAGATGTGCACATATTCAAGCATATATTTCAATTGCAGATAAAGTGTGCAAATCTGGGGCATGCAGCCTAACCTGTTCTGCCCAGCCACTTAATCATCTTAGATGCTTGTACAGACGTAATCCACTCCTGCTGCAAAAAAACCTGGAAAACATGATTACAGCTATACAAATGAGGTGCCCCTATAAGGTAAGCCAGTGGAGTGGCTAAGAGAGGTGCTGTAGATAAGTTTAGTCGAGGTGATGGGGAAGCCACCAAAGAGTAAGTTGCAATATTCAAGGTAAGATATGATGAGGGAATGCATTAGAAGTTTAATTGTATTGGAACCAAAAGGTAGCTCGTGCAGTAAACAAAGGGTTGTGTTCTGAAGGACAAAGGGGTTAACAGAACTGGGAATTTCAGGCAGACAGGATCAACAGCATCATTTTCTCCAAAAGAGCTCTAAGGGCTTTCCCTATAAAAATAAAAGACAGCTCTCAAGATGGGCATGTGGGGGGTATAAGTGAACACTACTGGGGCTCTTCTCTGGGTGGCCCCATTGCTACAGTACCCCTCAAAATATTTTTTTTTAATTCTCTTTGTTTAAATTCTCAATGCCCCTTGTCCCCTAATACATATATACTAGTGACTTGCTCGTCAAAAAATGACGGCAATAAAATTGTAAGGCTGGGAATGCTGTTTGCCACATAATGTGAGTCTCTGTCACTCTTGTTATCTGCAAAGAAGTACAGCACTTATAGTAAATGTGTTTATTTTTTTAACATTGAACTTGTAGTTCAACAACTGGTATAACAATGGGTCAAGTTTGTGTGAATCAGTATTGTAAACCATTACATATTGCTTTTTAACATGCACCATGTAGTTCAATGACTTTTCAACTTTTTTAACAATATTTACATTTGAAATTGTCAGCTATGAAGGAGTAATATAACAACTGTTCATGAACGAGTATTGCAAACCATTACATAATGTTTTTTTTAAGCTGCAACTTGTAGTTCAAGTACTGTTAAACCACATAAGTATTGAATCCAGAGGAAGGCAAACAAACCCCCCCCCCCCAACTAAAACGTATCCAATTGTGTCAGGGGGAAGGGGAAACAATTAAATTCCTTCCTGACCCCAGTAACTGGCGATAGGATTATTCCCTGGATCAATACTTTCTATTTAATTATACATTTGAAATTATCAAGAAATATAATCATCCTTCTACTGACATGAACCCTTAATTATAAACAATAAAAAAAAATTCCAAACCTTGCAAAATAGAATTTTAACAGTGCAAACATTGACGTAATGTAATAAGATTTAAAGTTGATTGTTATGGAAATGCATGTATCTTGAATATTGAATCCAGAGGAAGGAAAACAGAAAAACCCCATTGCAACGTAGCCAATTGTGTCAAAGGGGAAAAAAATGAATTCCTTCCTGACCCCAGTAACTGGCAATATGATTACTCCCTGGATAAACACTCTTTATTTATTATACATTTACATTTTCCAAGAAATGATCATCCTCCTACTAACATGAACCCTTAATTACATACAATAAAACAACTTTCCACACCTTGAAAAATAAAATGTTAACATTATAAACATTAACTTAATGTATTAACATTTAAACTGGAATTTTAAGAATATGCAACGTAACTGTTTTGTGGGGCCAATCCTGCCAAAAGGCCACTTCCAAGACACTGTTTATTGTTGTTGTGTTTTGTTTTTTTTACACTTGTTTTTTGTTATTGTAATAGTAGTTATTGAAAATAGCACATAGAGTTTTGAAATAGTGGTCCTCTAAATAGAGTCCACCAGACATCTAAGTTTGTCCACAGAGTATAAACCACCGCTCTCTATAGTTTTTGCCATTTTATAGAGTTTCCTATGTGATATAGTGGTCCTCTAAAAAGAGACAGAGTGACATCAAAGTTCATCCTTTTTTTAAAATTTGTCCTTGAGGTAAAATCACTTTTTTCTTTTTTTCTGGTACATCTGTTGTATTGTTCTCCTTTTTTTAAATTTAAGTTACAGCACCTCATAGTAGACAATTTTTTTTTATAAAAATTTGGCCATCATCTAATAAATCACCCTGACTTTGTTTTTTTTTCAATATGAACGTTAATTTCCTCTGGATTGTTTCATCTTGAAAATGCAACATAGAGTTGTCCATGGGCAAATACAGGTTCCTGTAAAAAAATGCCCACAGACCTAAAAGTTTGTCCTTGGGATTTAGGAATGGTCATGGCAAATGCCATGATAATGGGAAATTGTCTCCTTTGAAGAACAAAAGGCTATCCACTGTCACTTGGAGCCAAATCAATTCTTGGTATAAAAACTTGTTCACCTTTATGGGTACCATTCATAATTTCTGCATGTATGAAATGATCTCTTAAATCCTGCACAATTAAGTCCTTTTTTGGAAATCATATTTCTCAGTAGCATGACAATTCCCCTTTTTTATAAGTTGCTAAATATGTGGTGGCATTCCAGAGGGGGGTTAAAGAATTGATAAATTCCATAGTAAAGTTAGATTCACTGTCTTTGTCATCAGCCAGAACCGAATCTGCACTGAAATAATATTTTGTCGGTGCATTGATTCATTTTAAAATGTTGTTATTTAGATTCAATTAATTAATTTTGGCCTTGAGATCTCATATTTAGTTCTAATTTCAGGTGTGTAAATATTTTCCACAGTTTACTTGTCTTTATACATGTTTTGACAATCTCAGTCCTATTTCCATGTGGCACAACAGGTAATGTTTGCCTAAAGTCTCACCTTTCCACCAAATGGCAAATCATTATGCATAACTCATTTTAATAATCTATCAATACATTGAAATGCATGACACAACATCATTGTTGCCTCATCTTTGATAATTAATGTACTTTGTTTAAATCTTTTGGCTTGAAAAGAACTCATTCGAATAACCGACACTGATGTTTCTAGAATGAGAACTGGCAGTTTAAATCCACAATGCACAGCTCTCCCACCTTCTAACAAATGTGCAGCAATTCCAGTTGTTGCAAATGGCAGTGTTATTTGACCCTGTGCTCAAATTTTAATGCAACTCATCAATAAATCATATAGATAAGTTTTTCCTGATCAACCAGGGCCATCTAGATAGAAATAACGCTTTTTGAGCATGTCATATTATATTGCATTAGTGATGGCGTTTATTGCTTGCAATTATAATGCATTTAAAGTTGCAATTTTTTCTTGTGTTTTTTTGGTATTCAATTTCAGTGTCAGACTCTTCAAAGTTAATTTCATCTATAAATCCTGGATCAGGCAGATGAAAATTTGCACAATTTAATCCATGACAAAGAAAGTTTTCCTGAATTTCCATTAATGCTTTTAATAGCGCAATGGTCTCATTGTAACATTTCAAAAAGTCTTCACACATATTTAATTTAAATGTTTACCACAAAGCTCATGCATCAGGTACATTGCAAAATATGTAAATGAATGCAAAATGTTCTCTCATTTGCTTGGGCATTTGATATAGTGATGCTTCTTCTAGACATCTCTCCTATTCCTTATCATCTGCCAGGAAGTTTTGATGTCTTGCAGCTAATTGGAAAGTATCATAAACTATGTCATTCCCTGTGCGTAAATATTCATAACTTTGTGCATCGGGAAAATGTAAAAGAAGTAATCTTAAACTGAAATGTTCAATGTCTCTTAGACTAAAGGTATAAATTCATGGGATCATTTTATTAGTCGTTTTTTTTTTTCCACCATTGACCATTCACGAATACATAGTGATATGAAATCTCAATGTATAAAAATTGTCGGGCCTCAGTGTCCTGGCAATTTAATTAAAACCAAGCAGTAAGTTTTGTTGCTCTATGTTCATTTTGGGCTAAGACATTTCTTTCGTTCCCTGCAGTAAAGCAAACATATTGACTTTGTGGCAAATGTATGGCTAATCGATACACAGCCTGTGACCAATTATGCATTTCAAATTTCAGAAGATGCCACATTGGTACTGGAGCACTGACAAAGCGAGCATCTAAATAACATGAAAGTTCATCATGTAAAATTGGATTTTCTTGTTCATTTGTTGTACCTTGCACAACAACAGTTGCTGCCTCATATCATTTGTATATATAGTTATACATATGTTTTATGGATTTGATAGAAGTGCAAGCTTCCATATTTATGTGTGCATTGTACTTCATCAGCAAATGTGGATTGTATGGAACTACATACAGTATCTATTATCAACCTTTTGGCCACGGATCCATCACAATTAGCATAAGTTTGCATTTGAAAATGTTTTGGGAAATATTTGTACATTTTTTATTTTCCATACATGGTGAATTTGGATTGATATCTCCACATGGACAATTAATCATTTGGTGTGTTACAATGTGATACAATGTCATGTTTTTCATTTTTGTTCTGGATATGGAAGTTCAGCAGTAATTACTGAATCCACTCTGTCTGCCATATTCAATTTATCTTTTTCTTGTAGGATTAAAAGTATGTGTGCATGTGGCAGGCCTATTTTTTGAAATTCAATGGTATAAACAAAAGCCACACATTTCCCAAATAACTGTGCTTTAGTTATATCATGTATTAATGAATTTAGTTTTATTTTGAATACTCTAGCCACTAAATCTGGTCTATCAGAAGTGTTTTGGCCAAGTTTCAAATGTTCCTTGATCTCTGGCCACTGTGGATTACATGTGAATGTAATGAATAAATCTGGTTTTACAAATTTAGTCACAATAGTCATGGCATCATTGTATCTTTCGTGCATATTGCAAAGAGATCCTTGGAAAGAGGATGGCAAAATGATTGCTCTTCCAGCTGGAATGTCTCTGTTTGCAGCCAATTCAGTGACATAAACCATCAACCCACAATATTGTTCTTCTCGAGTCATTTAGATTATTTGCTTCGGCTTGTAAATATGAATCAATAATCCATTGTCGTGTGAGTTTTTCCACCACTTAAAATAGGATTAAAATGATCACGAATTGCAGTTTGTGCAACGTTATATTCCAGCATAGAACACAGACTTTACTATTGGGATAACTTTGCAGTTGTAATTTTGGTTGCCATCCTGGCTCACCATTCGGAAAGAAAATGTGATATGTAATTGGATCCAAATTACAACTTAATATATTTATGTTTATAAAAGGTTGCTCTTCATGGTGTGGATATGTTCTAATATCCCGTTAAAATGGTGGTACACCATCATAATTTTTAAAGACCATGGCAACCTCATTTACTGTTGTTAAATTATAATGTGTTTGATCAGTATGGCAATCTCTTTTGAGAACCATATTTCCTCTTGGCATTGTCAACTGATTTATTTGAGCATGTGCCTGTTGTTCTTTTTCAACCTCTGCTAATTTTTTGTATGCTTGACTATATGGGTTGTTGGCCATAATGTTATCCAGCTGTTCAAAAACTATTTGTAAGCATTGTTTATTTTCAGGAAACTTCATCCAGATCAGCAAATCTTCTGCTTGTAGGTGTAAATGTGAAGTCTGGTGGTAAATTTGTAGTTGTACTTTAAAACAGTAAGGACCATGTCCAGGGACATTTTCTGCTAATGTTGCACCCATTGAAGACCTGATGTTTTTGTTGAAATTACTATTAACGCATAGTAGCCTTCCGAGTTCGGAGCATTGAAACACACGGGACTTAGACTGAAATGAGCGGCAGAGGCAATCCTGTGAGCTTTGCGATGTGAGGCGTTGAGGCATTGAAACACGCGAGACTTAGGCTGCAAGCACTTGAGGAAAATTCAGACTTTGCAAAAATAAAACTTTAACGTCTGAATCTCGGAAATTGAAAAACAAGAAAAAAAATTAAAAAACACTCACACACTGCACGGGGGTAATGTCAGGATGCCTGGTGGTGTGGTTGCATTCAAATTTAAGCAGAATTTGCCGAGTTTTGGCACTCGAAAACCAGCTGAGACAGAAAAAAAATGGCAGCCAAAAAACGAAAATGAGGCTAAAGGAGACTGAAGCGCAAAAATCAACGCCAGGCACATACGAGTTAGCCAGGAACAACCTCGGAATCTCAAAGGGCTAAAAAAACAACCTAGCAAAAATAAGAATTTAACGGCTGAACAGCGGAAATCGGAAAACACGAGTTAGCCAGAAACGTAGGAGATACAAAATATACCATTACAATGGACGGAAAATGCTCACAAGCCAAGAAACACATAGAAAAAAGCCACCATTTTACTACACTAACAAAGAATAACATTACGATTCTAAAATGGCACTTTACCCACCTACAAAAATGGTTTGGCCTCGCGCACGCAGCCTATTTACAATGCACACTTGGCACATTGCTAACACTTTCTCCTCAGGTGATCCACAGTCCAACTGTACATTTTCTGATGCAGGTAAATCCAAAGAGATTGTCAGCTCTTCAGGATATTGATTGCTGCATATTACATATAAATAGGTAAAGAATATTCATTTATCTATTCATATTAATTTATTAATTCACTGTAACCAAAAATTTTTATATTTTACACTGTACTTATATATCTGTCTTCGCAATGAGCGCTGAAGGTGATTGTTGCAAAGGAGGAAACTTGAACGACACGAGGGGAGAGGCTCGCAATGAGCGCCAAATTGCCATGGTTTTAAATTCTGTTGCCGTCATTTTTGATGGGCAAATCGCTAGTTCATAAATAAATGCAGTATAAAATATTCAATGTAGCAGGTGTCTAAGAAACTGATTTCAATATTTAACTGCTTTGAGGGTCCTATCCATGTCAGCCAATGAGCAGTAATACATATGCAGAGATTATTTGTTAATTAATGTTGCACAGTCCTCCCCAAAAGGAGGTCTCAGATGCTAATAAACTGATTTAAATATTTAACTTCTTTGAGGGTTCTATCCCTGTCAGATAATGAGCAGTAATACAGATATATAAGTTTAGTGTAAAATGTAAAAACTTTTGTGCAGTGTAAAATATATATATTTTTTATGTAATTATTAATAATTAATTAATAAATTAATGTACGTTAATGAGCAGTAATCCAGAAATATAATTGCAGTGTAAAATATAAGGTAATTGTAAAAAAAAATGTAAATGATTAATTACTAATTAATTAATACATTAATATATGTTAATTAATTAATAAATAACTGTCATTAATGCAAATGAAAAAGACTTAATCATGTTTTCCTAAAGAAGAGCATCATTAAATCATATTCCTGTAATGGTGATGTAATTGCAGATGAAATGCTGCAGAGCTCACAGTCTGTGTTCAGACAGGTGCAGAGATGAGTGAACTGTAAAATGACATGAAACACATTTTTAATGTTTCTATTCAATTAATTCATTAATCATTTAAAGTATCATGTTTAATTGGCATATACGCAAAACGTAAAGGCCTAAGCATCAATTTATTCATAAATAAATGCAGTATAAAATATTCAATGTAGCAGGTGTCAGAGCCTAAAAAACTGATTTAAATATTTAACTGCTTTGAGGGTCCTATCCATGTCAGCCAATGAGCAGTAATACAGATATATAAGTTTAGTGCAAAATGTAAAAAAAATTTATTCAGTGCAAAATATATATATATTTTTATATTATTAATAATTAAGAATTAAGAAATTAATGTACGTTAATGAGCAGTAATACAGATATAAATTAGTGTAATGTAAAATATTTTTTTTTGAGCAGTGCAAAATATATATATTTTTTGTAATTATTAAGAATTAGTAATTAATAAATTAATGTACGTTAATGAGCAGTAATCCAGAAATATAATTGCAGTGTAAAACATTTTTATTACATTTTAAATATAATTTTTTTAATAATAATTAATTAATTAATTAATTAATATACTTTACCTATTTATAATTAATATCCAGCAATCAATATTCTGAACAGTTAACAATCTCTTTGGTTCTTCCGGCAGCAGAAAATGTCCAGTTCATCACCTGGGGAGAAAGTGTAAGAATGTGCCAAGTGTGTAGTATATATCGGCTGCGTGCGAACGGCAAAACCGTTTGTTTAGGCGGAAAAAAAAGCCATTTCAGATTCGTAATGTTATTATTTGCAAGTTAATGTCAAATAGCGGCTATTTTCTATGTCATACTTGCCTCGCATGCATTTTCCGTGTGTCGTAACAGTATATTTTGAAACTTGTACGTTCCTGGTACCTCGGTTAGCCTCATTTTCATTTTTTTCATCTGCCATTTTTTTCTTGCGAAGCCGATTTTCAAGATTTTCGTGATTTGCTTGCAAGCTCACGCCCAGACATCCTGACTCTCCCACTGTGCTGTGCGTGAGTGTGTTTTAATTTATTAAATTTTTTTGTTGTTTTTCGATTTACACGTGTCGGCCATTACATTCATAATTTTCCAAGGTCGGATTTTTTTTGCTTTCAGCATATGCTAATGACGTGACGTCACAAGCGCGTCACGTTATTAGCATATTCAGGACACTTCACTGCCGAAGAGGGAGCTCAACTGATCACAATAACAAGTAAGGAGAGAGGGGGATAGGGACTGGAGAGGGGGAAGTGAGGAGGAGGTTAGGGGGAAGGAGGAGGATTATCGGGTGGAGGAGGAAGATGATCAGGGGGGAGGAGGATGATAATGGGGAAGGAGGAGGAGGGTGGAAGAGAAGAAATGGTGTGCTGAGGGGGCCCAGGCAATTTTGGCAGCACTGGGCCCCCTGTAGTAACCACAGATGAAGTAGGCCTTAAACCAGAGTGGATTTGCACTGAAAGAAAGAGAGAGAATGGATTGGGGTCAGACAGTACAGGAAGATAGGAGAGTTAGGAAGGAATGGGAGAGAGACCATAGAATGAAGGTATTTGAGGAGGGGGGAGGAGATTTGAGGTAATTATGCCAGCCATAAATGGGGAAAGGATGGGGGGAAGGTGGGGACGGCAAAGCAGGGTATAGGAAACAGTTAAAAATTGAAAACAAAAAGTCAGGATATTTCTATCTGCCAAGATATAATAACATGCATACAGTAGTGATATTAATAAACATATTGGCTCCAGGGATGGTGCAGTTTCCATAGTCTCCTCCATACCTGCTGAGGTGTTCTCAATGCAATTCTGAGTGTCTCACAGATGAAGTAGGCCTTAAACCAGAGTGGATTTGCACTGCTGAGGTGTTCTGAATGCAATTCTGAGTGTCTCACAGATGAAGTAGGCCTTAAACCAGAGTGGATTTGCACTGCTGAGGTGTTCTGAATGCAATTCTGAGTGTCTCACAGATGAAGTAGGCCTTAAACCAGAGTGGATTTGCACTGCTGAGGTGTTCTGAATGCAATTCTGAGTGTATGGTAGAATGTGCCTACTCCTAGGCACCCCCTTAAACCCATCAGGTTTGCATTGGCTTTCCATTTGTTTAATCTTTCAGGTGTAATATACGTCCTATGTAGCACTTTTAATAGATGCTATAATTATAGGACCCCTTGGAAAGATTTCTCCAAGTAGATGTCCATGCCTCTTTCTCTCTCACATATCTCAGATCCTCCAAATTTACCATGTTCTTAGCTTTATGATCTGGGGTTCAAGTATTAAATATGTTATTTAGCAGACTAACAATGTTTTTAGAAAGAGAGAACGACTTGCATATCTTAACAAACCAGTTCACCCTTGGGAGGCCAATATATTGTTTTATCATACTCACATGATGAACAAAAGTTAAAGTATTCCTGGGGGGGGGGGGGATTACATTTGTCCATTTGTCTCTTAAATCATTGAAATTTAGAAAGTTATCATCATAAATCGATAACTCAACCTCTGTAAGCAATTGGTTTTCCACCAGAAGGGGAGTCTAAGGAGAGGGTCAAGGTAAAGTTGGGATGGGGGATCAATGCGGTAAGTGTAGAAGGTGCAGTGGATAAAGCATGTTTTCAAGTAGCCCAAGACCAAATGTCTAGTGACAATTTGATAAAGGCATTATCTATCTTTCTAAGAGGTAACTTATACTTGGGGAGCCACACCATATTCTCTCAAGAATAAGAGTGCATAGATCTATTTTCTAGAAACATCCACAAAGGTTGGTGTTGAGTTGAATGGGCTATGGGGATAAAAGCCAATTGAGCAGCTTTAACGTATAATTTCAAATTTGGGCAAGATAAATCCCCCTTCATCCTGTGCATAAACAACTCTTGTTTAGCAATTCTAGGGTGCTTGTTATCCCAGATAAATGTAAAGATCTGCTGTTGGCAATTTTCAAGATTTTGTTAATTTATAGGTATGGGAAGTGTTCAAAGGAAATATAGTAATCAAGGTAAAATATTTATCTTGGCTGCATTGATATGCCCCTGCCAAGAGATTCTTCCTTTTGACCAAGCATGGATATCTTTATATAACTCTCAAAATAATGGGGGATAATTAGCTTTATAGTTATGTGAAACTGAGTGAGTGATGTTTACCCCTAGGTACCTAATATGCGTGTTAGGCCACAAAAAGCAAGATTTTTGTTGGAGGAAGTTCAAGCCCTGCTCCGTTATGGAAATGCTTAAAGCTCCAGTCTTTTCCATGTTTAATTTTAAACCTGAGACTGTACTAAAGTCCTCTAGGATTTAAAGTAGGGCTGGGACTGAGAAAACTGGGTCAGTCAATGAGCAAAGCAGGTCGTCAGGCAAAAAAGCAGCATTTCATGTGATGTAGACCAACCGTCATTCCTTTAATGCCTGGAGTAGACCTGATTGTTTGAGCCAGCAGCTTAACTGCTAATGCAAAGAGTAAGGGGGATTGGGGACAGTCCTGCCTAGTGCCTTTTTTAATGTAGATAGATGATAAGTTTTCTCCTGGCAGCGTTAGGAAAGCCTTGGGTGCATTATAATAGGTTTTTATAAGGTCCAGAAATTGCTCTGGGAAACCAAATTTTCTCAGTACTGCCCAAAGGAAAGTCAATTCAACCAAATCAAACTCCTTTTCGACGTCTAGCGCCAGGAGGCACATAGGAATATGATTCTGCAAGGACAGATGCAGAGTGTTTAACACCCTCCTCACATTATCCCTGCTTGCCTGTTCTGGATAAACCCCACCTGGTCCTTGTGGATTAATCTAGAGAGGAAAGTATTTATTCTGTTTGTCACAAGTTTAGCTGGAATCTTGATATTCCCATTGAGCAGGGAAATAGGTTGGTAATTATGCACATTTAATGGGTCCTTGTCTTCTTTAGGAAAAAAATACAAGGTTTGCTTGATTCAGCTCAGGTGGAACTTTGTGGCTGTTGAGGATACTAATAAGCAAAATAGTTAAATATGGTGCTAATGGCTCTGCATAGCTTTTATAGTATAAAATTGAGAATCCATTCAGCCCAGGGGCTTTACCTTTTTTCAAGAAATCAATAGTTTCAACTAAGTCCTTAACTGTAATAGGTGCACTAATGTGTTTTTTTTCTTGAGGGGATAAGGTGGGTAGGTCACAGGTGCCCAAAAAGGATGACAGCTGACAACTTGGCACAAGATGGGGGGTGGAATACAGCTTCTAAAAAAAGTCAAAGAAAACCTTCTGAATAGAGGATGGACTGGGAGGTCTGTTTTATTTTAAAGATTTTTTCTTTCATTTTCTGGCTAATAGTGCATCAGGCTTGTTAGGTTTGGCATAATACAGGTGGTTGGTCATCCGCATTGCTTTTTCTGTCTGGTCCGAAACAAGCAAATCTAGCTCTAACCTAGTCTTATATATGCTCAGGCGTAATGCCTCAATCCTCAGGCGTAATCCTCAGAACGGATTTTCTGGTTCTCAGTCTCTAAGGCCCTCATTCAATTGCAATTTGGCCAATTGAATAGGGGTCTAAATAAGCACATAACATATTTTTTTAAAGAAGTTTTTAGTTAGTAAACATCTATTCAAAAGCAAGGTTTTCACGAAGTAAAAACTTATTTAAAAACAATATGTTATGTGCTTATTTAGAGCACTATTCAATTGGCCAAATCGCAATTGAATGAGGGCCTAAGTCACTAAGAGTTTTCCTTAAGGAGCTTTCTCTGGCCTTTTGGTCTTTCTTGTATTCTGTAGCTAGCTTTATGCATGAGCCTCTGACAAACACCTTGTGAGCTACCCAAACCCAGTCCGTATCTGATTAAGGTATAGAATTTGCAGAAAAGTTCAATGTCTTTAGCCATTTGCTCTTTAAATTGAGGGGTCGACAAGAGCATATCATTTAGGCACCAGGAATATGGCGATCTAAATGCCGTCCCCATGTCAAGAGTACAGCTAACGAGAGAATGATCTGACCAAGAACACGGATGGATTCTCAACAATGCAGAGTCAATTAGACAAGTATTGATTCTAGAATAAGTCTTATGAACTGCCGAATAAAATGTATAATCCCTCTCATTTGACTGCATTGCTCTCCAGGCATCAACCAAGTGGAATTCCTCCAACAGGGCCAAAATGTACGCTTACTTATTAGTGAGCCCATCATCCTGCGCCAGCCCTGATCTGTCAATGGTGGACAAGACAAGATTTAGGTCTCCTCCAAGAATAGCTCTCCCCAGATCATGAGATTTTATGTAGCTTAGAAGCTTAAGTAATATCTTGTGGGGCATTTGTGTAGGGGAGTATATAGAAATTATAGAAATGTTATTCCCAAATAAGGATCCGGTCAGGATCGCGAAAGGGGAAATTCTTATGTAAGTGGCTGGTTGCAAAAAATGTGGGGTAGTATTTGGAAAGATATTTAGGTATCTTGTTCCACACAAAATGCGTTTCTTGTAGAAGAATGATCGAAGGGCGCAATGGCTTGTAAGTAAGAAAGGCCTTACGTCTTTTAAATTGCGAGTCGAACCCTCTGACATTATGGGTTATAAAAGTAACTTCCGTATCAGTCATGTTGATCTGTAAATATGTTTTGCATGGTGTCAATAGTAATGTACTTACCACGGGGAGGAGGCAGGATCGGGAGCAGGTACCTAGTCTTTAGCGTTGCATAAGAAAAGGACAGTGTGAATTTAAGGCTGTGGAGAGTGACGAGAGGGACATAAAACAAGAGCATTAATAATCTGAAAACACGGTTGTTAAAGATCCTAGTATAACATTAGACACCTTTGTGCCGAGGGGTGGGTAGCAAGTCAAACCCCTCATCAGAAGGTTTAAAGTGATATAAGGTTAATTGCTAACTTTCTAGGTGATTGAGCTTGCATATTTAACACAGGCCCAACCATCAGTAAAGCATTTAATAAGCTAAGTCGCCACCTTCACTTTTTATTGGGAATGTTAGGCTCAAGAGCAATCACTGTAAATAGAGTCTTGAGGGCTATTCAGCCAAGAGCTATATAACAAATATTTTTAACATGGAGGCCTGATAAGATAAATAACATCAGGTTTATAAACCCCTTGATATACCACATGAGAGTATAGCCATGTACCTTTTACTGTTTAATGAATAGGGAGGGCCCAGGGGAGCATTTCACTTAATCCCTAAATTATGGTCATATAACGACCCAGTTACTATACTTCTGAAATTAGGCATTGAAATGGAGATATTCCAGGCATACTATACTCTCACATAGACCAGCAAGATCAGTGTCATTTTTACATCTAATCACTTGCTAAAGGAATGTTGTGTTGCTATTGTCATTCTCTTATCATATAAAATGGATATTTTACTTCAAAACTGAATATGAATTTGTCATACTTAAATACTTTCTGTGAAAATATGTTTATGCTGCTGGAATTATAATATTTCATGTTTAACAGGACATACAATTTAAACTGAAATTGTATATTTTAATAGCAATGTACTTTCAGTTAGCCACAGATTTCAATTTATTTGCACTTAAAAACAATTCAGATTACTAAAAATCTAAATGGTTTTGCTATTCATAAGATGATTATTGTTCTCTGTCCCCATAGCAAAAGGACAACTGTGCCAAATAGAAATCAAGTTAACAGTTTGCTCAGATCTGGGTTTCACAGTTTAAATTATATAGAAATAATTACTTATTTACATTAATGTAGTGTTTCTCCAATCTTTTAGTTCTAAAAGACTTATTGTAATGTAAATGATGTGTTATATTTTCTACAGTGAGGTAAATTCACTAAGCTGTGAGGGTCTGTGAATGACTGCAACAACAGTTTTCTCGTTAAAATAGATGTCAAGCTACTTCAAAGCCACTTCGAAGTTAGTTAATCTAGGGCCATATATGTACTATGAAAAAGTGCCCCAAGACAGCATGCAAGTTGCTTAAATATTGAATTACTATCTCTTGAATTCATTGACATTGGATTTGCATTGGAAACTTGCCAGAACAAAGTTCACTAGTTAAAAAGAAATGTGCTTGTAATATAGACATGATAATGCTTTAACATTTTATAAATTGATAAAAAATTGTATAATTAACCACTTTTAAGAAAATTTTGAATGAACATTTATATAAGCTTTTCTAAATATATCTTACATATTTTAAATGCTTTGGCCAGTGCCAATAATTTGTACTGTATATGCTGTGTGTGCTTAATTACATGCTTAATTATACAACTATGTAATATATACATCAATGTATATATATATATATATATATATATATATGTATATATATATATATATATATATACTGTACATATATATACATATATATATATATATATATATATATATATATATATATATATATATATATATACAGTGGTACCTTTTTTCAAGTCCTTAATCTGTTCCACATGGTAGGATGCGAACCAAACAGGATGAAATCTAAACACACATTTCCCATAGGAATCAATGTAAATTTAAATAATTTGTTCCTGACCAATGATTTTTGACATTTTATTTAGAACTAATTCTCTTGTTTTTTAATACAAAACCTTAAAACTAAACAGGCATCAATAAAAAAAAATAATTGCATCAAATAACAGAGAATTTAACTTCACTTTAACTGTAAAGAGCAACATAGATAAGGAGAAGGAGGAGACAGGTTATTGCTTGGAAGGCACAGGTGATCTTTGTCCTTTCTGGCTCTTAACACCGCTGCACTCTGCTGCAGACTCTGCTGGAGAATGTGATGTAGACAGTTTCACCAGGAAAACTCTCAAGGGAAACTTGCTTCTGCCTTTGTTCCAAACTGTTTCTGAAGTGAGACATTGCTTGATTATTAAACAAGTCCACAACATGGCTTGCTTGAGCTTTGTCAGGGTGATAGTGTTTTGTAATTAAAAATTTAGTCATTCAGTCTATTTGGCACACATTTATTTGATGAGTGAAGTAGGTGCTTCCTCCTTTCCCTCCTCTTAACTTAAAGAAGAAAGTTCCTCAGCCACAATCTGTTGCTGCTCCCTCTGAAGTTTCAGTATAGGTGCAAATTTTGGCTCTTACAGGCACAGGCTCGATATAGGTTCTTACAGGCACAGACTCGATTAGGGCTCTTACAAGCATAGCAACTTGCATACTTCCTGCACTGCTGCAACTTTTGTACTTCTGTGTCGTGGACAGGTCTCAATCCAAGAAAGCAACTTCCAAACAAATGTTTTCCCAATGAGACTCAATTAAACCAAATTGGACTTCAACTGATGCAGAATCAAACCGAGGTACCACTGTATATATATTCACAAACAAAATGAGGGTATTTTGCATGTGAACATTGCATTACATGTAAGTTACTATTGCATATATTTGTAAGGCATTCCTACTCTTTTAGATAACTTCAAACAGCAAGATTTGACAAAAATGTTACAGCTTGTAATTTTTGCGAAAAATTACTTCTTTCAAAAGAAACGTCTAGGTGTTTTCCAATAAGATTCTGCCAAGGAAGTCTCCAGCTGCCCATCACTGTCCTGTATATAACACTTTTAAACATAATATATGAAATCTAAAACATCTTAATAGATGCAATATAATGAACAAATAATATACAAAAGAAACTAGTAAAATATAAAGCAACTTAAAGCACATACAAATACAATTTACAGCTTGAAATATTTTTTTTTTTAATGTAATGAAAACCTATGTTAGCAAATTATGTAATGTCCTGTCATGGTTCAAGCATATTTCCTCCTGTTTTCTCTAACATTTTTATTATATGTTTTTTGTGATATACAGTATACAGTCTGGAAATGCACCAAAATGGAAGTAACACATTAGAGGCACACTGCTTTACTTATTTTTAAAGACCATTCTGATTCTGTTTGAGTTTGCTAAACCAACAACCATTTTAGTTTAATACCAAGAGTCAGCTTTTTGCAGTGCTCACATTAATAAGAGATGTATTTGGTGTGTTATTGCCTGAAATCCTTGATGTTTCCTATTTCGTCAGTTTAAAATTCTCCATCCAATTTCTGATAGTGTTATATCCAAATATTTTAGAGTATTTTACCAACTAATAGTTATTCTTCAATTATTTATATTTATTAGGATGGCAAAATATTTTTCTAAAGTTATGGATAGAAATAAGGGATGAAGAGAAAATCTGAAGTTTCACTGGTTGCTAAAAAGTTGGAAAACATTCACTTCAGCTCATGGCAGGAGAAAATCCCTGAGGTCGCCTTCATTGCATAGAAGGGGGAATACCCGGGTTCCCGTTTAAGGTAATTTAAACGGGAGAATCTTGGGGATCCCTGGACTTATAGAGGGTAGAGGTGATTGGCACTGGGTTCATTACACGCCTGTTTATTTATTTAAATTATTAACCTCTTGTCTGCCATGGGAAGGGGTTTATACAGATTGATAGATGGGGATTATTGTAGGGCAAGTGTAGTGTTATGCAGCACTGCTACAAAGACTACTGAGCTGAAGGCTCAGTGTCTCTTGCAGTAGGCTGTGTGTATACTGTAGGGCTAGTGGACAATGTGAGAACAGGCTGTGTACATGATTTATGGTGAGGTTTGTGCAGGTCACAAATGGGATGGAAAAGTAGTTAGTGCAAAAAATGCCCCCACAGTTACTGGAGAACCATTTTTTGCAGCTACGTGTGCTATTAGTATAGAATCCATGGAATACTTGTTAAACATGGTGGTTTGGTTTGTAGAAAACCCAGGTGAACAGAATATATAATGTGGGTTAACAGGCAATAGATAAATGTTTGTTTGTTTTCAGTAGAAATACACAGAGGGTGGTGGTAAGCGAAGGTATATGAAGTGTTTAGGGAAGGTAAGATATCCACAGCCAATAAGTAGATAAGGAGTGAGACAAGGCAATACCTATAATTGTAGAATAGAAATCAGTACAGACTGAGAAACATACATGATGCTCCCTTGTGGGTTCAGCATTATAGCATCAAGGTGGTTGTGTTTTTAACTAAGATGTATAAGTCAATAAGAAATGGGAGAACCTGATAAAATATAGTGAGGTGAAAGGACATGGCTCTGATCTTATGAGATGTATTGCATTCCTTTTAATAGCAGCATATGGACAAAGTATTTGTCAAATAGGATATGGTAGCTTGCAGGTGGGAATTTTTATGTAATTAGACTGTTTCTTGTGGTTTGTTTCTCTAGAAAGGATGCGTGGGACTGTAGTAAGAAGGTAGTAGCATTTAGTGAGAAGTTTCTGCAATGATTGGATGAAAAATAGGAGGCATAACATTTTCACCTATGAAATATGTGAATTAATAATTTATGTTACGAATTACCATGTGCACTGGGCCTCTAGACTAAGGGATTCACTGTATTGATTTTATTCATTATTAATAATCCTTTGAAAAAGTGGTTTATGAAGAAATGGTCGTCAGGCAAATGGGCCGTTCCATGGTTGATAGAAGCGCATTATCATTATTTTATTTATAATAGTTCAGTTTGACTGTGAGGTTCCCTTACGGGCAAACTTTAATTTAGCTGGTAATGCTTAACTCAGGTTGTTACAGTCTGCCTAAGAAGTAGTGAATTCTAGGGGGTTCTATTTCAATAATCCCAAAGAATGTTGAATGTTTTCTTTAAATGTTTTTATTGTAGAAAATGTGTTAGGATTCAAAAACTGGTAATATAAGGATTTCTCCTTTTTTTATTTGTTGTACTTGTTTCATTGCCAGAAACTGTCATTTTAGCATGCATTAATCACTTGGGGTACCAGGTATGCTCTGATTACACGTGGTAGGCTTTCCTAAGTTTCCATAGAGAATTCTAGTAAGATTTTGGGGCATCCAACTAGTGGAACCTTCCAGATAGAAGGTATCCTTCGAGGATCATAGGACTTCTGCATTTTTTATAGACATACATGCAGACTGGCTTGATGCAAGAAGTTTTTGATATGACAATAGTTTTGGACAATCAGTCAAGTTAAAAAATAATTGAGCCTCATTGGGATCAGTTAAAAACAAGCGGCTAGATCCTTTATCCAGTTAATAGGCATGTCGTTTGTTTAATTATTTTTAATAGCGGCATACTTTTGAGAAACAAATAAATACATTTTCCCATTCAGCTATTTAGCTATTTTATTAATGTATCAAGGAAATAGGCCCTTTCTTGTATGTCTTTCTTAAAAATATAAAAATGAGCAGATGTTTTTGTATTCAAAACCTTAATGCAATTTTAGGAACCAAACTAGTTCAACAGGTAAAACCTTGTTACCTTCAAGGCTAACAAGTATGTCCCCCCTGGAAACAACAAATCAGATTCCATTCAGTAGTTATATGGTCCAATTAAAATTGTCCTACAATGCTTAAATTACAAATGAGATAACAGTGGAAACAAAGTGACTAAACACAACATAAATGACCTTGTGAAATGATGCTCAGTGCTACTTTTAACATTTGGGAACATTTCTGAATTATTTTTTATTAGGGTCTATATGATATCACATCTTAGTAGAAGGGTTGTATCCTCATAAGATTCCCACTACCTGCTACTACCTATTTGTTGTAGATGTATAACGTGATACATATAATAGATGCTTGCAAACATAATGTGAACGTTTTATAAATGTTAATGTTACCTTAGATCATTTTAACTATGGATACCTTTCTGGTTTAGAGTGATAATGGTGGTAAATTAAATACCAATAGCCCTTCCTTTCCATTTTTTCTCCTTCCCCTTACATTCGCAGTTTTTAATTCTTGAGAGAGGAAAAAGTTTGAATTAAAAATTCTAAAATGTTTTGATTCAAAACATACTGGATTAAATATGGATTTAGGATTCTTATCTCTGTTTTGTGACTCATGTTTTATACCACATTCCAAATGTTCAATTGATGTTGTCCTTATCCCAAACTGTGGTGATATTTACTGCCATTAATTAGGGCTCTGCTATGTTGTCATTTAAACCTTATCTGAAGACTCACTTTACATTATTTATGGTGCATGTCTTTGCCCCATCCTAAACTCTCAGTACTGCTAAATACTTCTATGCTCGAAAGCTACCTTACGCTAGATCATTTTAATTATGGATATCTTTCTGGTGTAGAGTGATAATGGTGTGATAATGGTGGTATATTAAATACCAATATTTTTTTTTTAATTGACAATTTTTTTTTATCCACATAGACAAGAAAAATATAAATATAAATAGGTAAAAAGTACATATCATCAAAGATATAGTTATAGGTTAAGGGTTAGACTATACAATATTTACATATCTTGAACTCAGTATCCAATAGAGTAACATTGCCCAATTTAACCAACAATAAGAGATAAATCCAAATAAAAAAAGTAATTGACAACATAACAACATAATACATAAAAGACATAAAGTGAAGCACAGAACGAGGTTGCAGTAAGTCAGAATTAAGCATTTGATACAGGGTTAATGACATAGAAGCTTAACCTTATTTGCTATTTTGAAGTCCTGCTTATTGAGCGCATGGCTCCCATATCAAAGTTCTTTCTCTAGGGATAATTCTCTATTCATGGCTAAACTATATCGTTCCATGTAGGAATTCAGGGTTGCTTCCAGTTACATGCCAGATGCTATTTAGTTATAATAACCACTTGAAGAATCAACGCTTTCATCTTCTATTTTGTCGTATTCAAGAGGATATGCAATAGGACTATCTCAGGGCATGGTTTAATCTTTAGTTTAGTTATATTAGGAATTTTCCTAAAGCATTCTTTCCAGAGGTCTTGTAAACTATTGCATTCCCACCAAATATGCAAAAATGTCCCATTTTTACCACAACATCATTGGATCTATATGAAAATGTAGCTAATTTATTTCCAGTTAAATACCACCTATTCAAAACTTTGAAGAAAACTCTAAAAGGTGTATATTTTATAATTTTGTTTGTGAATTCCAATGATCTTAGCCAGGTTTCTATTGGCTAGGTTTGTCCAATATCTGTTTCCCAAATTATAATTTTGGACGTTTTCCCCACATCCACAGTATTTTTCAAAATATTTAGATATTAGATGTTGTTTATTTTAGGCAATATACAATTGTTCAAAGGTATTCACTAGTCTATTTTGTTTAAGATTATATTTTGAGGAGGAAAGTGAAACTCTCATTCAATTATAGTCTAACCAACTAGAAGCTGGTAGGCCAAATTTGTTTCTCAATTCTTTAAACATAGCTAGTTCATTATTATTATTATATAGCTTTCCCAGGGAAGTAATTCCCCAGATAAACCATCTTGACAGAAACAATAAGTTAAGTTCTCTAGCAACAACATTTAGTGGAGAAAAAGAGCTTGGCAAAGGAGCCAACACTTACTTATTGTTAAATTTAGACCAGAAGTTCCAATCTTTTTTAACTATTAACACACCTTCCTTCAGTTGATTCTTTGGCAAATTTTCATACCATAGTAAATCCTTGAGATCAATATTTACCAGAAAAGATTATTCTGTCTGGGTACATCCACGAAACTTTAGATTATTGTTTCAGTTGATAACATGGTGCATCATTATTGCATCATGATACATTTTCAAATTAGGGTGAGCTACACCTCCCCTATTGAACTTTCTGGCGGTAATACAGGTTTTAATTCTTACTTGTTGTTTCCTTTAAATAACCTTATCAATTATCTTCTGGAATAGTATAATCCAATAATTCAGAAAAGGAGAAAATGAATAGGAATATCACGTAGTACATAGTTGAATTTTGGTAGAATGGACATTTTCGCAGCCACGATTCTGCCCAACTAGGACAAATTAACCTTTTCCCAAGAACCTTATAAATCTTTTACTTTAATGTTTGGCTTCTTTATGTTATCAGAGATCATACATTCCAAATTTTTACTAAAAATAATACCTAGATGGGTGATAGAGTTATTTTGCACGTTGTAGTTATATGTTCTCTTCAAATGCTCAAGTTGTTGTTGAGGGACATTAATCATCAAGACTTCAGTTTTGGTAAGATTTAATTTATAATATGAGACATAGCTATATTCCCCAATTTAATGGTGCAAGTTTCTAATCGAAGATATGGTATCTGATAGAGTAAGGACAAATCATCTGCGAAAAGTAGTATTTTATGTTCTTCTTCTCCAATCCTTTATCTCTCTTTATCTCATGAGGATTTAATTAAAGCCGCAAAAGCCTAAGGGTGATGATAACGGAGATAGAGGGCAGCCTTGCAGAGGTGGGTGGGTTAACGTATAAAGCTTTAATGGCTTTAAGGGCAAAGTCTACCAAGCCAAATTTTAGTAATGTTAGCTCCAATAATTCCTATCCGACTCAGTCAAAGGCATTCTCAGCATCCAGTGAGAGAGAAATATAGGGAATCCGCTTTATGTTGACAAATTCATTCAAGTTCATTAATCTTTTAGTATTAATTTGGCCTTGTCTACCTGAGATAAAGCTTGATTGATCTCTATCTATCAAATGGTCAATTAACCCAAAAACAATGTGGGGGTAGATTTTGGTATCTATATTGAGCAGAGCGATAGGCCGAAAGTTTTTACAATTAGATAAATCTTTATTTTGTTTGGGAATCGTGATTATAGTTGCCTCTAACATCTCCTTGGGAGCTCTACCTTCATTTTTAATTTCGTTAAATGCCCTTTGAAGTTGTTTTACAAAAAGAGGATAGAGGGTCTTAAAATATTAATTTATGAACCCACCAGGACCTGGAGCTTTATACAATTTTAAATTGTTAATTGCATCCATAATGTCTTCTTCCGATATGTCTCAATTTAGTATTTCTAAATCTGCTAAGGATATTTCAGTAATTACAAAAATAGCCTTGGTGCCTAACAGTTGCTTACTAGCTCAAAATAACAGTAAATATAAATACCTTAATACAAAAATATTGAGTACTCAATATAAATGATAAGTTAAAACATAGTGAAATTACAATTAAAGGGTAGTGGGGCAAGCCCCAGTACTATGCGGAAGTATGGTGACAGCAACTAATTATATGAACACACATATATGATCTATATGGGAAATTGAGAATATAACTGATATAGTGAATGTTAATCAACAGGGGGGAAGATGTACATCTACATTTTCTTTAACAAAGGAATTGAAGGCCAACCTTCTTTTGGCACCATGGTTCAAACCCTGCACATTTTGCGATATAAATGTAAGAGTAATTTAAGAATTCACTTATTTCCTTGACTATTATAACCAACTTAAGAGTGTGCAAACCTCGCTTTGTGTCTCTAACAAAAAATAAACAAACAAAAAATATACAAAACCACATACAGCATCTAACCAAACCAAAATACAAAAAACAATTAGCACATAACATAAAAATAAAAACGAAATTCCATGCCAGAGAGGGGTTTCTATTCCCCATACCTTGGATCCTAACGGTCTTACTAGGCATCCAAAAGTAGGGAAATATCAACATATCTTTCGTTGACTACCTGGGCTCTGTTTTTAATTATTCTGTACAACTATATTTTGTCATATTTTATATATCTCTTAAAAGAGTTGTCATTGTGTAGGTAAGTCCCTGTGTCCTATATGCAATCCCACCCTTCTTTACTATATATAAGATCCGTAGGTTCACATATATATATTTTGAAATTATATGTAGATATTACATCCAGGCACTAAAGTCATCAAAATATGTGGAAATAAAAATGTTTAGTTAACAGAAACAATTAAGGATAATTAGAAAGTTAACCTTTTAACTTTTCATGCAATTTGAAGAATACATTTAATAGGCAATGATTTGTCATGCAAACGTGAGCAGGTGCAAAGAATCCGAATGTAATTTTCTACATGCATAAAAAAAATCATCCTGTATTGGTGTGAAGACAAATGCATAATCTAATGTTAATTACATCTGAGTCAATATAATCACTATCTCCTGAGAAAACTACAAATACATGCATATCTACATACTCTACATAATCACATTTCTTTGCAGGTTTATGGCAAGCACTGACTATTTGCATTGCTCACTCATTAAATCTATCAAACTTAATGTAAACTAGCTAACTACACTTTGTCAAACATAACAAGAGGACATGCTATGGATTTTCATTTTACTAAGTATACATGAAATGCATGAAGTCTACATATAGTACCAAAGGATACTTTGCTAAAGCTGAATTTACGAAGTTAACAAAACTTATTCTGTTTTTTTAAGTGTTATACTGCATAACCCTGAGTTACAAAACAATAATCAGTGAATATATAATACATAGAATCTAGGAATAACACTGTCAGAATCTGCTTCACTCCCTCTTTGAGTGCCCCTCTTTGAGTGTCTTTCATCATTCCTTTTTGCTCCTATTAATGCTTCATAAACATTTCCTGAAATCCACTATAACTATTTGAGGTATAATTATCAACTTATGGATAAGTGAGGTTAAAACATATAACCATTTCTTATGTTTTAAGCAAGGTTAATTATAAAATAGAGTTAAAATGTATCCCCACATGATAAATTGACTAAACAGAAAATATTTAAAATGTAGATATTTGCTCTCTTATTCATGCTTATCACTGCTTTGCATTTACCACAAGCACTTTATTTATAGCACTTCCATTGGTGATGACACCCCATACATAATCCAAACAACTTGGATTCCTCTATCCGTTACATTTAAAGCACAAGCACTTTATGTATATTCCGTATCAAGTTTATTATACTCATATGTAATAATGAATTTGATTTCCTGCCTCTGATAATTTTTAAAATTTTTGACAATTAACAAATCTATTAAAAGCTAAGTTTTAATTTTAGTCTCTTTGAGATTTGATCTTTAAGAGGTGTGCACAGTAATAGGGATCCCTTTTGCTGTTCCTTTGAATATGTGTAATCCTTCTGATCCCTAGTAGCACCCTAATTGTTCATGCATCTTGTCTAAACCTGAGCCACCTTCTTCTATGTGGTGTTAGTCTCACTTCATAAAATGCTGGAAAATCTTGGAAATCTATTGTTTGAACTCTCACCGTTATATACCTCAATATTTATGAGGTATTATAATCACAAATGCTTGATGATCTCCTGATCATAACTTGCGACGATTTGCTGGTCTTGTCTCCCGGTGATGATGTTTAGTAATCAGATATCATATACTACCACTGTATGTACACGAATATGTGTTGCATTTCACCACAAAAATTCTACTCCGATTATAATATATTCCATGTAGAAATGGTCTTTATTCCAAATTCATACAACATAAACAATAAAAATGTTCACAAAAAACATGACGCGTTTCATCACTCGTTCTGTGGCTTCCTCAGTTTGATCTCCTTTTGGATACAGATTTTTGTTTAGAGCATTATATACCTCACTGATTATACTAAGCACCATTACTCTATTTACTGAAATAACTTCTTGGTTTTTGTACGATCATACTTATGATTACTTTCCTTTAATGGTTATTACCAGTTTATTAGTAGAACTTTCTGTCTTCTTTGATATCTATGCCAATCAGATCAACTTAACCTTGAGTCAGACTCTTAATGTTCTTTTGAATCCACCACTAAAAATAACTCTATAAGAGCTTGAGAAAATGGTACAACTACATATTAACACAGCACATTGAGGGGGATATTTACTATACTAAAGGATTGAAGTGATGGCAATCCCTGTTAGTCACCACACACTATTTCTTCCAAGGGAACCTTGATTTCCCATCCTAACCCAGCAGTTTTCAAGCACCACAATGATTTTGTAAATACCCCCCGAGAGGCTGTATTAAAGGCATATTTAAGTTTCCTGGATTATGAGTGCATATGATAGAGGAGAATTAATAATGTATGAAAAACATTTTTGCATGAAAAAAATACCAAAAATAAACATTTAAACAGTTACCTTGAAGTTAGCAAAATGTCTTGTAATTTATGACAGTTGAAAAGTAGGGTTAACACCCCTTCCAAACTCACGCTAAATTAGCATTAATTTTGTAATTTGTTTTGGCCAGTCAGGCTAGCTGAAACATTTGATTTAAACTCTGGGGTTCCTGTTTGTGCTGCAAAGCAGCCTGGGATATGTAGCGTGGAACTATGTTAGGTAATATGGCAGCATAGTACATACAGGAAGGAGCAGGGAGTCAGCAGTGACTTTAGGGCTGACATCAGTTTTCTCCTTTTGGTCGAGGAACAAATAGCAGGTGAAAAATGGGTTCAATTGCTCCCCTAATGCTGACTGCTGATTGGGTGGGGATCAGGGGCCTGAGTAGACACCCCTCTGTGGGTGTGAACATAATCATTAGAGTGATTTTTAGCTATTAATAAAAATAAAATGTTTTATGACGTGATGCATACATAAAGGCTACTTTTTGCAGAAATGTGTTAATCCATGAAACTTAGATATGCCTTTAAATAAACCAGTTGGAGTACATTTAAACATATACCTTAAAATCACACCTCTAATAACAAAGTATTTTAATGTTATATAAGTATATTTGTTAGACAAAACAGAAATGACTATTTGGAAGAAAATTTGTAAATAGTAGATTTACTATTTATTTTTACTACATTTTAATCATAGTTATTCATGTCAAAGGAATACAATTTGCAGTTTCTCTATAACAGGCCTTCTATGACAAGTAAAAGATTTATATTCATCGACATGTCTGAGATTCATGAAAAGAGTAATGCTGTTTATTTTAATGCCTTATTAAGACTGTAAGACTGTTTCTTTAAACACATTTCCCGCAGACATGAGCAAAGCTGAATTTTACAGTAGACTTTATTCTTTTTTAAATGTTTCCCTTCTTGTAGCTATTTATTACATCAAAGGAACTGAAGCATAGCATTTTATAATTAAGATTAATGCACGGTTATATGATCTTAGCTTGCAGGACTTTAAAATCTATTAATTCCATGTAAGTTGAAATATAAGGATTAAACTCGTTAAATAGCATGAAAATAAACGGAAATGTAGTCTTATGATAGTCAAAGCAAGTACAGCTCCTTTGAACTGCCTATAGCTTTTTTCCTACAATTTTGAATTCACATTTTCTCCAGAGAACATGTATGAAAGAATACTTATGAATACTCGTTTTCATAATAGGGATCACAGAAAAGGGTTGCTGCATTGTTCAGTGTAGTTAAAGAACTCTTAATATAGTTAAACAATGTTGCTAATTATCACACTTATTGCACATAAAAGGATACATTCATTAAAGTTTGATATTTATTCAATTGAGATAACTGGCTTTAAAGAAGAACTGAAGTATTAGACACCACAAGGCCCTTTAACAACATCTACAGTTCTCCAGTAGGAAATCCTCTAAGTGTTGTTACTCCCTTTCTGATATATAATTAATTTAGTAAATAATGTAGACACTTTTAAGCACAATGCATCTGCACACCAATATAACATTTACAATACACAAGCTACTGTTTGCTCATGTAATATTTATACATATTACCCTTTATAATCTATTCCTCTCTGTTTTTTTTATGCTGTGGAAACTATTATATTCTTAGCTTATGTATTTGTCTTGATAAAGTGCTCTTGTTGAGTTAGGAGGATATTGTTTGCATTAATCTTTGCTAATTGATATTAATGTCACAAATGAAATGTTGACTACTGTATATTCGCACATCAACAGAAGGTGAATGAAGGAAAATATTATAACCGAATAGAATCTACTAATGTTTGAAATCAAAACTGAGGTGGCTATCCAAAAAATGTTTGATTACCTCTTCATGGTGTGAAAGTCCAACAGAGGCTGCTGGTAATAGAAACATTCATGGTTATACTGGATGCTGAGAAGAGCCCATAGATAATTCAAAGTTATACAAGGAACTTAATTTTAACCAACATTAATACCAGACAAGTGATGCTAACAGCCCAGCTTAAGAAAGGCAAACTATGTGTTCTAAGTGTTTACAAGACTTTACATATGAAATAGCCTAGTCATAGGATTAAAGTGGCCACTCATGTGTGGTGAAAGATCAACAGCTTAAATGAATGAAAACAAGATTTGCAAGAGGAATCTGATATTTACACACAAACAATGATCATTTTAACTTTGTTACAAATGTTAATACATTGTGAACATTAGACTAATATGTACTTTTAGAGCACCTACTATACACGCATTTCACTCATATTTTAATATGATAAATTTGTAAAACTGGAGTTAACAGGATTTTTTCTTAGGAGGTGCTCTCTTTGTACTAATGAGAACACCCATGTATAGTGTCCTTTTGTCTTATTATAGTTAATGTTAATACTTATTATAGAGTCACTAGATCTTATGTTTGCATCATAATATGCACTTACAACCCTTACTACCACAGTCATTAACATAGACCTTCTGATTTTATTCCCACTCATCATGCTTTTATTATTTCCTTACCGTGCTCTTATTAACTCCAATAATCTTCATCCTTACTCCTTTTTTTCATTCACCTCTGTTTCTAAGACATTTTTGTAAGTGACATGCTACTTTTAAATAATACTTCCTGCAAAGGATATTTCATAATTTAGTCTTCAATTGATATTAACTCCTTACCTTGTGCTAAGCATATATTTCTTAGAGCCTAAAATGTGATAGTTACTCGCTTCTTCTGTTTCTGGGGTAATGAAGCATTATAATATGGTCAATAAGGTCCACTGCAAATATATTTTTTCAACTCAATGTTAAAAGCATTTTTGGTGATTCTACAAGAGGGTTTTTTGATAATGTCACACTATTTGTTTTCTTTTTTTGCAAATAAAACACTGATTCAAATGTTAAATGTTTATGGTTATTTGCCCCTTGGATATCTATATAAGAGGAATAGGATAGAGAGTAAAAAAATAGATATAGGACAGTCACTATGAGTATAGGATAATCTAGATATTTGGGGTGCTTGGATGGTATTTCTGGGGCGTTATGTTTGTGTGTGTGATGTAGTAGATTGCTAATGTTTTACTGGTGAACTTCACTTGGTACTTTTCATACAGGAGGCATGGATTAGAGCTCATAGATATTATCCTAAAGAGCAAAAAAAAGTGACCAGGAAATGTTTAATTTAGCTAATCCAACAATATGAACTCTAAGGTCTTAAAAGTTTAAGTTAAAGTTTTATCTTTAGACAGAAAATGAAATGTAAAAGCACAGTACTACTGAAAATAAGTTAAATATTTCAACTGTGATAACATTGATTAGGCCATCTTGGTAAGGCATCAATAATGTTGTCTCAGTTGAAATCAATCACTTCCTTTCAGTAGTACTCAGGACAGTGGTAGACGTGGGGAGGGGTAAAACAACAGCTATTAATTACCGTATTTACTCGAGTATAAGCCGAGTTTTTCAGCCCTTTTTTTAAGGCTAAAAAGGGCCCCCTCAGCTTCTACTCGAGTCACTCCCCCTAGTGTCTCACTAATCCCCCCCATGTCTCTCTACCCCCCGTGTCTCTCTACCCCCGTGTCTCTCTAACCCCCCGTGTCTCTCTAACCCCCCGTGTCTCTCTAACCCCCCCGTGTCTCTCTAACCCCCTGTGTCTCTCTAACCCCCACCGTGTCTTTCTAACCCCCCCGTGTCTCTCTAACCCCCCCGTGTCTCTTTCCCTCCCTCCTCCTCATCTTCACCCCCCCTCCTCCTCATCAACCCCCTCCTCACTTTCTGAGGTCACATGCGCGCCGGGGTCAAGACGGAGCAGAGGCCGGAGAAGAAGCAGGTAAGTGAGCGGGACCTCAAAGGCACCTTTCATGCCAAAGTGGTAAAAGATACAAACATGGTAGGGATTTAACAGAAGAAGATCAGATAAAGTAGAGGTGGCTGAAATGCACTGAAGATCAATAAAGAAGGGATCTTAACAGTAGCAATAATCTCAATAGTTTGTCCAAGGAGCTGGACCAGACATATTGGAGTATGAAGTGAGATGGGCCCTAGAATGCCTTAATGATAACAAGGCTACAGGCGTTGATGAAATCATAGCTGAATTATTAAAAATGCTACAAGATGATGCTGGGAAAGTGTTGTTTGCCTTGCGTCAAGACATTTGGAAAATTCACCAGTGACCAATAGATTGGAAAAGGTTAGTCTACATACCAATCCCAAAAAAAGGCAGTGCCAAAGAATGCTCCAATTATTGAACAATTTCACTAATTTCCCATACCAGCAAGGTAATGCTTAAGATCTTACAAGCTCGACTCCAACAATATAAGGACTGGGAATTACCAGATGTGCAAGCTGGGTTTCGCAGAGGAAGAGACACAAGAGATTAAATTGTCAATGTCCAATGGATAATAGAGAAAGCAAGAGTTCCAGAAAAACATTTACTTCTGCTTCATATACTATTCTAAAGCCTTTGACTGTGTGGATCACAACAAAATGTGGCACGTTTTTAAAGAGATGGGAGTACCAGATCATCTCATCCACCTCCTGAGGAATCTGTATGTGGACCAAGAAGCTACTGTCAGAACCAAACATGAAACAACAGAATGGTTCAAGAACAAGAAAGGTGTGTGACAAGATTGTATGTTGTCAACCTAATTTATTCAACTTATACGACGAGTACATCATGCATAAGTCCAGGCGTATGAATCCAAAGCCGGAATCAATATTGATGGAAGAAATCTCAACAAACTCAGATATTCGGATTATACTACTCTGATGGCTGAAAGTGAGGAGGAACTAAAGGACCTATTGATAAAGGTTAAAGAAGAGTGTACAAAAGCCGAAGATCATTGCAAACCGCAATCTCAGTTCCTGTTAAAAGAAGTGGAGGCAGTGACAGATTTTATTTTTCTGGTATTCAAGATCACTTCAGATAGTCCAGATTTGCGATTTTTTTCGATTGGAACTCTTGCAGCCATGAAAGATTAAAGGCTTGGAAGGGCTTTAACTTGCGATGTTAACCATCGCAATGAATCAGAGGCCTGAGCACGTAACCCGATCAGAGCCCGCAAAAAGACGCCAATTGAATAGCAAAATAAGTTACGGCCTCCCTTATGGATACCCGGATCTCCCGATGCCTCAATTGAATGTGGCTCATGGTATTCCCAGTAGTAACATACAAATGTGAGAGCTGGACCATAAAGAAAGCTGAGCGTCATAAAACTGATGCCTTTGAATTGTGATGTTGGTGACAATTGCTTTGAGTCCCTGGACTGCATGAAGATCCAATAAATCAGTACTTTGTGAAATCAAGACAAACTGTTTACTGGAAGGTATGATCATGAGGCTGAAGCTCAAATATTTTGGCCATATCACAAGAAGACAGGATTCCTTGGAAAAGACTCTGATGCTGGGAAAGATTGAATGCACAAGAAGAAGGGGGAGGCAGAGGAAGGGATGGACAGATAAGTTCACTAAGGCAATGAACATGAGGTTGATGGAACTCAGAGAGGTAGTGGCTGACAGATGTGCCTGTCTGGATGTTAATGTTTAACATTGTATTCTCATTCTTGACCACGTCTAGTTTGCCTTGGTTCATTGTACTAACATTCCAGGTTCCAATGCTGAATTTTAGCAGCAGCTGACGTTGCTGGAGTGAGTTGCATTGAAGTACACAATATATACTGTGTACATATATATGTATAGGGTGGAAGAGAGAAACACAAGGTGGAAGAGGGTGGGAGAGAGGGAGACAGGTGAGGGAGAGGGGGGAAAGGGAGGGGGAGAGAGAGAGACAGGGGAGGGAGGGGGGAGAGATAGAAATACAGGGGAGGGAGGGGAGATAGACACAGTGGAGGGAGAAGGGGAGAGAGACACACAGGGAAGGGAGGGGAGGGGAAGTGACACACAGGGAAGGGAGAGGGTGGGAGAGAGGGAGACACAGGGGATAGAGAGGGGGAAGAGACACAGGTGAGGGAGAGGGGAGGAGAGAGGCACAGGGGAGGGACGGTGGAGAGAGACACAGTGGAGGGAGAAGGGGAGAGAGACACACAGAAGAGGGAGGGGAAGAGAAACACACAGGGAGGAGGGAGAGGTTGGGAGACACACAGGGGAGGGATGGGGAGACAGATACAGGGGAGGGAGACAGGGGGAAATACAGGGGAGAGGGTGGTAGAGAAACATGGGGAGAGAGAAGGAGCGGAGTGTGGAGAGAGAAGGAGGGAGAGACAGAAGGGGGCAGAGAGAGAGAGAAGGAGGGAGGGAGAGAGAGATAAGACACAAAGATGTACAGGACATAAAGACAGAGAGACGGCGCACAGGGAGAGGGAGAGGGTGAACAGAGAGAGAGGAAGAGGGTGTAGAGAGAGAGGGAGAGGGCACATAGAGAGAGATGGAGTGGGTACACAGAGTGAGAAGACACTCAGGGAGAGAGAGACAGACCAGAAAATGTATTATACCATTATTTTTAACAGGCAAATGACGAGTTAAATATCAATCCTTATTGGGTGCTACTTTAGCTATACTTTAGCATGCAGTCTTTATTTATATTTATATTTTAATTTTACATTTAAGGTAAATCTCACACTTAAACAGAACAGTTAAGGTAGACTGTAGGCTAATGTGGCCCCAGAAAACTGATCTCCTAATATCCCATAACTTTGACACTACACATTTTAAACAAGAGTGCCTTGGTGTATGAGAATTTTTACAAACAAAATCAAATACAGATCTTTGGCTCTTACATATTAGCTTGAATTTATATCATGTAGAAATATATTTTTGAGGGTAGAGTTCATAGACCATAAAGGGGGACCAAAGCTTACAAATTGCTAAGTAAGCAAATAAGAGTAAGGAAACGGCATGCAGTGGCAGAGCAACTGCTGGTGTAGCAGGTGCAGGTACAGCCAGGGATTAGGGGTTGTCTGCTACCAACAGTAACCTGGAGTAAAGAGGGGTTACTACTTTATTAGAATCGAAGAGCATATCATTATTTATAGAAAGTTGACCTGGTCACCCTAGTGGTGATCTGACCAATTACATATATATATTTAGGAATCTTGTGTAAAAAAGTTGCACACAAATTATTTTGCACAAGGCCCTCCAATCACTAGCTCTGTCACTGCTCTCGCAGAATATCTGGATGCAGAGTTAGACCTGACAATATGGTGGAAACTGACATTTATAACTACAATCCTTGTGTTTTTATTCTTAGATCACTCTCTAAAAAGCAAGCATTTATTTAAGCCATAGTATAAACCATATGTATAAATCTAGGCGAAGTCCTAATAGAGCAATTGAAACACTATGAAACAACATTATGCAACATACAAATAAAATTGGATACTAAAGGAATGTATAAGTATAGTGAACTGGATTATCTCATTGTCGTATTATTTGTATTCTTTTTTGTCTCTACATGTGTATCTCAAAATTACTTTACTAACAGCATTATGAGAAAATATATAATACAAACTGTTATCTCTAAATTTTTGGATTAAAAAAAGATTGCATTAATCTTACTGTTAAATTGCTCTGTTTACTTAACCCACACTGAATTATCCACACCTCTTTTCCAAAATCGCACAAATTAATTTAATTTCAGCTGCTGATCTTTGCTATAGCCTAAATTTAATAGGACAGTAAAGTAATGGTAATTGAAAGGCTATGCTCCCATGACCAATTCATAATTAAACATCTTATTTTGGCCCAGATAGATAACTAACTGAGTATGAACACATAATGCATCATACCTGGCCAAATGGCAAACTGTTCTGCCAAAGCTTCTATTCAGGGATCATTTCTGTAGCACTTAGAATAAATAGACAAACATTTGACAGTACAATAGAGAGAATTAGATTTCATTTTGTATGCATCTGTGACCATGTTAAAGGGAGATAGAACTCACATAAGTGTCCAACATGCATTTAAGAGATCAGGTTCTGTTTTTGTGTGAAAGTTCAGAATTAAACTGGCTAAACAATTGAACTTCTGCCTATTGAAAGTATAACAATTTTAATGGTACCTGCTACAGATTCTAGTTGGAACTAGGTCCTAATTAGGGGCCTCATTCAAATGTGATTTGGCCAATTGAATAGGGCTCTATATAAGCACAGAGCATATTTTTTTACAGAAGTTTTTAGTTATTGAAGACCTTGCTTTTAAGATAGGAGTTCACTAACTTCTGTAAAAAAAAAAATATGCTATGTGCTTATATAGAGCCCTATTTAATTGGCCAAATCGCATTTGAATGAGGCCCTAGTATTTCCAGTCTCTGGCCCTCATTCAATTGCAATTTTCCCAATTGAATAGGGCTCTAAATAAGCACATAACATATATTTTTTATAGACGTTTTTAGTTATTAAACATTTATCCAAAAGCATGGTTTTCACTAACTAAAAACTTATTTAAAAAAATATGCTATGTGCTTATTTAGAGCCCCATTCAATTGGCCAAAACACAATTGAATGAGGCCCTCTTTCTTCCAGACCTCCATAGCATTCTGAGGGCCTCATTCAATTGCGATTTTTTTTACAGAACTTTTACGTTTTTAGTTAGCAAGGTTTTCACTAACTAAAGACTTCTGTAAAAAAAATATGCTATGTGCTTATATAGAACCCTATTCAATTGGCCAAGTCACAATTAAATGAGGCCCTGATTGTATTCTTTTTCTTACATGAAGCTGCTAAATGCTTAAATAAGCTTAGTTACCTGCTATTTTCTTAGGCCCAGTTCTCTATGCGAATGCATTCTCGGAGATCTTCTTAATGTCATTATAGTAAAACATGTCTATGTATATCCATAAAAAAACAGATTCCAGTCTTTGACATCATTTTCATAAAGACACCTGGTGAATTTTATGTAAGATAATTCACTACTCCAGTTTTGATAGGGTGTGGACTGCAAAAGCCAAATTATAGATGCCAATGGAGAAAATACTTACTCCCGCTAGCTTGACTATATACAATAGTCCCAGATCAGAATTTGTCAGGGAGACAGTAATTTTCAATTATGTTTTTATTGAAGGGTTCCAAGATCTTCTCTTATTATGTTTCTACTTTTTCATGAAGCTGTGTTCTTGTAAACTACTGGTCTTTGCATTAGACCTACTGAAGGCACTGATTGTTATAAATATTACAATCCCGTTGTGCTGATAGAAACTTCAATATCTCCTCCCACCAGTGAAATTTGATCAGCAGAAACAAAACATCGCACATTCCAGAGCAGCTAATTGCAAATAAAATGTATTAAATTTGAGGCTGTATTATATTTTTTACATTCCAAAAACATTCTCAACATTTTTCAAGTGCAGTTCTTCAAAATAATTTGAATTAAATAAATTAATTTAGTTGTCCTTTTAGTATGGTTACATGGACAGAGGGGATGTCCCAATTATGGTAGGATAGTAATGTACACAACTTCTGGATTGCTTCCTTGTCATGGTGAAGGGGCTTGTATACCTCAGAGAAGCGGTAAGCTGTATGATGTAGGGTCACTGGAGAATGAACTGTGTACCCTCTTCAGTATCTTTGTCAAGCACAACCAGTACAAGAAGTACCTGGTGTGATTTGGTCCGTAGGGAAAAATGAACCACATCAGAGCTTAAGAATTTACTAAATTTTGGCTATAATTCAGTTGAAGGGATCCTCCTACACCACTGCCTTTCTTATCAATTCCCCTCATTATCATTTGCTCCCTTATTAAATATTCACTTTTGCAGACAATTTGCCAAGAGTCAGTCACTGAACAGCTTCCCTCTGATATCATAGAAGTTGGCAGCAACAGGAAGCAATTAATCTATGAATAATGGTAACTGGATAATGAAAACAAGACTTGGCGGTAAGTTTGCTTGAGCTGTTTGACATCCAATATTTAGTAAATTTTAAGTTATTTTTCATTACTTAATTTAAAAAAAAAATATATATATATAACTTTCAGCTGAAAATATAATTTTTTTAGTACTTTATTAACCTACTTAATATTACCTTATTCAAGGGAACCAACTAAATGTAAATCTTCTTGCAAAAAATCTAAATAAATTGGAGAATAATAATAAAAGCTGCCATTATTTAAGGCGTTGAACACAGGCCAATTCTCTGGTTACAATTGAATGTGTTCTTGCTAATAATTCTCTCAAATAACTAGTATCTAATATACCCTATCAAGACTCAGTGGAGGGGGGTCTATTCAGCTTCAGAGTTTCCTGCCTTTAGCAACAGGAGTCCTCCCTCATTACCATGGAGTGGATAGGCACCTTGGTGCCCAGCAGCCATATCAGGATCATCAGCCCATAAAATAGGAACACAGAATCACAGGATCAGCATATCTGTCACAATCTGCTCTTTGGGTCTCATATTTATACATTTCTACCATACAATAAAACAATGGTACATTTATTTTGGCCAGCAGGAGTTAGTGGTTAGTGCTGATTGTTGCGAATTCCAAGTATAGGAGTTGGGAAGGGACTACAGGGTTTATGTCAGGGCCAGGATATTTATTTCTCCAGCCAGGTGTCGTGTTATCACCCCAGCAAATAGTCAGAGCTTCCCTATAGCCCCTGGGCTTTCCAGGGAGTTGAGGCAGTTTCCCCACAGGGGGAGTTGGCTGTCTGAGAATTCAGGGAGTTAGGCTAAGGATAGAAGTTAGGTTATACTAATAGCTGAACAGGGCTTCCATGCAGTTTTCTACGAAGTTATCTTTACAAAGAGTGCATGGGGGTCTGGGGCTAATTGACAGCTTCAAGCACATACAAATTAGTAGTTAACTGCAAGACAATAGATCAAAGAGAGATCATTTACAACATACTTGGCATCTCTTGACATTTGTCTTTTGAAACAAACTGTTTCAGTTGTTGTCTGACAACCTAATTAACTATGCTTGATGGCTAAATCAGTTCTGCAGACAGACCCGTTGAAGTCTATAGACCCTATGTAGGAAAACAAACCTCAAAACACATTCTGTTTATAACAAAAATTATATCAGAGAGGAATTGGGTTATAGTGGGCTAGCCACATAGGGGGAATAGTCTTCAGTTTCTGGAGACAGTCAAGCAGAGCCACCTTGGGTTGCTTTTATGACAATTTCAATTGCAAAATTGTTAAAACTTAACATTTAATATATTAATAAAAAAAGATAGAAATATAACAGCATTTTAATATAAAAATCCTTTTAAAACAGGACTTGAAAAAACTTAAGTATATATCCTAGCTCACAGAGGCAATACCATCTCCAATGGCAACACCATCTCCAACTGCAACAACATCACAATGGGCAACACCTCTGGCTGCACCACAGCAAATCCACAGTCCAACTTTGTTGGAGACAGAACTCACAGCCCCGTACAAGGCAGGTGGAGGGACATCTAGCAGCATACCAGCATAGATGATGAGTGGGACAAGATAAAAGTGCAACAGCTGCCTTCAAAGGCACTATATTGGTACTGAGCAGGTGTATGCATCATGCAAATGCATCATAGCAATATATGGTGAGGTGAGGAGGCATAATCTAAGGATGGAGAGGTATGAGCAAATGGCTCATATGGACAGACAAGCCCAGACACATCACTTGATGCGGCTAGTGCAGTTGGTGGAAGCCCACGTCAACACTCTCCAGCATTTGGTTCCACAGGATCCACCCCCACTGCAACAAGAGCCTGAGGCCTCCTCATGTCATCCCTTACTGTCACGCTAGCTTCTAGGCAGCCACCCCAGTTGGATGCACTCTTCAATCCAACACCTCCTGGCCGTAGCAGAGGGAGGAATCGTACGGGCACGGAAGGTGTGGGTCCAGTGCTCAGAAAGAGGAGGTGGGTGAGAACATCCCCTAGGTCGGTGGCTTTCAAACCTCTCCCCAGGACCCACCACACAGACCCTGATTTAGGTGAATTTTGCATAAATCATGGCCTGTCTGATGGCTCCTGAAAAGAGGATTGAGAACCACTGCCCTAAGTCCACCTCATCCACACTCCTCAATGAATATTATTTTGTTTTAATGTTGACATACTATTGACTGGCTGCAGAGTGTGTACATGTATGGTTTATTGAATATTTCTGCAATTGATGTTCAATGTGGATTGCCGTTGAGATAAGGTGTTGAAGTTACTCCAAATAGTGTTCTGATTGATATCTTGTTCTTGTCTCTGTAGGTCTTAATAGCCCAATTTCATGACCATGAAGGCATGTTCCTCAACCTCCTCTTCCTGTGTCACAGATTCTTTTCATCAATTTCTGATTATTCCTTAATAAAAAAGGGGGAAATAATTTAATAGGGAAAAAAAGTAGGATATTTAGTGTTCTCCAGGATAAAGCAAGATAAGTGACTACAAAATTAAAAAGCGTCTATCCTGAAATAGTGGCTGCCAGTCAAGAAAAATAGACCATGAGTAAGCCCCATTAAGTGGTGAAATGGAGACCGTCGGGAGCAGGGGGGAGATGGTACACTTCATTCTATGCTCTTTGTGAGCCACAGCAGAACAACTATACCCCTGTTTGGTATTTCAAAAAACAGAAGTATACATGTATTGCTTTATGTCCTAAAGGGGAGACTTAAGATACTCCTATCATTTTTTTCTCACACTTAAGCAGTAAAAGCCTAACTTTATGCAGTGGTTTGATAATGCTATAAGTGATACATATGTCTATTCAAGGATTGATGGTGATATCTGCCTCCCCTCTATACTTCAAATTAAATGATAGTATACTGCGTTCATATTTATATTTATACTAGGTACCATTCTCTACCCCCTGCCTTTTTGTTGTTGTTTTTAAACTTTTCTTAGTTTAGTGCACTTTTTTACAAATGAACAGCGCCTATCCTCAAACTTTTTCATCTATAATATATGTTGCTGCATCCCTATGATTAGCAAATACCTTTTGCATATGAGGCTTGCATACCAGCATCACTTTATTATTATTATACCATTATGATGCTTATTTCTAAGCTCTAGAGTTAAAATATTATACCACTCTATCTGTCATAATAAAGATGGTCACTTATTTCTAATCCCACAGTATTATGGGACAGTGACACCCATTTTTCTTGACTGGCAGCCACTATTTCAGGATAGACGCTTTTTAATTTTGTAGTCACTTATCTTGCTTTATCTTGGAGAACACTAAATTATCCTACTTTTTTTCCCTATTAAATTATTTCCCCCTTTTTTTGAATTTAGTGTTAAGCACTAGGAAAATGCTTAGGTCATATATTCATATTTATTCCTTAATATCTGAAAACACACTGTGTGGGCAATAGCTCTTTATGACATTATCCATGATAATGTTTATCTGTTTAATTGAACAGATATAGACAAGTTGTAAGTGCTATGCATATTAATGGTTTCTTTAATTGAATCAAGTCATTTCTGATGACCCTTTTTTCCTTAGGTGCCGGTTGCAGTGGTGTAGTGACCATATGTGACCCTGGTAGGTGCTATGCATCATGCTTTAGGTATCCCATTTTCCCCAAAACAGCCTCTTGCATTCACGGGATCCGCCCACACCACACTCATGATATTAATGCATAGTCTTGTCTATTTCTGATTGTGCTCGATGTCTGAAATAAAGCTTTGTTTATTTCAGACATCACTGTGTCAGTGTGTTTTCAATGGTTGGGGTTTTGGGACATCCACATACATCACACTTTTGTCAAATTCCTATCTCAATAAACTAATGAGCCCTAGTTACTGTGCAATAGATTAATACATATAATAATAATAACAGTAATAATATTAATAATACTAATATGATAATATCCGGTTAATACACATGAGAGGTCCAATTTGTGATACTGTGGAGTATCAACATTCCCCTGAAGGCCTGATAACAATATGACAAATGATAATGTGAATTGATTGATAGCGACACACTTAATGGGATGTCACCAAATTATAATTTGTATACATCTTGGAACATGGTGACCAGCAATGGCATTGGACTTTCCAGGATGGGCCTAGCGGAGAATATCCCTGATGGAGGTGAGTTGACTGTTGCTCCACATGCCTCTGCACAGCCTCAGTCTGTTTTTGTGGCCCTTCCTGATTAGTTAGAGTAGATTAGTGCGTTGTATGTTCCCCTGCTCCCCTTCTGGAATGCTAAGTTGTGATGGTGAAGGTGCTTCTGTACCTCAATGAAGCTGTGAGCTGTTCCATGTAGGACCACTGTAGGTGGACAGGTCATAGCAGAAAGGTCAGACAAATCACAGTCGACTAGAGAAGGAACTGTCAACCCACTCCAGTATCTTTGGCATGCAAACATTGTGCATAAGCACAGACAGAGACATAAGTAAGTGTTCTGCAGTCCATAGGGTCAGAGATTTGGACACAAAAGAGGGACTGTACAACCATATTTGAAATGTTCCCCTGGTACTTGATATATGACATTTTCCTGGGTAATTTGTCTACTATTTATCGTCCCATTGTAGATGTGATGAGTGAGATATATATAAGATGATCTTTGTATTTTTAGGGTCCACATTAAAGCCTCTGTGAGTGAGAAAGGGTTAGCATGTCAGCCATTTTCATGTATTTGTGTTGCAATTTAATGAGGTAGTGTCTTTAATAGCTTTCAGCCTCTTGCTGCATGACTTTTAATATTAGCATATGCTTCTGACGGGATTTGCATCCTGCTCTTTTACGTTTTTAGGGAGGAAAACACAGTAGGCTTGTCAGAGGCTTAATTGTACTGCTGTTTATTTGTCAGCGCCAACAGAAAGAAAACAGTGCTTATCCTCAGCAATAAAACATAATACAACATAAACGGGCTTACTATAACCAGGAACGCCCTGACTATCCCTGAGACCGCTGCTCGGCCTGCAGGTATAATAACACAGTCCACAGTGTAAGCTCTCTGCTTGATTCTGGTATCTCTTTAAGGACTTTTTCCTCTTCTGTCTCTGTCAAAAGTGGGTGAAGCATAGGGCCCACCCTTCTCTCTCTTATGCTTCACCCCAGGGACCCTTGTCACCCTATTGTTATGAGGGACTCTTACTCTCACTTAATGCACTCTTCTTCTCCCTGGGACCTTTATAATCCTTCTCTGGATATGATGAGAATAACATGCATTGATCACCAACCTTTGTTTTCCCTTATTGCATCCAGCTTCTTAGGGATGGGGTCTTCAGATAAATCCTTACTCAGTGGTATATCTCCGATAACACAGAAGTCTTCTCTGTGCGCAAACTCTAGAACACAGCAGTCTTCCTAACTGTCTCGCTTCAGCACAAATCCCAGCTCTCAGGATCCAAACAGCAGCTGAACTGTATAGGGTTTTCTCTTGCAAAACCCACTGCAGCTTCACATAGCTCACAGCTCACACCTCACACCTCACAGCTCACAGCTCACAGCTCACAGCTCACAGCTCACAGCTCTTAGACCCAAGCCTAAGGGAGAGAGATTCCACCCTTTCTCTCTGCAGCTCTTAAAGGCAGTTCACAGCTGGGCTTTCATTAGCCTCTGATAACTGCCTGGAGTTAACTCTTTGTATTCTCAGGGGAGAAGTCTTACAGAGCTCTCTTGTGACCCCTGCTGGCCCTCCATCACAGTATACCATGTGAAGTCTCTACTCCTAATAAAAATTAACTGAAGAAATAAATTCCTCCTCGTCTAAAGGAGAGTTAACCTGCCCCAACTTTAAACTCTATTACTGGGCTGCCCAATTAGCTTTTATCCCTTAAGCTCATTTGGATGTCAATAGAATATGTCTCTTTACACTCGGGATACAATTTTCTGGCTACTTTACCCCTTAACACCAGCTCATTAACTAATTTCCCATTAAAACAGTGGTATTGGCAGTGGACCGAAATAAATTAAGTTCTATCTTCTCTCTGTTAACCCCCATTTTACCACACCCATCAGTTCCCACTTCAGCTAAGAGACAAGAGCTAGAGGTATTCTAAGAAGGATTTATGACTTATTTAATACTCCTCCAGAGGGCTATAGATACAAACACATGCTTTCTTGGGAACAAGATCTAAATCAATCCTGGGACCAAGATATATTGGCAGATTTATGGATCTCTCTATCAAGAAAATTCATAGAGAGAGAACTGCCAAGAGTTAATCTCTACATTATTAATTGAATGCCCTATACTATTGTGTTTCTTGTCTTTGGTTTTCAATTATTTAATCATATAAGGAGCACCACCTCCATATTGAACAGTGGTTCAATTGCTGTGCAGGAATTTTTAGTTTTTCTTGTAGATTATTTTACTAACCTCTGCTGTAGCCCTTTAAATGTGCCAAATGATGTGTTTCTTATTCTTTGAAAAGTGTATGTTATTGAAATACAAATGTTAAAAAGGCTAGATAAAATATTGTTGCTAAAACAATATACAAAATAATATTAAGCAAGACAATTTGTATTTACAGGTATTAAATAATTTGTATCAAATCATACCACTCAGGATGTTGCATGTGTAATTCCTGGTTTATATTACATTTTTCGATAATTTGTATTTTTTAATAATTACCTACAGTAAAAACAGCCTACCAGCTTTTGTTGCTGTTTTTATTAACAACTTAAAAGTTATTTTAATAGTCGCCTCACTTTTGAAAAAGTTTTTTTAATGTCTTTCCAATTACTATATTTTACATCAATTTACTTGAGTTTCTTCCATAGTTTTTTAGGTTCATTAATCATCTTTATGTTGACTGTAATGCAAGTAAATTACTGAAGGGATTACTTTAGAAGTTAACAAATTAATTAAGCATTTAACAAATATTTGTGTCAACTAAACACTGATAAGTCATGATCAGAGTTGGGGCAGCAAGGCTTAGAGCGTGAAAATCAGATGAATATTTTTACTAAGCCATTAATTAAACATCAAATACCAGTGCATTCATTGGGTTTAAGATTTAAAGAAACTGTTTGCAGATATTTTTTAAGTAACTAGCGACTTGCCTGTCAAGAGATGACGGTCAATAAAAATATAAGGCTGTGAATGCTGTTTGGTACACAATGTAAGGCTTAGTTCTCTTTGGCGCTCATTGCTAACATAAACCTTTCTAAACTAACCCCCCTCTACACTAACCTATTAACACCTACACTACCTACCTACACTACCTACCTACCCCCTAATAAACCCCCCACCCCTATAATTATAGAAAATAATAAAAGCTAAGTCACATAAAATAAAAAAGCCTAATTCACCGAAAAGAAAAAAGCTACATTACAGAAAAGAAAAAAATGTACATTAGAAAAAATGAAGGACCTACATCACAGAAAATAAAAAAAAATAAGTTACAAAAAATTAAAAAGGTACAATACAGAAAATAAACAAACAACATTACAACACCCCCCCCCCCCACTACAGAAGAAAAAAAAATACATACCTGAAAAGGAAATACATACACAATACATACAGTACATTACAGTACAGTACAAATGAAATAAAATACAATACCCCCCATGTAAAATATATTAAATATACTATCTCAATTACACACATACCCCACTATCTAAAATACATTACATCCTATCGAAAATATACACAAAACAACAATATCTAAAATACATGACATCCTAAATATATAATATACACACCAAAGTATGTAAAATACATTACATCCTATCTAAACTATACACATACTACACTATCTAAAAAACATGAAATACTATACGTCCCTCCTTTTTAATATACAATAAATCCTATCTCCATATACAAACCCTAATTCTAAGCTAAAATGAAATAATTAATAACACTTACCTAAAAATACTGTCAATCAAAATTCAGCCAATCAGTAGGCGCCAAAGTGTAAGCCAATAAGAAAGGGATACACCCCCATATCGTATTCTGATTGGCTAAAGCATATGTCAATCTTTTTTAAACCAATCAGAAGGCTTTATTACCTTCATCCAATCACTATGGGATACACCCCCTCAGGGTGATTGGCTGGAGGCATCAGCACATTCTGATTGGTTGTAGTGACAACGGCCTATCAGAAGGCACTATTCCCTTCAAACAATCAAAATGGGATACACCCCCACGGAGTCATTGGCTGAAGGCATCTACGCCTTCTGATTGGTTGTTATGACTCTCAATTAGACTGCAGCAAATGAGAATGCGCTGATGCCACCAGCCAATCACCCTGTCGGGGTGTATCCCATTGTGATTGGCTGAAGGCAAAGAAGGCTTCGGATTGGTTTAAAAAAGATTGAAAGGTGCATTAGCCAATTAGAATAGGATATAAGGGGGGAGTTGTATGACAGCATTTTCAGCCAATCAGAATGCGCCATTGCCATTTTTCTTCAAGAAAAGTCTGTAGGAGGCTTATTAGCATAGGGGAGGCCCGCAGAAGTTTTTTAATTTATTTTTTCCGGGCGGATTCTTTCAGGGTCCAGCCAGGGCAGAAGAGAAGGAGGCCGTTGACATCGCGAGGAGGTACGTTCAATGTATATTATTTTTATGTTACTTTATTTTGTGTGTGTTTGTATATTGTATTAATGTAATGTTTTTTTTTTTTTAACAAAGACGCCATGGCCCGTAAAGGAGCTTATGTACCTGAATGAAGCTGTGAGCTATACCATGTAAGGCCAGTGTAGGTGGGCAGGTGAAAGCAGAGAAGAAAGACAAATCTCAATCTAGAGAAGGAACTGGCAACCCACTCCAATATCTTTGGCATGCAAACCTGCTGGAAAAGCACAGGCAGAGACCTAGCTGAATGTTCTGCAGTCCATATGGTCACAGAGAGTCAGACCTGACTGAGTGACTGAAACACAAATAATCAAATATTCCCTGTGTGTGATGTGGCGGTGAAATATGGCCACTATTTGTGTTCCCAATGTAGATGTGATGAGCGAGATTTATATGCAATAATATTGATATTTTAGGAGCCACAACAGAGCCTCTGTGAGTGAGAAAGGGTTAAAATATCATGGGTTTCATGTTTTGGTGTTGCTATTTAATCAGGTAGTGTGTCTTTAATTGCTTTCTGCATGTTGCAGCATGGTTTTTCATATTGGCAAGTGCATGACCATTCCAACATATGATAAAAAAAATAAAAAATGTAAATGCATTTTTATTATTGGGGGATTTTTTGTGCAAGTAATATCCAACATATGCTAAGTGAATGAAGCTGTGAGCTATACCATATAGGGCCATTGTAGGTGGGTACGTCCTAGCAGAGAGGTCACACAAATCCCAGTCAACTAGAAAAGGAACTGGCAACCAAATCCAGTGTCACCTGTCATATTCATTTTAGGTGCTCAGGGGAATGTTCATACGCCACAGTATCACTAATTGGACTTGGCCTGTGTATTAACCCTTTATGATTATTAGATTTGATATTTTGTATTATATGATATCTAATGCTATTATGACTAATATTCCTTTTGATATATATTGATCTATTGCATGTTATCTAGGGCTCATTAGTTTACATCTATAGGAATGTGACACTAATGTGATGCATGTGGATGTCCCATATCCCCAACCATTGAAAACACTCTGACACAGTTACAACAGTATAACAAAGCTTTATTTTTTTACACAGACCACAATCAGCAGTGGTCTATACTGTGCATTAAGAACATGGGTATGGTGTGGGCGGGTCCCGAGAGATCAAGAGGCTTGTGGGAAAAAGGGGATATCTACAAAGGGTAATGTCATAGTCTAGAATAAGCAGGATGCATAACACCTACCAGGGTCACATGTGGTCACTACACCACTGCAGCCGGAATCTGATGAAATAAAGGATCATCACAAATTACTCCATTTAATTGAATAAACCATTTATGTGCATAGCACTTACAACTTGTCTGGATCTGCTCAATGAAACAGATGATTCAACCTCTAGAGTGTGTAATACAATCCAGTTTCACACATATAGGGCCTCATTCTATTAACGGCCGTAGGAGATGCGTGGCCACAAGGACCGGCTGCAGGCTATTTGCCTATTCTATTCCCTTGCGGCCGAGGGCTCCGGCCGGCACCCTGTTATCCCTTGCGGCCGCAAGAAAGCCACGTTTGCTATTCAAATGCTACGTAAACCCTCTCGTCAAGGCCGTAATTAGCTAAAATCGAGCCGCAGCTTACTTGCACCAAAAAGGTCTCGCTAGCACCAATTAAGCACATAATAAAGCCATCCTGCACTTTGATGAGACTTTAAAGGGATTGGAGGTGTTAGCATTCAAAGCACAACATTCTCAAATCTGAAAGGCTGCGGGATTAGCCTCCGTCAAGTCCGTAAATGGGTAAAATAGACCCACGGGTCGTAAAGGGCTTACTTCCAAGTCTTAGCATAGAAAAGCCATCCTGTACTTTTATTAAAAGTGAAAGTGATGTTTGGTTTTAGAATTAATAGCTCAACATTCCCCTACTCTCAAATCTGCAAATAAAGATATTTAACTTCATGTTCAATCTTCGTGTTTTATCTATCATGCAAGCCCGCACGGGTTTGAATAACGAGCTACAGGCTTGGAGGTCAATCATCCGCCAAACCCGTACGTGCTTCACCAAGAAGCTACGGTCGTGAGTTACTCCAGAAGTCTCAAGCCCGAAATCCTGGTTTTTTCAAGCGCCACATGAAATCAATTAACCTGTGACTGTGTTGTATGCTGTGCCAGTGGACACACAGGTCTTGGAGTTGGAGGGTTTTGAGAGAGAGCAAGAGAAAGAGAAAGAGAAAGAGAGAGAGAGAGAGAGCAAGAGTGATTGATTGATAGAAAGAGAAAGAGAGAGATAGTTAGTGTGTGAGAGTGCGTGTTAGAGTGCAAGAGAGTGTGTGTTAGAGTGCGAGAGAGAGAGAAATAGAAAGTGTGAGAGAGAGAGAGTGATTGAGAGACAGAGAGTGAGGAGAGGAGGAGAGATGGAGGGAGAGAGAGAAGGCAGTGAAGGGAGAGGTCAGGGAGAGCAGGGCCCCCAGCCACAGGCTGGCCAGCAAGCTGCTGCTGCTGCCAGAAAAAGGGCAGCAAACTTTAATCAGGAGGAGATTGAGACTCTCATAAGAGGAGTTCAAGCCCACCACTCCATCTTAACCGGTGGGAGCGAGGTGAGGCCCAGGCAGAGGACAGATGCCTGAAGGGCAATCGCGGCTGAAGTCTCTTCACTGGGGTATGCAAACCGGACCTGGCAGTCTGTCCAGCACCGGTACCAGGACTGCCGCATTGATGTCAAAAGGAAAATGGCGAATGAGGCCAATGTGGCACGTGGAACCGGTGGTGGGCCTCCAGAAACATTTACCTACCCCGGTTGGGAGGCCACAGTGTGAGATATGATCCAGCCAGCGGCAGTCGTGGGCATCCTTGGCCTGGTGGACTCGGGTGGGTCAGAAAGCCTGCAATGTGAGCACCATATACACCTTCACACCCTCATATGCACACACATGTACCCCCCACAGATAGATAACTGACATTGAATTGCACTGTAAGATATCTGGTTGTGACTACAGATATATGAGGCAGCAAAAATCATGTAAATCCAGTGTAAAGAAATATAGTTGTCAGAATTGTTAGCAATGAAATATATGTCCAATACCTCCTCCCACAACTGATTATGATACCGTTTTGCAAATCTATTGATGTTACTGTTATGTTTGCTGTTGGTTTAGAGTGCATATAAAGCATACATGACAACTCCATTGCAATTGTTTGTTTATTGTTATGAGTTCCCCTGTCACACTCTACTCCATGTTAAACTGGCCCATTCATAGCTGTTTGGCTTAACACTCCTACTGCTTAGAACCCATGTACATCTTGAAACTAGGTATAGCGGATGTATCCTGTTTTATGTGGGCATTTCAGTATGCGTTGGAAGAGTGCCGCCGCCGACTCTAGGGATGCGGCTGCGCTTGCGTCCCCATGTAGCCGTCAAAAATAGTTGGTACACCCAAAGCCCCTAACCCTCTTACCCTAACCCCCTAAGACCCACTATCTAACTCTAACCCATACCCCCTAACTGTAGCCAGAACCCGAAACCCATAACCACTTACCCGGCCTGCTGGGCTGGCGTAGCTAGAGTCGATGGCGGTGCACTTCGAGAGATGCGCATATACAACAGGATAGGTCCGGTATAGCTGGTACATCCCCATGAGACTACATGTATGGATGTGCACACTGCAGCATATGCTGATGGACTGCAAGTGTGTGTCGTGTACCAGCCTAATCTGGACCATGTTACATTAACATGTTAACTCACATTGCTGAGGATTGGTCACAGATTGGTCTGTCTCACGCACTGGCCAACAGATTCAGATAATCATGTGTCCTAATTAACTGCAGTTGGCACACTGCACCAGCATTACATATAGTCAAATGAGCCATGTGCCCTTTCCTGTTATCTGTCCGTGACTGCTGGTAGCAGCAGTGAGCAGCCTCTACATGTCAAAGCATTTTCCTGGAGATTATATAATCATGCAGATTTAGTGGGTTATGGTGGGGTTAAGCTAAGGGTTTCGGATTAGGGTGAGGGCTAGTGCTTTTGGGCTTGTGTGTAAGGTGAAAATGATGTATATAACAGCGGCAGCGCCATCTATCAGCCCCTTGGTCCAACTGCTGCTGCCAGCAGTCGCTGTCACATAACAGGAAAGATGCCAGCCAGGATCCACAATACTAATGATGCAGATCAATTTTTATTTGCGTCAAACATTCTCAGCCAATTACAAGTCACTATGATCTCAGAGATATGGAAACACACATCAATCAATTTTCAGAAAAACAATACTCAAAAACAAATCTTGTCTCATTTCAGTACCAGCCAGGCGTACCCTGCCTCCTCAGGGACCTGAAATACCGGGCCCTGCTCCATGCCAAGATGCAGGACCACCTGCAGCAGGACCACCTGCAGCTGGACCAATTGCGGAAAGTCCACCTGGGCCCCCAACAAGATGCCAGCCATTGGCTCCAGCAATGTGGGCTGGCCAAATGTGGGGACAGCCAATGTGGTCCCATCCCAGTTGGGCCCAGAGTATGGAGCCACAGATAATGGTGCCCTGGAGCAGGGGCCCCCGGCAGGGCATGTGGCTCCAACAGGCCCCACAGGCCCCGCAGGCCACTCCGGCCCCGCAGGCCACTCCGGCCCCGCAGGCCCTGCAGGCCACTCCGGCCCGGCAGGCCAATCCGACCCAGCAGGCCACTCCGGCCCGGCAGGCCACTCAGGCCCGGCAGGCCACTCAGCTCAGCCATGCCTCCACCCAGAGGACTCAATGGTCTGGATCCGTGCCAGGTAGTCCGTCGCTGTCAGCGGCCCAGTGCCAGGATTTCCTTGCTCATCTCCAGCATGAGCGGGAGCAAAACCAAGAATTCATGCTGGAGATGAGACGGCACAATGAGCGGGTATTTCAGGAGTTGAGGAGGCATCACCGAGTCATGGAGGAATATGCTCAAAGGGCCGAAATGGCCCGAGAAGGCCATCCACTTGGACAGGCTACCACCTCAACCTCCCAGAACTTGCCCCCAGCATCCAGGGCAGAAGAGCCACCAACCCATCAAAGACGTCGTGGCCAGCCTAGGACCAAGGTTGACAAAGGCCAGGAGGGTCATGACCAAAACAAGCGAAAGCGTAAATAGGTGAGAACATGTTCATGTTGCATATAGAAGCTTTTGATGTCCAAGATCTATTGACGTTGAGGTGTTGCAGTCAATGCATATATTGTTCTAATTGATGTCTTGTTCTTATCTCTTTAGGTTCAAATAGACACACGGAGTGGTTGTCTCACATTTTCATTTTTTGGTTATATAATTTGCACACATAAGAAATATTATGTATTGCTCACATTATCATTGTTTGTTTTCGTTTGTACTGTACCATGACTGTTACACACCAGATGAATGCTACAAAACAACGTTATTGTATTAGTACATACATCTTACTTCAATATACCAGCCTTGTGTTAATGTGGGGTTGGAGTAACAGCCACTAGTGCAGCTGAGGGTGGAGGTAATATTCCTGAGTTTGATTCCAGTAACGGCTATGCATGATATTCGTGTTTCTGACACATGGAGATATTCATTCAGGGTAAATATCAAAAGTGAGTACACCCCTAAGTGAAAGTGTAAATATTTTCATGCACTGACTTAACATGCACAGGTTTTCATACACAGGTTGCCACTGGAGTCCTCTTCCACTCCTTCATGATGATATCATGGAGCTGGTGGATGTTAGAGACCTTGCCCTCCCCACCTTCCATTTGAGGATGCCCCCACAGATGCTCGATAGGGTTTAGGTCTGGTGTCCTACTTGGCCAGTCCATCAACTTTTTACCTTCAGCTTCTTTAGCCAGGCAGTGGTCGGCTTGGAGGTGTGTTTGGGGTCGTTATCATGTTGGAATAATGGCATGCGGCCCAGTCTCTGAAGGGAGGGATCATGCTCTGCTTCAGTATGTCACAGTACATGTTGGCATTCATGGGTTACCTCAAAAGAACTGTAGCTCCTCAGTGCTGGCAGCATGCATGAAGGCCCAGACCAAACATATATGCATGTCTATATATGTTTTATATAATATGTTATGTAAATTCCCCCTATATGCATTTACGTAATGATGTCAGATGCTGCCTCCCCTCTCTCTGCATCACTGTTTATGTTCAAAATGAGAGTTTCATCTCATATCAATGTTTTTGTGTTTGTTGTGACTTATCCATTTATCTGTAATTCAGGGATTATTTCAACTACTTTTGCTCAGTATAGATGTATACTTTTGGTGGTGGGAGTGTCATGGTCGGGGCCTGCATGACTGCTGCCGGCACCGGGGAGCTACAGTTCATTGAGGGAACCATGAATGCAAACATGTACTGTGACATACTGAAGCAGAACATGATCCCCTCCCTTGGGAGACTGGGCTGCAGGGCAACATAACATAATGACCCTAAACACACCGCCAAGACGACACTGCCTTGCTAAAAAAGGTAAAAGTGATGGACTGGCCAAGCTTGTCGCCAGACCTAAACCCTATTGAGCATCTGTGGGGCATCCTCAAACTGAAGGTGGGGGAGTGCAAGGTCTCTAGCATCAACCAGCTCTGATGTATCATTAAGGAGTGGAAGAGGACTCCAGTGGCAACCTGGGAAGCTCTAGTGAACTCCATGGCCATGAGGGTTAAGGAAGTTCTGGCAAATAATGGTGGCCACGCAAAATCGACATCTAGTGCCAATTTGGACATTTGAAATTAGGGTGTACTCACTTTTGTTGCCAATGGTTTAGACATTAATGGCTGTGTATTGAGTTATTGATGGGTCAGCAAACGTACTTTACATTGTAGCAGAGTGTCATTTCTTTCGTGTTGTCACATGAAAAGATATACTAAAATATTAACAACAATGTGATGGGTGTACTCACTTCTGTTAGATACTGTGGCCCTCATTCAATTGCAATTTGACCAATTGAATAGGGGTCTAAATAAGCACATAACATATTTTTTTAAAGAAGTTTTTACTTAGTAAACATCTATCCAAAAGCAAGGTTTTCACTACTAAAAACGTATTTAAAAAAATATGTTATGTGCTTATTTAGAGCACTATTCAATTGGCCAAATTGCAATTGAATGAGGGCCTGTATGTTCACTATTAGGATGTGAGCCACTTACAGACACCTGTCTCATTTGTCTGGCTTTGTGTCATATATTGTCAATACCAACCTTCCCTCATGGTTGAAATCAGTAATGCAAACACACTGTGAGAATTCTATTGACACCCCTAACTGATGGTGTAGAGCACAGATGTGGAGTATGAAGGTCCTTTCATTGATGTTACAGAAATGCTATAGTATCAACATTGACGAGGCAGACACAAACAACATCTCGGATAAATCGTATTTACTATTTACAGAAATTAACAAAGCAAGCTTGCCACAAAGCCACACGTTGACTAATCATCAGAGGTATGCAAAGGATCATGGTGGAGGGGGGTAGGATACAAAATCCAAGGAACACAGGGAAATTGGGATATGAGAGCAGAATGCAGGCAAGGGAAATTAGATTGATATAGATGATCATGGGATTTACAGTGTATCACTAGTGATGTCCCGAACAGTTTGCCGGCGGACTATTTGCTGTGATTTTTGCATGTTCGCATTCGCAGCGAACAGCGAACACATGCGCTTTTGGGTTCGCCCCCTATTCTTTATCATTGAGGAAACTTTGCACCTCACAGTCAGCAGACACATTCCAGCCAATCAGCAGCATACACTCCCTTCCAGAGCCTTCCAACTAAAGGACAGAAACCCAAAAAGCCCTTTTTAGGGCTAGAACATCATTTATTTTATTTTATAATTTTTTTCTGTGTAATGTAATTGCATATGCCTGCCTGCCAGCGTGTGTGTGTGACAGGCTAAAACCTAACAGCTTATATTGTGCTCAGTGAAATAAAACAACACTTTTTTGACTGTAATAGATTGAATAGCAATTGCCTGCCTACAGGCGTGTGTGTGAAGCCTATTGCATCTACTTTGCCAACTTTTGCCAGTGCACAGTGATACGTCATATCTGGTGCAACCGTAGTGTACAGTGACATAAAACAAAACTTTTTTGACTGTAATAGATTGAATAGCAATTGCCTGCCTACAGGCGTATGTGTGAAGCCTATTGCATCTACTCTGCCAACTTTTGCCAGTGCACAGTGATACGTCATATCTGGTGCAACCGTAGCGTACAGAGACATAAAAAAACACTTTTTTGACTGTAATAGATTGAATAGCAATTGCCTGCCTACAGGCGTGTGTGTGAAGCCTATTGCATCTACTCTGCCAACTTTTGCCAGTGCACAGTGATACGTCATATGTGGTGCAACCGTAGTGTACAGTGACATAAAACCACACTTTTTTGACTGTAATAGATTGAATAGCAATTGCTTGCCTACAGGCGTGTGTGTAAACCTATTGCATCTACTCTGCCAACTTTTGCCAGTGCACAGTGAGATTGCACGCGCAGTGCCCCAAATTTGAAGTGGGAGGACCGACCAAGCATCTTTTTCCATCTCCCGCTTGCAAAAATCCATGCCATATACACGTCCCCTGATAGTGGACGTAACAGGGATTAAACCGATAGGAATAGTACTACTTAACAGTACACACTTTATAATAACACAGACAGAGGCAACGCGTATAATCTTCCATGCTGTGCAGTGGAAGCCCCCAGACTCTGACCTGTGTATAATATTCCATGCTGGGCAGTGGAAGCCCCCAGACTCTGACCTGTGTATAATATTCCATGTTGTGCAGTGGAAGCCCCCAGACTCTGACCTGTGTAAACTATTCCATGCTGTGCAGTGGAAGCCCCCAGACTCTGACCTGTGTATAATATTCCATGCTGGGCAGTGGAAGCCCCCAGACTCTGACCTGTGTATAATATTCCATGCTGGGCAGTGGAAGCCCCCAGACTCTGACCTGTGTATAATATTCCATGCTGGGCAGTGGAAGCCCCCAGACTCTGGGAGTCTGAAGAAGAGGAGTCAGAGGAGGAAGGTGGCTTTGAAGAAGTGGAAGACCAAACACAGCAGGTGTCCCAAGGGGCTTGTTGTCACCTTTCGGGGACCCTTGGTGGCTGGGTGGAGGAAGAGACCTTCAATGACATCAGTGAGGACAAGGAACGGGACATGGCTAGCTTGGTATCCAACCTTGTGCAAATGGGGAGTTTGCGGTTGTGCAAAGGGACTGTCTGCGGTTGTTTGCGGTGCATTAATCGGGGAGATTGGTCTGTTACTTTGAAGCGGGTGTAACCCTTACACTATCTGATCGATACAACATCAAACTTGATGTTTTAAAGCATGTTATTCCAAACAATTTAGGAATGGAATTTAGGAATGTTAGGTGATTTATGCCCTTTATGGCTTAAAACCAGACTCTGCATCAACTATGTAATTTTCCGTGGGAGTTTTGCCATGGATCCCTCTCCGGCATGCCACAGTCCAGGTGTTAGTCCCCTTGAAACAACTTTCCCATCACTATTGTGGCCAGAAATAGTCCCTGTGGGTTTCGAAATTCGCCTGCCTATTGAAGTCCATGGCGGTTCGCCGATGTTCGCCAGTTCGCGAACATTTGATGAAGTTCACGTTCGCTGTTCGCAAACCCAAAATTTGATGTTCGCAACATCACTATGTATCACCCAACATTAGGCAATATAATTGATCTCATTATTGTTACTACATACAGGGAGTGCAGAATTATTAGGCAAATGAGTATTTTGACCACATCATCCTCTTTATGCATGTTGTCTTACTCCAAGCTGTATAGGCTTGAAAGCCTACTACCAATTAAGCATATTAGGTGATGTGCATCTCTGTAATGAGAAGGGGTGTGGTCTAATGACATCAACACCCTATATCAGGTGTGCATAATTATTAGGCAACTTCCTTTCCTTTGGCAAAATGGGTCAAAAGAAGGACTTGACAGGCTCAGAAAAGTCAAAAATAGTGAGATATCTTGCAGAGGGATGCAGCACTCTTAAAATTGCAAAGCTTCTGAAGCGTGATCATCGAACAATCAAGCGTTTCATTCAAAATAGTCAACAGGGTCGCAAGAAGCGTGTGGAAAAATCAAGGCACAAAATAACTGCCCATGAACTGAGAAAAGTCAAGCGTGCAGCTGCCACGATGCCACTTGCCACCAGTTTGGCCATATTTCAGAGCTGCAACATCACTGGAGTGCCCAAAAGCACAAGGTGTGCAATACTCAGAGACATGGCCAAGGTAAGAAAGGCTGAAAGACGACCACCACTGAACAAGACACACAGGCTGAAACGTCAAGACTGGGCCAAGAAATATCTCAAGACTGATTTTTCTAAGGTTTTATGGACTGATGAAATGAGAGTGAGTCTTGATGGGCCAGATGGATGGGCCCGTGGCTGGATTGGTAAAGGGCAGAGAGCTCCAGTCCGACTCAGACGCCAGCAAGGTGGAGGTGGAGTACTGGTTTGGGCTGGTATCATCAAAGATGAGCTTGTGGGGCCTTTTCGGGTTGAGGATGGAGTCAAGCTCAACTCCCAGTCCTACTGCCAGTTCCTGGAAGACACCTTCTTCAAGTAGTGGTACAGGAAGACGTCTGCATCCTTCAAGAAAAACATGATTTTCATGCAGGACAATGCTCCATCACACGCGTCCAAGTACTCCACAGCGTGGCTGGCAAGAAAGGGTATAAAAGAAGAAAATCAAATGACATGGCCTCCTTGTTCACCTGATCTGAACCCCATTGAGAACCTGTGGTCCATCATCAAATGTGAGATTTACAAGGAGGGAAAACAGTACACCTCTCTGAACAGTGTCTGGGAGGCTGTGGTTGCTGCTGCACGCAATGTTGATGGTGAACAGATCAAAACACTGACAGAATCCATGGATGGCAGGCTTTTGAGTGTCCTTGCAAAGAAAGGTGGCTATATTGGTCACTGATTTGTTTTTGTTTTGTTTTTGAATGTCAGAAATGTATATTTGTGAATGTTGAGATGTTATATTGGTTTCACTGGGAAAAATAAATAATTGAAATGGGTATTTATTTATTTTTTGTTAAGTTGTCTAATAATTATGCACAGTAATAGTCACCTGCACACACAGATATCCCCCTAAAATAGCTAAAACTAAAAACAAACTAAAAACTACTTCCAAAAATATTCAGCTTTGATATTAATGAGTTTTTTGGGTTCATTGAGAACATGGTTGTTGTTCAATAATAAAATTAATCCTCAAAAATACAACTTGCCTAATAATTCTGCACCCCCTTTATATATATTTATAACAGTCAATAAGGAAAGACCACAATAATCCAGAATAAGGTGATTTACATATGGGGAGAGCAAAATGTATGCTTGTGTGTTAAACGGACACTCTGATGCAACATCAGAAGTATAAGTGCTCAATCAGTGAATGCTATGAGCCCATGAGGTCAGTTCTCACGCAACAAAAAGCAGCCCCTACATAGATAACCTTGACCAAAAAGATAGGGACCTGACCAGGACCATATCAGTCAGATGTTACTTATTCCAGAGAACTCACAACAAACCAGGCAATATCAAGGGTAGTTTGTTCTATGATTGAGCATCTATATATATATGCATAACTGAAGATTAACGTAACCTCATTAACTGTTAAGTCCCAAGCCTGCATTTACTCTTCCCCATATGCACAGGGAGGGTCACATCAGCACTGAAGAAAATATCTGGAAGGGTTTGTGCTGCAGGCTTCACAACATTCCAAGTAGAGGAGAGGATAGAATATCTAATCCAATAGGTACATATGAATCGAGGTAGACTATATTAGCATACACATGCTGTGGATATACCAGGAACATCAGCTGACAGATGTCACATCACATCTGCATTGTATAGTGAAATTGTCTTGTGACACATATCGGCTATTCAGTCAAGGTAATCCTATATCACACTGGATCCAACAAAGCAATGAAACGGACACATGCACATACATGAGGACATTGACATGGCCATGGAATGTCATGATGTTTATCATCATGCCTTGTTCTGACCGTGATCTGGAATACAAACACACAAATAATATATTTGTGGAAACCTTACATATGCCATATGAGCAGCCACCAACAGATGCAGGTATGTCGGCACACATGGTATGCATTGGGATCTCGTACAAGCTAACCATCTGTCAGAAGATAATGATGGCCCAGACTAATTTGTCCTTATGTGGGAATATTATGATTAGTCTAATTATCATTTATTTGTATTGTGCAAACATATTCCGTGGTGCTGTACAGGGGAGAAGAACACGAATATATACAGTATGTAATATTGCCAACGCCAGAAAATGGACGGCCCTGTTTTGAGCGTAAAGTCTGGTGAAAACGTATTTCTTACCAAAGGCCCCCACAAGATTAGAAACTCACCACATCCAAGCTAAAGGTAATGGACATGGGGAAGAGTAGATAAGAAATAGCAAGGTTAATAAGTAAGTGAGAGATAAATAGGAAGGAAGTTGTGTCAAGATGAAAGTTATGCATTAGTCGGAGAGGAAAGGGATCAGATGTAAAGTGCGATGCACTATTGTGTAATAAGGTATCTGCCCCATGTGGACAGATAATGTAATTTGCCGATGGGACAGTCAGGAGAGACATAGTTTAACCACAGCTTGAGTAAGATTAGCTAATGGGCGAATAAAAGGGGAGAGGTGGGCATGAGAGGTGAAATGAAAATGTTGGAGACAAAAAGAGGAGAAGTAAAGAAGAGTCTGAGGAAAAGGCAGGGGATGTGAGGAAGAAGGCAAGAGAAAACATAGTGTAAAGGGTTAATCGGGATAGTTAGAAGATGCTAAGACTGTCGAAGACTTGTGTGACTCAATAAATTAAGTGTAATCAGGGGTAGGTGGGATGAGGAGAGAGACAGACAGACAGAGAGAGAGAGAGAGAGAGAGAGAGACAGAGAGACCAGTGCAGCCTGTAATAGAAATGGGAGATCACAACTATCACACATTGATGCATGTTCGGACATCCACATGTGGTTCTTTACCTTGGATAGATCAAGTGGAGTATTCAATGAAGAGATCTGTTCCCCCAGGACATGTCTGCATGGTCTGATAAACCTTTCTGACCGCTTCAGCAATACATAGGGGATGTCTTGGGGAAAAGAAAGTTAGGCCTACATTAATGGAGTTATTAGTCATTTCCTCTCATGCATACATGCACATGTTTCCCGCAAATACTCACTTACAATGTAGACGACATTGATGTAGCTGATGTTCTGTTGCTGTACAGGTCGTTTCCCATGTCTGTGTGGGTAAACAATGTGTTGACACATGGCAGCAGTTCTGTAATGGCAATATGATGATATGAGTCACACAATCCATATGATATATTGCACAATGATTCCTAGTTAACACATCCTTGAGACTATTCCTGTTATCTGAGTGAGGATGCTTTTACCAGTATTTGCTGACAAATAACAGGAGAGATCCCCTCTTTGCATCCCATGAGGTACATTTATTATGGTTTATAATATGCTGGTATGTTCATATATCCCGATTGCTATGAATTGCATTGACCTCCATGGGATGTGGAATAGCATGATCAGACAATGGGAACATTACTGTTCTGTGAAGATGTTTTCAAATATGATTGTGAGGCCTATATCCATTGACATTGTGGAATATATCAGAACATCCATTTAGCTTAGCTTCTGGAGGTTTGCAGATATCAATATATATGATGTGTATGGGAATGTGCGCATACTTACCATTAACGGATATCAGAGCAGGCTGTATTTGATCCAGTGTTAAGAATGCGTCACAAGACATATGTTAGATCACAAAGCTATCCTCTACTGTGGACTTTTGGATATTCTGTATGACAATGGGGAAGGAGAATAGAGATGTATTAGTAACCATAATCAAGGTACATTATAGTTGGTTGTTATTAGTTTCAGACTTACATGGGAAGTACTCCCCAATGACGTGGGCACGTAGTCGTGACCCCTGAACGTTATCCTCACCAGGGGCTGGTACTGGACGCTCCGCCGGTTCAAGCGGAGCATCATCAATGTTCCCCAGACAGTTGGCCTGTACTGCTATATTGTGCAGACAACAGCAGGCCATGATGATGTGACAAACCTTCACTGGTGTATACTGCAGAGCCCCGCCAGTGGAATGTAAACATCTGAAGCACATCTTCAGGAGGCCAAAGGTGCGCTCTATTACATTCCGGGTTCTGGCATGGGCCGCATTGTACCTCTCCTCCCCCTCTGTGTGTGGATTGTTCACAGGGGTCAACAACCACGGCAAACACCTACTGTATATCCTGCATCACCTGAAGGAAACAAAAATGGGAGATATGGATATGAATGTGATGTTGTGCTGCTCGTTAAAGCATCTGTAAATATACTCAATGATTAATGTGACGTTAGTTTAGGGATCTCTGGGTTGGAACTTCCTACTCCTATGACCAGGTCACATCGGGTTAGGCACAGCAACAAGCTACGATGCAATGGCTCAGTCGGCACACGGCAAATGAGCGCGGACAATACAGCGCTGACAGAAGCCTGCGACAGTAGCGCACTGTTGAAAATTGTGTGGCAAAATGTGCGTCGATCAAAGAGCGCAAGTTGTAGAATCTATTGCCTAATGGGCCAAAACCCTCTAACCCGAGCCCTCAGACCCCATACCTAACCCGAACCACTGAGACCCCATGCCTAACACTAACACTAACACTCAGAACCCGAAGCCTTAGCCCAAAGACCCCTTACCCTAAAACCCCTAAGTCCACCCTTAAGTCCTTATCTCAACTCCTGCGCGCAGATGTCGTGCGCGCTATTGAGGGACTCTATTTTGTCTGTTGGCGCATGCATCGTTGCGCATTTTTCACGCAACAACGTAATAGCATTACAGTGGAACATGATGTATATGTTAGGGGATTCACTCTTGGTAACATGCTTGCCTGGGATCCTTTATGGGTACTTAATAGTACTAGTAATGATTGCAGATGCAGAAGATGCCTTCATGGACCTGAATTGTACCTAAAAAACAAAACAAAGGAAAAACAAAAGACACCTAAAACATAAGGACTGAAAAAATCATAGGGACTGCAGCATCTCTTCTCAACAGCATTCTTCAGTAACCATCAATTGGTGACATGTTAAACAGAACCCTACATGTCCACAGAGAAGAGGATCATGGACCATGTGATGGGAGGTAGCCATCTGCGTACAAAATATCACCATCACATAGGCCAAGATCCAAGATTTTGTAGTCAGGCTAGATTAGGTTAACATTGTGACAATAGATTGTCACTAAGGAGTGCTACTGAGAAGGCACAAACATGTCCGCAGCCCCTATGTCCTCCTCTGCCTGGGCACAGGGCCCAGATCATCCGTGGCCGGGGGTGGGGGCAGGGGGAGTCAGTGGCACAACGCGTGTTAGGAGGCATGGTGGGAGTAGAGAAGGGGCTGGGCTGCTTGTGGCTGGGGGGTTGCCTAAGGGGGAGAGGAGGGGAGCTGGGGACTAGCCCCAACCTTAGCAGTCCTGCCAGGTAAATCTCAGTCATCAGATGATGCCTCCTCCCTAGAGCGCCTGGCCAGGCTGCATTTCACCTCTGCATGATTGGCAGAGATGCTGGCCCGGATCAACCCAAAGTAAGTACAGCTGCTCACGCATGGTGGCCTACGCAGCCTGGCTCTGTGGTGGTGGGGATGGAGGTCCTTGCAGGGTGGCGAGGATGGAGTGGGGAGGGCCTGGGGCCCGGCTGGAGCCAAGGGAGATGCTGGTGGTGGTGGTGTCTGTGAGCCCGGTGGTGGTGTGGCGAGGATGGAGTGGGGAGGGCCTGGGGCCCGGCTGGAGCCAAGGGAGATGCTGGTGGTGGTGGTGTCTGTGAGCCCGGTGGTGGTGGCAGCCAGGCCAGTGCACTGCTGTGTGGGGAAGAAGGTCATGACCAGCTGCGTGGCAAGTTGGAAGGCCCAGCGTAATCCAAAGGGGGATAGTGGTGTCAAATCCAGGTGGTGTTGGTGTTAGTCCAGGGGGTGACTCAACCCCCACAATGACCTCCCCCTCCTCAGAGCCAGGGCTCTATGATCCTCCTCCTTCCTCATCACCCTGCGCTGGTTCCTGCTGGGTGGGAGCCAACGCCTACGCCTCTGGCTTGCCACTGGACCCAGACTTCCTCCTGGATGCTGAGAAATAGAAAATAAATGTACATGTCATTGGTATGATGAATAATACATTGTTATGTGTTTATTCCTAACTTGCTGACATCTAGGCTTGAACATGGATGATTCTCCTCATTGCAACTCATTAGCTATCATATTCTTGATTTGATCTGTACTTCGGTTATGGTCTTGATCGTTCTTGGCTCCCAATACTATCTCTATTCCGGCTGCGGTCTGTAACTGCAAAGGCTGCAGAGGGGACACCAATAAATGGACTCGCTATTGCTTGATTGTTGTGCCCAGGAATGACAGTGATTTGTCAGCTTCATGGATTTAATGACGCATCCATCTATCCCTTGTTAATTCCATGGAGCTGAAATGTCAGTGTCCTTGTTTGTCATCATGTAAATGTGAAGTGTGTGTGATGCACATGTGGTGGAATGTTGGTATATGTAATATTCACCTGACATGGAGGCTGGGTCCTGCTGGGCCACTGGGCCCTTACGACCCTCTCCCACTCATTATAGGCCTGCCCCTTCCCCAAACTACCCCCCCCCCCCCCGAGATCAGACCCCTTCTCCTGTGTTCCTCTAGATGTTTCTGATGCTTGGGGGCCCCTTCCATGACCCTCTACTGCACTCTCCTTCTCTCCCTCCTCCTCTTCCTCCTCTTCCTCCACTTGCTCCTCATCCTTCTCTCCTCCCTCCAGTACTCCCTCCTCTCCCTCCTCTCCTCTTCTCTCCTTCCTCCTCTGCTCTCCTCCCTCCTCTCCTCCATCCTTGTCCCCCTCTCCCCCACCTCCTTTCCCTCCTCACTCCTCACCCCTCACCTCCTCCTCCCCACCTCTACTCCCAATGACCTCCTGCCACTCCTCTCTCTCCTCCTTAACTCTCCTCCTTACCAGTTCTACCCTCCTCTCCCCTCCTATCTACTCCCTCCATCAACAACCAAAATTAAAAGAAGGTTAAATAAGAAAAAAGTATTTCTGTAATATGGGTATTGGCAAAAAAGAATGAATGTGCTATGTGTTATTAATAAGTGTTGGGGAATGGGATGTGTGGGATGGGATGGAGGTATGTTTGTGTGTGGTGTGTCCTAATTCTACATGTCTCTATGTGTGTTCTTTAACCTATGTGTATTGCAAATATGTGTAATCTGTAAATATGTGTAAGTCTTAAGTGTAAAAAAAGAATATAAATCATATCAAAACACAATCTAGCTCTATCCAACTAACTTCTGCGAGTGTCAATCAAATTTATAAGCTCCCACTGCAATGCCTGTGTGGTACTGCGTTATTCCGCAATTGGATGTTTCAGGCTGATCGTGACTAGTTTGTCCCCTTTAGAGCTTTCTAGCCTGGCTAAGGTTTACGGGCTTGAGTCTCAAGCATGTAACTTGCTTACAGGTCGACTTTAATAGCTCTATAACGCGGCCAAATTTCATGACCACAGCCATTGCGGGTCTCATGTTGCACTTGGAATTTAATAGGGCTGATGGAGGTAGAAAATCACTAAATATTAAATATGAATCAAGCCAATGTAATAGTACATGTTAGTGGCCTGTAGTGATGTCGCGAACATAAAATTTTCGGTTCGCGGACTGCGAACGCGAACCGCCGCAAATGTTCGCGAACCGGCGAACCGCCATAGACTTCAATGGGCAGGCGGATTTTAAAACCCACAGGGACTCTTTCTGGCCACAATAGTGATGAAAAAGTTGTTTTAAGGGGACTAACACCTGGACTGTGGCATGCCGGAGGGGGATCCATGTCAAAACTCCCACGGAAAATTACATAGTTGATGCAGAGTCTGGTTTTAATCCATAAAGGGCATAATTAAACCTAACATCCACCTCCATCATCATCCTCCCCTGTATCTCTTTACCCCCTCCCTCATCATCCTCCCCTGTGTCTCTTTCCCCCCTTCCTCATCACCCTCCCCTGTGTCTCATCCCCCCTCCCTCATCATCCTCCCATCTCCCTCATCATCCTCCCCTGTATCTCTTTACCCCCCTCCCTCATCATCCTCCCCTGTGTCTCTTCCCCCCTCCATCATCATCCTCCCCTGTGTCTCTTTCCCCCCTCCCTCATCATCCTCCCCTGTGTCTCTTTTCTACCTCCCTCATCATCTTCCCCTGTGTCTCTTCCCCCCCTCCCTCATCATCCTCCCCTGTGTCTCTTTCCCCCTTCCTCATCATCATCTCCTGTATCTCTTTACCCCCTCCCTCATCATCCTCCCCTGTGTCTGTTTCCCCCCTCCCTCATCATCCTCCCCCCTCCCTTGATGATAAGGGGGGGAAAAGAAACACAGGGATAAGTGTGAAAGGTGTTAGGGTAAAGGGTTTTAGGGATAAGGGTGAGGGGGTTAGGTGTTAGGGTGAGGGGTGTTAGGGATAAGGGTAAGGGGTGTTAGGGTGAGGCATGTTAGGAATAAGTGTGAGGGGTGTTAGGTCTTAGGGATAAGTGTGAGAATGTTAGGGTTAGGTGTTAGGTTGATGGGTGTTATGGTTAAGTGTGAGGGGTGTTAAGGTTAGGGTAAGGGGTGTTAGGGATAAGTGTGATGGGTGATAGGGTAAGGGATGTTAGGGTTAGGTGTTAGGGTAAGGGCTGTTAGGGATAAGTGTAAGGGGGTATTAGGGCTAGGTGTTAGGGTGAGGCATGTAAGGAATAAGTGTGGGGGGTGTTAGGTCTTAGGGATAAGTGTGAGAATGTTAGGGTTAGGTGTTAGGTTGATGGGTGTTATGGATAAGTGTGAGGGGTGTTAGGGTTAGGGTAAGGGGTGTTATGGATAAGTGTGATGGGTGTTAGGGTAAGGGATGTTAGGGTTAGGTGTTAGGGTGAGGCATGTTAGTAATAAGTGTGAGGGGTGTTAGGTCTTAGGGATAAGTGTGAGAATGTTAGGGTTAGGTGTTAGGATGTTATGGATAAGTGTGAGGGGTGTTAGGGTTAGGGTAAGGGGTGTTAGGGATAAGTGTGAGGGGTGTTAGGGTTAGGGTGAGGGGTGTTAGGGATAAGTGTGAGGGGTGTTAGGGTTAGGGGTGTTAGGGTTAGGTGTTAGGGTGAGGGGTGTTAGGGATAAGTGTAAGGGGTGTTAGGGTTAGGTGTTATGGTGAGGGATGTTAGGGTTAGGTGTTAGGGTGAGGCATGTTAGGAATAAGTGTGAGGGGTGTTAGGTCTTAGGGATAAGTGTGAGAATGTTAGGGTTAGGTGTTAGGATGTTATGGATAAGTGTGAGGGGTGTTAGGGTCAGGGTAAGGGGTGTTAGGGATAAGTGTGAGGGGTGTTAGGGTTAGGGTGAGGGGTGTTAGGGATAAGTGTGAGGGGTGTTAGGGTTAGAGTGAGGGGTGTTAGGGTTAGGTGTTAGGGTGAGGGGTGTTAGGGATAAGTGTAAGGGGTGTTAGGGTTAGGTGTTAGGGTGAGGGATGTTAGGGTTAGGTGTTAGGGATAAGTGTGAGGGGTGTTAGGGTTAGGGTAAGGGGTGTTAGGGATAAGTGTGAGGGGTGTTAGGGTTAGGTGTTAGGGTGAGGGGTGTTAGGGATAAGTGTGAGGGGTGTTAGTGTAAGGGGTGTTAGGGATAAGTGTGAGGGGTTTTAGGGTTAGGTGTTAAGGTGAGGGGTGTAAGGGATAAGTGTAAGGGGTTTTAGGGTTAGGTATTAGGGTGAGGGATGTTAGGGTTAGGTGTTAGGGATAAGTGTGAGGGGAGTTAGGGTTAGGGTAAGGGGTGTTAGGGATAAGTGTGGGGGGTGTTAGGGTTAGGGTGAGGGTGTTAGGTATAAGTGTGAGTGGTGTTAGGGTTAGGTGTTAGGGTGAGGGGTGTTAGGGATAAGTGTAAGGGGTGTTAGGATTAGGTGTTAGGGTGAGGGGTGTTAGGGATAAGTGTAAGGGGTGTTAGGGTTAGGTGTTAGGGTGAGGGATGTTAGGGTTAGGTGTTAGGGATAAGTGTGAGGGGTGTTAGGGTTAGGGTAAGGGGTGTTAGGGATAAGTGTGAGGGGTGTTAGGGTTAGGTGTTAGGGTGAGGGGTGTTAGGGATAAGTGTGAGGGGTGTTAGTGTAAGGGGTGTTAGGGATAAGTATTGAGGGGTGTTAGGGTTAGGTGTTAGGGTGAGGGGTGTTAGGGATAAGTGTAAGGGGTTTTAGGGTTAGGTGTTAGGGTGAGGGATGTTAGGGTTAGGTGTTAGGGATAAGTTTGAGGGGAGTTAGGGTAAGGGGTGTTAGGGATAAGTGTGGGGGGTGTTAGGGTTAGGGTGAGGGGTGTTAGGGATAAGTGTGAGGGGTGTTAGTGTAAGGGGTCTTAGGGATAAGTGTGAGGGGTGTTAGGGTTAGGTGTTAGGGTGAGGGGTGTTAGGGATAAGTGTAAGGGGTTTTAGGGTTAGGTGTTAGGGTGAGGGATGTTAGGGTTAGGTGTTAGGGATAAGTTTGAGGGGAGTTAGGGTTAGGGTAAGGGGTGTTAGGGATAAGTGTGGGGGGTGTTAGGGTTAGGGTGAGGGGTGTTAGGGATAAGTGTGAGGGGTGTTAGGGTTAGGTGTTAGGGTGAGGGGTGTTAGGGATAAGTGTAAGGGGTGTTAGGGTTAGGTGTTAGGGTGAGGGATGTTAGGGTTAGGTGTTAGGGATAAGTGTGAGGGGTGTTAGGGTTGGGTGCTAAGGTGAGGGGAGGATGATGATAAGGGGGAGAAGAGACACAGGGGTGTCCTTGCAGCAGGGATCAAAAGAGTCCTTCAGGACTGTATTGCACACTGTGTACAGTAGCCTAGCTATGGTTTTCCCTATTGATGCAGTATCACCTACACTCAGCCTCCTCTCAGTAAGACTGTAAGTTAGTTATGATTCCAAAATGGCTGCTGTCCATGAGGTAGAAGGGCGTGGAAGGCAGGGTATGATGCTGATTGGCTGGAATGTGTCTGCTGACTGTGAGTTGCAGGGTCAAAGTTTGCTCAATGTTAAAGTATAGGGGGCGGGTCAAATATAGCATATGTTCGCAGTTCGCCGCGAACGTGAACATGCTATGTTCGCCGGGAACAGTCCTCCGGCGAACTATTCGCGACATCTCTAGTGGCCTGATATGTATTAACTGAATGATTCCTGAGATTGATATAACCCCAAAAATGAATCATTCAAAAAAAATGTTTTTCTGTTTGCCTTCCTTTGGATCAATTAACCATAAATCCACGTATTGCAGATCAGAGGGTATCTAAAAAGGTTGAACTTGATGGACTAAAGTATTTTTTCAACCTAAATTACTATGGGCCTCATTCTATTAACGGCCGTAGTAGATGCGGGGCCGCAAGGACCGGCCGCAAGCTATTCGCCTATTCTATTCCCCTCCGGCCGGGGATTCCGTCAGGCAGGGAACCCTCTCTGCAAGGTTAAAAGTGAGCCGCAGCTTACTTGCAGGAAAAAGGTCCCGCTAGCACCAATTAAGCACATTATAAAGCCGAAATAGAGCCATCATGCACTCTGAGGAGACAATAAAGTGATTGTAGGTGTTAGCAAAAATAGCACAACATTCCCCTACACTCAAATCCGTAAAAAAATTATCTTTTAATTTATGTCAAAAATCCATATAAAAAGTCCCGAGGGCTTGGAGCACCTCAGACCCGCCCACGCTGCGGCCGGAAAATAAACAGTTAATGTAAACTCGGATTTGGGCTGATGTGCAAGCTTGAGAGGGGGTTGCTATTAATCCTCATGTCCCCCAATATGATCCCTAGCATTAACAGAGCTGTACAGTGCCGTCTTGAATTTATTTTTGCGTTTTAAGTTTTCTGAGCTTACGGCTGGTTGCAAGATATACGGCCGGCCGTAAGGGGAGATCCTTGCGGGGCCGTATAATTGAATTGCAAGATAACGGAACCCCCGCAAGAAATCGCAGCCTTGCGGCCGTTTTACGGCCAATAATAGAATGAGGCCCTATGTAACTATGTAATTTGATATTGCAAATTTATGGGCTTGAGATTGTTGTGCAATTAATTCTAATGTATTCCATTGTGTTCCCCATCATTTACAGTGCAGTATTTAATTTTTATTTGCATTTCAAGTGCTCCGGACATGTCATTAAGCCCTTTGTTAGTTCTCCTCGGTACCATAAACTTGTGGTTAAATTTTTGCCATTTGCGGGCTTGAAGGGGTCGTTAGCTAGTAAGAATCTGTGCAATTGAATAGCAGTATGCGATTTTAGCGTTCGGAAGTCTTGTGGCCATGAAAGTTCAAAGGCTTGTAGGGGCATTAACTTGCGCTTTTACAAATCGCAATGGGTCGCAATGAATTGTAGCCCGTGGACTGTAGCTCAATCAGAAGCTATCTCCTCTTTTGATGTTTCAAGCCTGTAAATGTCCCCAGTGCTAAAGACACAAAATCCATATTTAATTACAACAATTCAACAAGCCCGCAATTGCCTACAAACCTGTAAATGGCAAATGTATAAAAAAATTATAAGACTAATAGATAGGATTTGCAAGTGGGTTAAACAGCTGTTCTTAACACAGCAAAAGCAAATAAACACACACTACTGTACTTAAAAATACTGAGAAAGCAATGAAAGGCATTAGAATAAATTGCACAACAGTCTCAAGCTCGCAAATCTGCAATAAAAAAACGATTTTTTTAATGTTTTATTTACGTGTTATATTGATCCCGGGAATGAAGCAGTTAATACATATCATGGGACCCACATGGACTAGAACAGTTGATTTATTGATTTTTATTGATTTCTACATTTCCAGATTCCGGATCTGATTGCAAATAGCACTTCTAAACACTAGTTGATTGTAGTTTAAACTCCATGATTTACTGATGTCATGATGACGGTCTCATTTACTATTGGCTCTGTCTAAATTGTAACTTATAAGCTTGCTTAATTGATCACGATCATACCCTGAAATGATACGTACGAGTTAATAGTTTGCATGCCGGCCTGTGAGTCTGTAATTACGGGCTTGAGTCAATTAAATAAATCTATATGTAACACATTTCTAACCCTCAGAGAATTATGAAGGTAATTATGAGCTTGGAATTAAATGGGGGCCAATCTCTTTAAGTGAGAAGTAAATCTCCCTAAATATTCTGTTCAGCCATTGCAGAATCATTGCTTGAGAGCTACTAACTGACTATGGCAAGACAAAGCCTCAAATTATGGCAAACTTTTCCACTGATTTTTTCAAGTGGGACATTATTGTGCACTCACAATTTACGGCTAACCCGTAAATATAGCTGGATCACCTTTTATAGAGATATAGGTATAATACTCAAAAACAATAGAAACACATACAATTGAAATCAAAAATTATTATACATTGCTATAGACACATATATGAAATTAAAAATTCAGTTTCCATATGTGACTTATCAGATATATCTGAACAGAAAATGTTGTGCTTACATCGTGATAAATCTGTTAAAGAGACAGTACATGAAAAAAAGCATCACAAATCATATAACTCCTAGAAATATTATGTTGCTGTCACAGAGGCACAAATGTGAAAAATAATATATATCATCAGTTAAGTATATTGTGAGCATAAGATTAAAAAAAGCTCCCAACCGTACAGAGCAAAGAAAACAAATACACTTGTAGGCTCATCATATCTAAAAGGCGGGGACATGCAAATAAGAAGACAATGTACCTTACTCTTTTGATCCAAAATATAGCAATTGTATACATTAAGGGAGCAATGTATAAAATTGCTATTTTTTCAATCCAAAGAGTAAGGTACATTGTCTTCTCATTTGCATGTCCCCGCCTTTTAGACGCCTTGCATGTCCCCGCCTTGTAGGTGAGCTTACAAGTGTATTTGTAGTATATATGTATATATATATATATATATATATATATATTTCAATACATTAATATGTTTAACGCATCACATATAATGGAACAGCAACTACTGACAATATCACACCTCCATAAAACTTATTACAATGTCCAGGGGAACACAGAACACAGTACACAAGAGGTTGATACCAATCAGAAATGAGATCAGATTAGAGTCCAGAGACTGGGACTTCACATATTCTAGTTGCTATAAACACTCCTTTTGCCACAGTAATTAATCTATTACTATTACTATTCATTTATCATATCTTATAGTAGTGAGAATTAATTCATCAAATAATATTACTAAGAAAACAATACTTTTAGAATCAATGATAGTATACAAGCCACATTGAGTTATACTAGTGACCACAAATTCCAGCCTGGGAACCCAACAAATTATTAAAACATAGCTTTTATTTACATATGAAAAATAAAAAGGAAAAAAGAACATAAAATGCACATAGCACATACATAATTTCTTTATCTGATCCATTACATAGATGCAGAAAATCTAAAACAATCTGTATGTACAGTACAGTGCTAAATAATGTAACTGTAACAATAAACCAACTTAACTGAACTTCATCCACAAACAGTGCAAACCTGTCTATATCTGTTATAAGAAATCACTTGCCATTTCCGTTATTAATGATGTGACATTAAACAAGGAATGCGTAGCTGTGACCACAATCAGTGGGCCAAGAGTACTATCACCACCTCATATGATATTATTTATCCACAGGGATATTACATTGATTTGTTATACAGGTGTTAACTGATTGTTAGGATATCATGATGTATGATCACATACCCATTAATACTGAGAGGGGATAAAGATCACCAGCCATAATATCTGTAACTTAGATTAGACAAAAGTATCTCTTCTCATATTGATGAGGCGGTGATATGGTTAACTTACGCATGTATTAAAGCTGGCTTTGAAAAATATGTCATTGTCGGACTTTGCCATTCCCATGCCATATGTGCACTGGGATCATTAAAACTTGAATGATTAAACATGATATATGATTACTTAATTATAATTCTGCTGGATGATGTCATTGATGGAATGGCTATATGATAGTCACTGTGTATTTAATTCAATCACATTATTTGGTAGCACTGCTTCTAGATGAAGAGGATGACTTCATGGACCTAAATTGCTCCTAAAAATAAAAAAACAGGACGTGCCGGTTGTCGAGGATTTGATGGTGGTGGGGACATCATGGCCCGCATATCAGTCCAATAGGAGACCATAGGCAACAATTCTATCTGGGGAGGAGGGAGCTAGTGGCATTGAATGCCACGGGTATGGCTGATGGTCCAACAAGTCCCCCAATGATCATATATATTGAGAATCCTTCCCCTCATCTCCCAGGACCTCTGATCCTTTCCTGTGCCCCTCCTCCTGACACAGATCCTGGTGTGTGGGGGCACATTTGGCTTAGATGGAGCTGACGCCCCAGTCTCTGGCACTGTAGTAGACCTAAACCTCCTGCCAGATAAAATAAGAGAAGAATGGTATATGGTTAACAAAATTGTGTGATCATTTAATTGATGTGTGTTCCTATCTATTTGACATACTGTTGTATTGAACCTGGATTGTTCACTTATTTGTTATTGTTTGAAGCTAGCATTTGCTAAATGTGATCATTATTGTATTATGAGCTTATGTGTTATTGGCTCATAACAATATCTTGATTTGTGTTGCAGTCTGACCTCTGCATCACATGCATATACATACTCTTCAAGAGGTGCTGCACATTGTGTCATATCAACCAATCAGTGAGCATCTCTCAAAAATAGTTGTTAACATGATGCTGTGGGTTGTTCCCTGATTGGCTAGTACATTACACTTCACATTCATCCCTACAGAGTCATAACTGCACATGCTGCAGTGGCCACACCCATGCATGTAATCTCAATTGTTTTTTGTTTTGTTTTGTTTTTTAATAGTATTTATTGTTTTTAAGAGAATATAGCAATGCATCATATAAATGACATATATGTCATAAATACAGTTAATAACATGGTACATTGAGATAGACAACAGAAAAAGAAAAAACATAAAATACATATGGTATAACATCTAGAAAAGAGGACATTCACTCATCATGCCTACACTTTCATTTAAATGATCATGACACTAAATTTTAAGATGACAAAGATGAATAATAATAAAAAACAAAAGAGAACAGCAAAAAAACAAAAAGGAAAGACCCGGTATAAGCGAGAGAAAAAAAAAATATTACTATAAGAAACCAGGTTGGGAACAGCAAAAATTTCCATTAGGCAAGAGATAACAAAAAATTGTTATATATAAAAATTTAAGACACCCCTTTATGGACAGAGTCCCAGATTTTCGACTTTAGGGAGTTATTGCGGGAAGTGCTTAAAACTTCACCGTTCATTTGAAGATCTCTTACTCGTTGAATCATTACTAAAATTTCATTCCAAGTAGGAATTTTATTAGATTTCCATTGAGAAATAATTGATTTTTTTATTGCCATACAAATTAAAATAATGAAAGCTTTCTTATCCAAATTTATTGGCTTAGTAAAAATGTGCAACAAACTACACTGTGGTAGAAAAGGAATTTTAAATTCTAAGGAACGTTCAATTAATTCAAAACCTTCAGACCACAAGGGTTTAATTAATGGGCAGTCCCAAAATGTATGAAGAAAGTCACCATATATACCACATTGTCTCCAACACATACTGTCTTGAAGATTATGTGAAAATTGGTAAATTTTAAAAGGCACCATGTACCATCTGTTTACAAGTTTAATGTGGAATTCTCTCTCCGAAGGGTGTTTAACAATCTTGTTTGTCGCATAAAGTGAGGATTCCCATATCGTTCAAGCGAAGGAGATACCAAGATCTCTTTCCCAATTTTCCATACCCGATGTTTTATTAAGCACCAAGGGCCTCCCTAAAATATTATAGCATTTAGATAATAAACGGCTATAGTTGTTAGCGTTAATAAGTTTTTCCAAAGAAGTCAAACAAGTCAAACAACCCTTGGCCATATTTAATGGATAAGATGGGGATACAAAGGTCGAGAGTTGCTTGATTTTTAGCCAACAATTAGAAGGAAGCCCATAGTTGGAATAAAGTTGATCTAAAGAAAGATGACGGCCCTCATAATATAAATCTTTTATATACAGTGTTACTGGTTCTGTCTCCGAACACAAACCAAGCTTTTGAAATGTGAGGGCAGGGAGATTTTGAATTAAAATGCTATTGATGGGAATTAGCTGATATTCATTATTTATAAGTCTCCACGAGTTATAAAAGTTCTTAACAATTTGAGAGCCATCTGAGAAATCCTTCAGTGTCTTATAGCCTATAAAGAATAAAAGTTTAAGATCCATATAGGGAACCAAAGTGTTCTCAATTTGTGACCAAACATAGGACCCCCTTGAATTAAGCCATTTTTGTGCATGTGTCAGCATATTGGCATCTTGATATAATTGCAACATAGGATAAGACAATCCTCCCTGCGAGAATACTCTGGTAAAAGTTAATCTCTTAAGTCTAATATGTTTTGAAGAATGGATGAATTTATCTATAATAGATTGAAATTTTTTGACCTGATATTGAGAAATTCTAATTGGAATACAGCTAGTGAGATAATTAAATCTAGGCAGAAGTGCCATTTTAATAATGGCTATTTTACCACTGAAGGATGCTTTAACTCCTTTCCAACCATTTAGAATGTTTATCCATTTAATATAGAGGGCATTATAGTTTATTTTAATCATATTTTTAAGATCTTCTAAAAAAATGATTCCCAGGTGAGTAAAAGAATTGGAGTTCCAATTAAATGGGTATGATTCCCTTAAATATTTTCTGGTGATTGAGGAGAGATTTATCGCTAAAGTATCTAATTTTTGTACATTGAGTTTATAATTTGATATTAAACTGTATTCATTAAACAGTAACATCAAGACTTTCAAGGATTCACCAGGGCATGTAATAGATAACACTATGTCATCAGCAAAAAGATATTTTGTGTTCTCTCTCACCCAACCTAATGCCACGAATGGCGGGATTAGATCTAATGGCTACTGCCAATGGCTCTATCATTAAAGCAAATAGGATGGGGGAGAGAGGACACCCTTGTCGGGTTCCATTTGATATCCCAAAAAGGCGAGAGTGACAACCAAAATTAGATACTGATGCTGAAGGGGATTTATATAAAGCTCCTATTGCGTGAGAACCAAAGCTACCCAAACCAAATTTCCTCAAAGTAAGATCCATATAATCCCACCCTACCCTATCGAAAGCCTTTTCGGCGTCCAATGAGAGAAATAAGGTAGGAACCTTTGTCGCTTTTGAATAACAAATCAAATTAGATAGTTTTCTAACATTATCAGAACCAGAATGTCCGGGAATAAAACCCAACTGGTCAACATCTATCAGTTTGTGAATAATCTTTTGAAGCCTGATCGACAAAATTTTAGAGTATAGCTTAACATCTACATTCAATAATGATATAGGTCTATAGCTAGAGCAAAAATGCGGTTCTTGTTTAGGTTTGGGAATCATAATTATACTAGCATTAACCATTTCTGGAGATGGTTACATAATGTTGAGGAAAACATTTTTAAAAAGTAATTGCTGAATCCATCAGGGCCAGGGGTGGTATAAAATTTTAACTTAGAAATTACCTCCCTAACTTCAGGAACAGAAATAGGGGTGGTCAATTCTTCTAATTCCTCTTGGTAAACAGAGGGGAGCTTAAATTGATCCAGAAAGGATTGAATTTGCAATGATGACGGTTTGTGGGAACCATTGTCTTTAGATAGATTGTACAGATTTTCATAGTAATTGGCAAACAGATTTGCAATCTTCTTAGGGCACGTCGTAGGTTGGCCATTGTTAGTTATATAATCAATTCTTCTCCCTAAAGATTTCTGTTTAATTTTGTATGCCAATAATTTACTGGTTCTATTATCTTTATGGTAGTAAAGTTGTTGCATACGCCAAATCCTTTTGTCTGACACAAGTTGGTTAATTTTATTAACTTTGTTCTGAATCTTTTTAATGTTTACCGTTGTAGAATCTCTAGGGACCTTTTTATTCATGGTTTCCAATTTATTTAAATTAATATATAGTTCTCTAAGGGTCTCTCCTCTTTGTTTCTTAACCTGAGACCTGAGCTTTATTAATACTCCCCTAATGAAGGCCTTGTAAGCATTTCAAAGCACACCCTTTAGAGGAGACTGTACCTCTATTTAATTAAAAAAATTTGGTTGACTCTTCGATTAAAAACTGTTTTCTGGATTCATCCTTAATTAATCATCTAATTTCTAACGCGGACAACTATTTTTATACAAATTAAAATTAATCTCCATAGAGATGCAGGCATGATCTGAGAGAACTATTGAGTCAATATCAACCTTTGTAACGGTATTCATAGTACTGCTGTGGACCAGAAACAAATCTATACGGGAATATAACTTATGGACCTTAGAAAAAAAGGTGTAGTCTCGTTGATTTGGATTTAGGACGCGCCATGCATCAAGTAAATTGAGTCCATTAAACCAATTCAAATATTTAAATGCTACATTCTGAACTCTATTTACGTTTTTACAAATAGTTTGAGATTTTCTGTCTTTTTCAAAGTTAGGAATAACATTGAAGTGTCCTGCTACAATCAAAGAACCATTAGCAATGTTTTTAATAGAAGCCCCATGACGTTTAAAAAAGGATAACTGATTGTTATTAGGGGCGTATAAGTTAACTAAAGTGACTTTGTGGTCATTTATGAACCCCCCCCCCCCCACAGAATATATCGTCCGTGGCGGTCTAGAATACAAAATTCCACTACTAGGGGTAAATTATTTAAAAAAAAAATTGCAACACCTCGTGTTTTCTTATTGAAAGTAGCAATATGTTTGAGACCAAAAAGGGAGTCCCCCAAGTGTGGAATTTTAGAGTGAGCCCAATGGGTCTCCTGCAAAAACACAATATCTGCTTTTTGTTTTTTGCAAAATCTGAATAGAGTACGCCTTTTGCCCAGGGAATTTAAGCCGTTCACATTAAAGCTCAATATTTTTAAAGCCATATAAAAGGATCAAAAGATGAAATATACTCAACTTTGTCAACGCAAAACATACTTGAGGAACAGCCAATCTAGCTACAAACATATTATATCTTAGGTACTTTGTTCCAGTCCAAAGACTAGGAAGAGACAAAGTATCCATAGATCTCATACTATCGAACTGCAAACACATCCACACAAAACCACACCTAGGTTGCCTCACAGAATAGCGGCAGCCTATACAAGCAGGGCTAAACGCCAGTGTTAAGAAATGGAAGACCTATTGTGATGGGCTAAATCCACTCCAAAAATAGATAAGTGCAAAAATAAACAGGAAAATAAAAAATCAAAACCCGCTCAGCTATCAACTTGGTGTCCAAAACTTTTTTCATACACAGGGCTACATTGCTAGATTATAAAAATTAGTCAAACATCTCGATATTCATATCTGTTGTGAGAAAAATAAAATGTAAAGCACACAGTGTTAAAAAGAGAAAGAAAAAAGTCCTTTAAAAAAAAAGTGCAAAATATTTTTTACATTAATTTTCTTATTTAGTGAAATTATTTAGAATCATAAACACATAGTGATAGCTAATCTACTTGTGCATAATGTTTTATTGCTAGATATATCTAGCCAAAAAAAAGAAAAAAAAAGAAAAAAAAGCCCAGGTAAATAATTCTGAAAATATCGCTCCACTAGTTCATGTGGGTATAAGCCAGTTTGATAGAAGAGCAAATCCTTCTTTTGGAGAATTAATTTTGTATCCATTAGAGTCTCTTTGGATTAATAAACCAGTTGGAAAAGTCCATTTGTAGACCAGACCCTCTTTCCTCTGGGTTTGGGTTAGTTGAGCATATTCACGTCTTCTGCTTAGAATATTTTAATGTATTCATATGGAGAATCAAAAGATTTAACCTTGCAACTGGCCTTTACAATATTCTCTTTCGAGGAAAAAAAATTAAATTTAACCATAACATCTCTAGCTCTCTTATTTTGTAGGTATGATGGAAGATGAATACGGTATATCGCATCAAATTTGTTTTCCAGCTTAGCAAAAGATGGAACCAAAGAAAAAAAAAATGTAGAAACAAAATCAGATGGATCAAGATTTTTGATTGTTTCAGGTATACCCCTTAAACGTAAATTAGAGCGTCTTGAGAGATCTTCCAGTTTAATAATTTGAATATTTAACTCTTTAACCTTTTCTTCTATTTTGATATTCAAAGTTGACATAGAGTGATAGTCCTGAGTTAACTTCTCCAACTTCAGCTCCAATTCTAAGGTTCTGTTGTTAACATCTCTTATTGCTTTAGCATTATCCATAATTTGCTGTTTAATATCTGCTAGCAGATTGACTTGAAAGTCCTGCAAGATATTCCTCATTTTTAAAGGAGTAAGCATTTCTTCATCATGCAATTCTGAATCTTTGCTAGAGATTTGAGTTATTATGTGTAAGTTTGTCTGATTGCAAGGGAGAATCTGCAAAAGGTGGAAGCTGGGTCTTCTCTTTATATTTAGGAGAAAAAAATTCCACAGCTTTAGAGGGATGACCTTTCTTGTCCTTAGGTTTACCTTTACTTGGCATAATTGGACTGAATAAATAACCTTGTTATAGGTCAAGTGCACCAATAATCTGCAAAACAACGATTCTTAGATGCTGATATTAGGTTAAGGTACTTTATTTTTTTTAAATTCATGTAGGCCTCTCACCACTTATGTTAATAGTATATTTTGAAATGCTCACAATATGCTCCCGTCTTTAACTTTTTGCCAAACACCTTAAGTGTTTCTCAGCTTAACATCACACTAATTGATAGTGGGTTGCTTTTACCTAGTGGACTTATAGACTTTTAGCCATCAAAATCACTTCACCACTATAGGAAAAGAGGCTGAAGGTTAAAGTTCGTTACCATGTAGAAAAGCGTTGCATATGTGTAATTTACACATTCTGATGTTATTTCTTGTATCTCTCTAACTATGTTAGAGTGAAATCTCACTTTCTAGTACATTAAGGCATAACCAAAAGAAATGGCAGTTTAAAGGTAAATAATTCCACATAGATTGTCAGCTCGACAGCATTTCCTTATAGTGGACTTATAAACACCAACGTTGCTTCACCACTTTCTCTCTTCATCTTCATATGAATAAGAGATGCTATATAAGCTTTCATGTTATCCACAAAATTTATATGAGTCTCAATTACTCACAATTATCCAGATTTTAGATTTTTGATGACTTTAGTTTTTTTGATTTCTGTAATTACAGTGGTGGGGAGGGGGTTATTAGGGAGTAGGTAGGGAGGTAGTGTAGGTGTTAATAGGTTAGTGTAGAGGGTGTTTAGTTGATATTTAATGTTTTATTGGGGGGGTATAGTGCAGTGTAGTGTTTATACTTAGTGTCATGATGGTCCTTGAGGACCGTCATGGCACTTATGTGGTTAATGTTGGGTTGTAACAGGCCCATAATGGTCTTAATGTACCCTTATGGGACTGATGGGGTTAAATAAAGGCTTATGATGGTCTGTATGTACCCCCATAAGTAAAAGGGTTAATAAGCAGTTTATGGGGGTCTGTATTGACCCCCATGAGTGACAACATTAATGAAGGGCTTATGGGGGTCTGTATTGACACCCATGAGTGACAGGGTTAATGAAGGGCTTATGGGGGTCTATATTGACCCCCATGAGTGAGGGGGTTAATGAAGTGCTTATGGGGGCCTGTACTGACCCCCGTGAGTGACAGGGATAATGAAGGGCTTATGGGGATCTGTATTGACCCCCATGAGTGACAGGGTTAATGAAGGGCTTATGGTGGTCTATATTGACCCCCATGAATGACAGGGTTAATTAAGTGCTTATGGGGGTCTGTATTGACCCCCATGAGTGACAGGGTTAATGAAGGGCTTATGTGGGTCTATATTGACCCCCATGAGTGAGGGGGTTAATGAAGTGCTTATGGGGGCCTGTATTGACCCCCATGAGTGACAGGGTTAATGAAGGGCTTATGGGGGTCTGTATTGACCCCCATGAGTGACAGGGTTAATGAAGGGCTTATGGGGGTCTATATTGACCCCGCTGAGTGAGGGTGTTAATGAAGTGCTTATGGGAATCTGTATTGACCCCCATGAGTGTCACAGTTAATGAAGGGCTTATGGGGGTCTGTATTGACCCCCATGAGTGACAGGGTTAATGAAGGGCTTATGGGGCTCTATATTGACCCGCATGAATGACAGGGATAATTAGGGGTTTATGGGGGTCTGTATTGCCCCCCCATGAGTGAGTTGGTTAATTAAGTGCTTATGGGGGTCTGTATTGACCCCCATGAGTGACATGGTTAATGAAGGGCTTATGGGGGTCCATATTGCCCCCCATGAGTGAGGGGGTTATTGAAGTGCTTATATGGGCCTGTATTGACCCTCATGAGTGACAGGGTTAATGAAGGGCTTATGGGGATCTGTATTGACCCCCATGAGTGACAGGGTTAATGAAAGGCTTATGGGGGTCTATATTGACCCCCATGAATGAGGGGGTGTAACGGTACCCCCACACATATAAGGAAGTGCCAAGGCCATTTTAGTTGATCTGCCCGTCCAGTGATATAGGGACAGCTACTGCAGGACACCCATTCCCCCAAACTGGATCCAAGGGGAAAATGCTCCAAGCCTGGAACTGGAAGCTCACAAATAGCTGCTAGCAGCTGAACAGGAAAAGCACCCCAAGATGCTTACACTCCTGACAGTCAGTCTGTAACAGCATACCATGAATCCTCCCAAGAACGACACATAAGCTCTGTGTTTGAGGGTCAAGCAGTCAACTCTCTTCTTTATTAATTACAAGACATATAAAACCATTTCACATACACAGTAGAGGGAGGGGCTACCTGAGGTCAGCCCCTAATGGCCTCTGGCCAATCACATAGCGTCACACCGTGGGAAACACGAGACTCCTCCCAGGTCTGCCCACTAGGTGTGGCTGCCTGGACTTGTGGGGGCAAACCTGTAGACCCCATGGGGTTATGGAGCCTGTATGTCTGGAAACTCTCTTTGTTCTGCTATCTCCCCTGTTGTGCATGTAGATAACCTTTGCTCTCAACCATCTGGCCTTAGTGACTCCCCACTTATAGATGGGGGGTGGTCAAAATCTGTAACACATTTCTACACATTTTTCCACATTATTCATAACTTTAAAAGTATGCATCACATTCACATAACTTACATTTTCAGAATCAGCATACTCTAAATACAACCATATGTCCAAATCATATAAATTGGTCCAGTGGTTCAAAAGATAGGTCATAGTCCTTTCTGACCAAATGAAGCATGGCTTCCATGTCTTTGTAGGGGGAAAATCAAGCGTATCCACATGGGCCGTAATCAAAAGTTAGAATTTGGTCAACCAGGCTCCTCCAATTCGCAGTGCCGAGACTGATCTCGTCACAGGGGTTAATGAAGTGCTAATGGGGGCCTGTATTGACCCCCATGAGTGACAGGGTTAATGAAGGGCTTATGGGGGTCTGTATTGACCCCCATGAGTGACAGGGTTAATGAAGGGCTTATGGGGGTCTATATTGACCCCCCTGAGTGAGGGGGTTAATGAAGTGCTTATGGGGGTCTGTATTGACCTCCATGAGTGACACAGTTAATGAAGGGCTTATGGGGGTCTGTATTGACCCCCATGAGTGACAGGGTTGATGAAGGGCTTATGGGGGTCTATATTGACCCCCATGAATGACAGGGTTAATTAGGGGTTTATGGGGGTCTATATTGACCCCCATGAGTGACAGGGTTAATGAAGGGCTTATGGGGGTCTGTATTGACCCCCATGAGTGACAGGGTTAATGAAGGGCTTATGGGAGTCTATATTGACCCCCCTGAGTGAGGGGGTTAATGAAGTGCTTATGGGGGTCTGTATTGACCCCCATGAGTGACAGGGTTAATGAAGGGCTTAAGGGGGTTTATATTGACCCCTATAAATGTCAGGGTTAATTAGGGGTTTATGGGGGTCTGTATTGACCCCATGAGTGAGGGGGTTAATTAAGTGCTTATGGGGGTCTGTATTGACCCCCATGAGTGACAGGGTTAATGAAGGGCTAATGGGGGTCTGTATTGACCTCCATGAGTGAAAGGGTTAATTAGGGGATTATGGGGGTCTATATAAACCACCATGATTGACAGGGTTAATGAAGTACTCATGGGGGCCTGTATTGACCCCCATGAGTGACTTGGTTAATGAAGGGCTTATGGGGGTCTATATTGACCCCCATGAATAACAGGGTTAATTAGTGGTTTATGGGGGTCTGTATTGCCCCCATGAGTGACAGGGTTAATGAAGTACTTATGGGTGCCTGTATTGACCCCCATGAGTGACAGGGAAAATTAAGGGCTTATGGGGGTCTGTATTGACCCCCATGAGTGACAGGGTTAATGAAGGGCTTATGGGGGTCTGTATTGACCCCCATGAGTGACAGGGTTAATGAAGGGCTTATGGGGGTTTATTTTGACCACTATAAATGACAGGGTTAATTAGGGGTTTATGGGGGTCTGTATTGACTCCATGAGTGAGGGGGTTAATTAAGTGCTTATGGGGGTCTGTATTGACCCCCATGAGTGACAGGGTTAATGAAGTGCTTACGGGGGCCTGTATTGACCCCTATGAGTGACAGGGTTAATGAAGGGCTTATGGGGGCTGTATTGACCTCCATGAGTGACAGGGTTAATTAGGGGATTATGGGGGTCTATATTAACCCCCATGATTGACAGGGTTAATGAAGTACTTATGGGGGCCTGTATTGACCCCCATGAGTGACTTGGTTAATAAAGGGCTTATGGGGGTCTATATTGACCCCCATGAATAACAGGGTTAATTAGTGGTTTATGGGGGTCTATATTGACCCCCATGAGTGACAGGATTAATGAAGTACTTATGGGTGCCTGTATTGACCCCCATGAGTGACAGGGAAAATGAAGGGCTTATGGGGGTCTGTATTGACCCCCATGAGTGACAGGGTTAATGAAGGGCTTATGGGGGTCTATATTGACCCCCATGATGACAGGGTTAATTAGAGGTTTATGGGGGTCTGTATTGACCCCCATGAGTGAGTTGGTTAATTAAGTGCTTATGGGGGTCTGTATTGACCCCATGAGTGACAGGGTTAATGAAGGACTTATGGGGGTCTATATTGACCCCCATGAGTGACAGGGTTAATTAATGGTTGATGGGGCTCTGGATAGTGTATATTTTTTTTTTTATAAAGGATCCTTTAAGGACCGTTACGGTCCCTTAAAAACGCAGGAATTTTGAATTTTCATTGCTGCTGGGGTCCCCGATCGCGTGCGATTTGGACTCCCACTGCGATGGTTAATGTGGGGTAAATGCAGGTCTCCGAGCTTATCTCGGATCCCGTGGGGTTAATGCGGGTTTCTGAGCTTATCTCGGATCCCTTCTTGGCTAAGTTGTACATGGCTGGTCAGTCCTGGGCATTGAGCCTCATCTTCGTTTTTTTCGGCTGGCCATTTGTTCTCTCGCTTAGGGGATTTTCGTGTGTCTGAACTCGGGAATTTGGACCTAAATGGAGGTGTAACTTCACTTTCAGAGGATGTCCTGGATGCCCCCCCTTGCTATGGTTAAGCTTTTTATGTATTTTTTGTGAGTATTTGGTGTGTTTAGACTGTTTTTAGGTGCGTGCGGTTCAGCCGTTATGGTCGTATTTTTCGTGTGTGTGTGTGTTTTTAACCACGTGTGAGGTGCCTTTGAGCCTCCACCTCCGCAAATGAGGACCCTCGCTTCTCGAGGGTCCGCATTTGCGGACAAACACAGACGACGTTTGAGCCTCCACCTTCTGCAAATGCGGCCCCTCGCTTTTGCGGAGCAAACTGCGTCCCTCGCTTCGCGAGGGATGAAGTTCTTGCGAGCACGCAAAGCGTGGCGACGATTCGTAGTTTGACAACTATTATATGTGATAGCCTTTGATAAAGCTGCCTAAACAAACAGCCGTCAGGCTTGCAATTAGGGGCATATCTCTAGTTTGCTATTTGTGGTGTGTTTAGTACACTATAAGGTTCTCTTTTACGGCAGACCTACCTTTTACGGTAGGATATTACCCCAGTATTTTGCTTAACTAATTTTTAGCCCCTTTTCAATTGTCATTTGTTTTTAGAGTTGATTTTAGTAAGGGATTTTTTGTGATGGCTGGGGTTAAAAGGGAATAGTGCTCAGAAGCACACTAGTCCAAGCTTAGGCCTTTCAGTTAGGTTGGATTCAGGACAGTGTTTTGTTATATACCATAGGGACCCAAGCAAGCTTTGGGGATTCAAACTAGTTGAGCTTTCAAGCTAGAAGGATGCTGTGAAGATCCACTCCATATCTACCAGCATTTGTATGTGTATATAGAAGATTTTTTACTAGTCTTGCTATGAAGTCTCCCCCACCCTGACATGATAAGTCCCTAAATTTTAAGTGACATTGTTTAATTTATAGCATTTAATGTTTGTTGTGAAAAATTAGAGCTGTAATAAAATGAACTCATTTTTGAAGTTTTCAGTACCGTGCATATTATAGATATTAATAACATACTGACATAAGTTTAGCTTTTCTAGTTGCCATAATAACTTTTTTTTGTGTACTGTGTATGTAAGTATTTTAATTATGCTATTTTAGTAATTAGTCTAAAATAGAAACCCACAGTAGTGCAACCTGGGTGTTTGGTTTAAATAACCTAAACCATTATGCTGTATTTACTCCTTGATGATATTGAACCAGAATCATTAGGACAATTTACTAACAGGATGAATGGTAAGTTATGATCTACAATGGCTCATTTCACACTAGTGCTAACTAGGTCTATATTGATTGATTTATTAAATTGCTGGTATTATAAGCAAGTCTGCAATTATGTGGTAACACCTGATCATTATGTTGGAGTAACAAATGCATATTATAAATGGTCAGACATGAGCACAACTGTCCATCGGTGCAGGTACCATGTTAGTAAGCAAACCAATCTTTTCTCTGATTGGCTCTTTCAAAAGCCAATCATAGAAGGTTAACATTTCTATTAAGCTCTATTTATAATGGCTGTCATTTCAACAAATCAGAATAGGGCAAAATATAATCCTCCTAACAAATAGGAATGCACAGATTTTAATTTGTGCATTCTATCTGGTTTAATTATTAACTAATCAGAAAATGGTGGTAGCCTTCTCTAATTGGTTAAATGCTCAATTCGTATTGGCTGATATACCTGAGCCAATCAGAATCCATACAAATTAATATATAAGAAGAGATCAGTTAGAAACTTGTCAGTTGGTGTGCTAACTCATCAGAGGAGGAGCTGTGTTAGTTCAATTTTTTATATTTTATAGAGGTGCTATTTTTATTAAGTGGAGGCCTTGTGGGCTAAAGATCAAAACAGGATGGAATTCTTTTATTAAAATGGATTTGCCCATTTTTCCAGAACTGAAGAATGAGGACAAGGGCAACATGGATCATAGGTGGAAGGTGATCCAAGGGAGGGTAAACATAATTTTCCCCCTCAACAGGAATATTTGTAAAAAAAAATTGTAACATATTTTTTAATTTATTTTTAACATGTTATCATTTGATTTGTGCTTCTATTTTTTTGTAGTTCTATTATCATTTTCTGTACTTCTATTTATTTTTTGGGATTTCATCAGTGTAATCTGCAATAAGCTGTGATCAGCTCAATGAGCTAGCTCTAACAGATAGAAGAGCTATAGTAAATCTCACAATGAGCTGAGTACTTGGACCGAGCACCCTGATCAGTTAGTAAATTCCCTCTGTTTTGTGTTTTTAACTAACTAGATAAAGGTGCCATACCTGTACAAAATGCTGCTTTTGTTTTCTATGTTCAACAAATGTTTTTAAAATTTTATAAAGACTGGGTAGGTATTTACAAAGACAAAAGAGCACCATTAAACCAGTGAAAACATTACCCTACATAAAACAACTTTAATAGAGCTGGACAAATTGGAGAGATATAACCACTTGTATAAAACTCAACTTTTATTGGATTATAAATATCAAATAAGAAAAAAAGGTGATTAAAACATTGTGATAAATAAATTGATGTTACTCCAGCCTGATTAAGCTATACAGTGCATTCCAATATTTTCTGTATAATTAATTACATTGCAGAACAAGTAATTTGACACTGAGAAGTTATACATACAGTATATACATAAGACATATATCCCAATACAAAGCTAGTATTGAGTTTAAATATTTATACTTGTTGCTTTACATTCTCAATACCTATAATATGTTCTCAATACCTATGATATGTTGTAATCAATCTAATAACACTGAAGATTGACTAGTAGAGATGTCGCGAACAGTTTGCCCGCGGACTATTTGCATCGATTTTGGCATGTTCGCGTTCGCATCGGACGGCGAACACATGCGCTTTTCGGTTCGCCCCTATTCTTTATCATTGAGGAAACTTTGACCCTGCACCTCACAGTCAGCAGACACATTCCAGCCAATCAGCAGCATACACTCCCTTCCAGGGCCTTCCATCTGAAGGACAGCATACATTTTAGAATCATTCTGAAGCTGCATTCGTTGTGAGTGGACAGATAGTGTAGCTGCTGGAGATTTAATAGGGATATAGATAGCCAGGCTGTTTATTTAGCTTCCACTACAATTAATCTAATTTCAGTTGCCTGCCTGTGTCAGGCTCACAGCTTATATTGTGCTCAGTGAAATAAAACAACACTTTAATAGATTGAAAAGCAATTGCCTGCCTACAGGCGTGTGTGTGAAGCCTATTGCATCTACTCTGCCAACTTTTGCCAGTGCACAGTGATACGTCATATCTGGTGCAACCATAGTGTACAGTGACATAAAACAACACTTTTTTGACTGTAATAGATTGAATATCAGTTGCCTGCCTACAGGCGTGTGTGTGAAGCCTATTGCATCTACTCTGCAAACTTTTGCCAGTGCACAGTGACACTCATATCTGGTGGCACCTTAGATTGCACGCACAGTGCCCCAAATTTGAAGTAGGAGGTCCAACCAAGCATCTTTTCCATCTCCCTGTTTCAAAAATCAATGCCATATACACGTTCCCTAATAGTGGACGTAACAGGGATTAAACCGATAGGAATAGTACTACTTAACAGTACACACCTTATAATAACGCAGAGGAGTCTGAAGAAGAGGAGTCAGAGGAGGAAGGTGGCTTTGAGAAGGGGGAAGACCAAAACACAGCAGGCGTCCCAGGGGGCTTGTTGTCACCTTTTGGGGACCCTTTGGGTGGAGGAAGAGACCTTCAATGACATCAGTGAGGACAAGGAACGGGACATGGCTAGCTTGGTATCCAACCTTGTGCAAATGGGGAGTTTGCGGTTGTGCAAAGGGACTGTTTGCGGTTGTTTGCGGTGCATTAAACGGGGAGATTGGTCTATTAATGTGAAGCGGGTGTAACCCTTACACTACCTGATCGATACAACATCATACCTGATGTTTTAAAGCATGTTATTCCAAACAATTTAGGAATGTTAGGTGATTTATGCCCTTTATGGCTTAAAACCAGACTCTGCATCAACTATGTAATTTTCCTTCGGTGTTTTGCCATGGCTCCCCCTCCGCCATGCCACAGTCCAGGTGTTAGTCCCCTTGAAACAACTTTCCCATCACTATTGTGGCCAAAAAGAGTCCCTGTTGGTTTTGAAATTCGCCTGCCCATTGAAGTCTATGGCGGGTCGCCTGGTTCGCTCGTTCGCGAACATTTGATTAAAGTTTGCGTCCGACGTTCGTGAACCGACAATTTGATGTTTGCGACATCACTATTGACTAGTAGAAGAAATAATTAAATTGCTCTGGTATAATGCATAAGCATACAAAATTAGACAAACCCTATAGCTGTAATTTCATAAGCAGTCTACTATAAAACCTATTGATCACTTCAAATATGTATAGTTTCTTGTAATAAGATATGCCAAGAAAAACTTATATGAGTACACAGATTTAGAGTTCATCCTATCCAGAAGAATTGCATCTATATCCACCCAGTTTTTGATCAAAAGGACGCTATACCTCAGATGTAGTGGAATTTGAATTGGGGCCCACTACTTACCCCTACTAGACAAATTCTAGCCACACTATCATAAATTAGGACAGATGTTATCATCAGTTCTCAGTGTGCAAAGATTTAAAAATCCTCAATATAACATATCAGAATATAAATTCCATTTAAGAAAATAGTTATGCTGAAAATATTGGAATGTACTGTATACCTTAATCATGTTAGGGTAGCAACAATTGATTTAGCACAATGTTTTTATTGACGATTTATATGTGATATTATCAATCCAATAAAAGCTATACAAGAGGTGATATCTCTCAAGTTTGTCCAGCTCTATTAAAGTTGTCTCATGTGGGTTAATGTTCTCACTGGTTAATTGGTACTCTTTTGTCTTTGCAATGCAATATATATTGCACTTCCAGTGAATTAGTCTGTGGCTTATTGATATCTACATTTAGAAGTATATGATTAAAAAGTGAATATGTGCATAATATTTGGTTTGATACGTATGTAACCCCTAAGTGTTCAATAACAAATAATTGTGTGAAGTATTTAGGTATTTTTGACTGTTTTTTTTCTTGTGTTGCCTGGTGGTATTCCGTATATTAAATATTCATATGTACATGACTATACTGGATAATGAAGAGGCAACATTTATAGATCTTCAGGAGAGACAGTATTTTGTGCAAATTGTGCATAAATTACCTTCTTCTGTCCATTTAGCATACTTTTATACATTGCCCACTCACCCAGATAAAAATTCACAAGCTCAACCAACATGTAGTATTTTTCTGCACAATATACAGTCTCTCCTAAAGAACTACAGATGCTTTCTCCTCATTATCCATTGAGTAATGTAGTAAAGTGCCTACATGTTTATACCTATGCCTGTCCAGGCTTTTAAAAACATTTTAAGCTTACTCTGAGTGCCAAGTGACTGTTTTCCTTTTCTCTCCCTCTCTATAAATATATAGCTTTATTTTATGCATATTATTTACCAGGAATGATGGATAATCTATTGAATTGTTAGTAATTTGTTTTGAAAAGAAATATCCATGATATCTCTGGTATTGTCTTAGTATCAAAATAATTAATTTCTTTGACTTTACTGGATCTACCTTCAATTTTGCATTAAATGAGTCATCAGCTCATCACAGTCTATTTCTAAACGTATTATTCCATTTAAAGTAGCAGCCATCAGACTTTAATTAGTATTATGACCTTGTCACATTAAATGCTATAAAACTAATGATGTAGATTTATTACCTGTTACTTTCATTATTCCTCATTGAATTCTCTCAGAACAACCCTTAACAAAGAAACAAAACTGGTATTTAGAATTAAATACATGACTAGACATATATGAGTTTTGCAATTGCATTAATTATATGAATTTATAATTGATTATATTCGATTTAGTTATTTCAACACAGAATAATTGTATTTTGGAATCCACAGTACTCAATATGATCGCTCTTAAAAAACAGGATTAACTACGTAGAACACAGTATACAACTAAACTAAATATAAAACTAAACTACAATTTGCAAGTGCGTTTTAAAGGGGTATGGAACTCAAAAATGTGTTTAAAACTGTGTGCTTTACACATTACAAAATAATTTGTGAAAAACAAGCACCACAAAGGTTAGAAATACTTGCAGTTTTGAAACAGTGGGAACTATGCATCTTACTAACCCTAGCCATGTATGGTATAGCAATTCACAGCTGATTGCAACAGCAATCATCACTGTATTCATTTAAAGTACTACAGTGGTTAGCTTTTTTTCTATAAGGCATTTTGAACAATCTAACTAAACCAGATAATGTGCAAAATGGTATTAGAAAGTAAAAAAAAAAGAAAATGCAGACTTTTAAATGCATTTTTTATTTACTTTATGACATTTTATTTGCCCAGCCATCTTCTGTCAAGTTCTGCTTCATTAGGGTGGGTCTTTGTAAACTAATGAGCTTTGCATTGGTGTTAATATGAGCACTGACAGTTACTTCCACATTTCTATTGTGCAAATAAAACTTCCTGTCTACATTTGAAGTCTCCTCCCACCTCAGGAAGTAGGCCACTGGAAACTAAAATAGTGGATTTGTCAGCATCATAATTAAAAAACTAATAAATTAGAGACTGTAATATTATTTTTCACTCTCTATGTTAACTATTCTCAAGTGAAGTTCGTAAAAAGAGTGCATTTTAAATTTCTGACCACAGTGGTCCTTTAAACTGCTTTATTGTAATGAGTTCTGCAAAGCTTTCTGTACATTGAACAGTCAAATATCAACATGGCGCTCATCCCTACGACCCCGTAGGACTTTTGCATCATCCGTACGACCGGCAGGACTACATATGAACAGAAACCTCAATTATACACTTTACAATGCCAGCCCCATAGGACTCGCCCCAAAAATCGTTCATTCATCCCTTTACATCCCTATACAAACACATGATCCCTACGACCCGCCACACTACAGATCAACACGAAGTTCCATTTTACAATCCGCTCCGAGACCCATAGGTGTTTGAAAAAAATAGCATAAAAAAAAATACGACCAGTAACACTTTGTCAAAATAAGGACACCGCACAAAGTCCGGATGTCGCTACAAATACAGAACATGCAAAAATACACATTTACCGGACTAACTGCCGCACAACAAAAACACAAAAAACAATCAAAAATATCACACAAATTAACTTAAAAACTCACAAACAGCACAGGGCCACAATCAGGATGTCTATGAGTGAGGTTTCAAGTTCATTAGACCCATATTTAGCCTTTTTGAATGAACGAAAATCGCCTAAGAGAAAAAAAAAATGGCGGCCGAAAAAAACGTAAACGAGGCCCAACTTGTAAAAATGAACAATGAACTCGCAACACTTACACAAACCCACTAACACATTGCGAGGCATGTAACACATACAACATTTACGCCATTTTACATAAACCAAGCACATAACTTCCACGAAATGATGGATAGAACGCTAATTTCACATGAGCACTACATTTTAACGGTTTCTACTTGGGCTGACAGTACTGGAGAGTTTCTCAAAATTTCTCCATTTCTCCTCAGGTGATGAACAGTGTGAGTGGACATTTCACTGGTGGTGTGACTTCTGAAGCAACTTGACTATCACTTTAGAAGTTCAGATATTAATCCACAGTCACCATGTATGGAAAATAAGAAATGTACAAAAGAATTTCCAAAAAATTATAGAGACAAATCGTATGCTAATTGTGATGGTTATCCATTATATAGAAGAAGAGAAGGCCAAAATGCCATTATTCGTGGATAAAAGGTAGATAACAGATATGTAGTAAAATACAATCCACACTTACACATGAAGTATAATGCACACATTAATGTGGAAGCTTGCACTTCTATAAAATCCATTAAATATGTCTGCAAATATATTTACAAAGGCTATGATGCCGCTACTGTAGTGGTCAAAAGTGCCGAAAATCCCGAACAAAGTGAATGATTACATGATGAACTTGCATCTCATGTAGATGCTCGCTATGTAAGTGCGTCAAAAGGAATGTGGCATCTTTTCAAATTTGAAATACATGATCGCTCACATGCAGTATATCAATTGGCTGTACATTTGCCACAAAGACATTAAATGTATTTCCATGTTGGAAATGAAACAAATGCTTTGACACGAAGTGAGCATCGACAAACTACACTAACTGCGTGGTTTCAATTAAATTGTCCTGACTTGGAGGCAAGGGAATTGTTATATATTGACATTCCATACCATTATGTTTTCGTTAATGGATTATGGCGAAAACTAAAAAGTTGTGGAAAAAAAATAATACCAAGAATTTACACTGTATGTCTAAGAGACGTTGAACGTTTCTGCTTACGTTTACTGCTTCTAAATGTTCCTTGTGCACAAAGTTTTGAAGTTTTGAACAGTTAAGAACTGTTAATGGCATAGTTTATGAATCATTTCATTTAGCTGCGCAACACAGAAACTTCCTAGCTGATGATACAGAATGGGAAAGATATCTAGAAGAAGCAGACCTGTGTCAAATGCCATGGCAGATAAGGGAAAAATTTGCATTAATTTGTATCTTCTCAAATGCTCCAAATGCATTAGCTTTTTGGGACAAATTTAAAACAAATATGTCTGAAGACTTTTTACAACTATACAATGAGCCTATTGCACAATAAGATGATGACATGCTCAAAGACCATTATTTATATCTAGATGGATCAGGAAAATCTTATCTCTATAAATTATTGATGAGTTTTGTTCGAGCACAAGGTGAAATAGCACTGCTATTTGCAACCACTGGAATTGCAGCACTTTTGTTAGAAGGTGGAAGAACTATGCATAGTGGATTTAAACTGCCAGTTCCCATTCTGGAAACATCAGTGTTGGATATTCGAATGACATCATTGCAAGCAACAAAAAATAAAAAAAGTAAATTATGAAGCTACAATGATGTCATGCCATGCCCTATAATGTATTGACAATTTGCTACGTGAAGTCATGGATAATGATTTGACATTTGGTGCAAAGGTAATGTTGTTAGGTGGAGATTTTAGACAAACATTATCTTGTTATGTCGTTGTACATGGAAATCGAACCAACATTGTTGAAACATGTATAAAGTCAAGTACACTATGGAAACAATTTACCCATCTTCAATAACAACATAATATGAGATCAGAAGGAGAAAATGAGTTCAATGATTGGCTCATTAACATTGGAGAAGGAAAAACAGAGCGAATACAAAATTTACCTGATAATACCATGCAAATTCCATCTCATATGATTTGCAAACAGGATCTCATATCAGCTATATTCCAAAATACAATAAATAAAGAGGACTATGCAGAGCTTACTAACAAAGTAATACTAACACGCAAAAATAAAGATGCATTACTCCTTAATAATAATAATAATGAAAAGTTTTATTTAGCACAGTGCTGTTTCTGTACTTGGTGATGACAAAGAAAGTCAGAAAAACTTTTCAACTGAATTCATTAATTCATTAACTCCCTCTGGAATGCCAGCACATATTTTGCAGCTAAAGAAAGGTGCAATTGTCATGTTACTGTGAAATATGAACCCCCAAAAAAGCCTATGTAATGGGACCAGATTAATTGTTCAAGAATTAAAGGACAATTTCATACTTACTAACTGGTACCCATAAAGGAGAGAGAGTTGTCATACCAAGAATAGATTTGGCACCTCCCTTTTGTACTTCAAAGGATACAATATCCCATCATCATGGCATTTGCCATGACCATTAATAAATCACAAGGACAAACTTTAAAATATGTGGGTATCTTTTTAGAAGAACCAGTATTTACACATGGCCAACTGTATGTTGCATTTTCATGATGCAAGAATCCAGAGGCTATTAAAGTTTACATTGAAAACAACCAAAGTCAAGGTGATTTATTAGATGATAGCCGCATTTTTAAAAAAAAAACATTGTCTCCTATGAGGTACTATAACTTAAATTAAAAAAACTATAACAATACAAGACATGTAAAAAAAAAAATGCTTTCACCTCAAGGACAAATTCACAGGAAAATACAAAAAAATATAGAGCACAGTGGTTTTATTTCAAGGACGAACTTTTATGTCACTCTGGCTCTTTTTAGAGGACCACTATTTCACTATGAAACTCTATAAAATGGCAAAAATCATAGAGAACAATGGTTTTACTTCCGGGACGAAATTAGATATCTGTGGGACTCTTTTAAGAGGACAACTATTTCACATAGGAAACTCTATGTGCCATTTTCCAACAATGCTTTCTTCTCAAGAACAAATTTACAACAAAAAACAAACAAATATAGAGAACAGTGGTTTTACTTTGAGGACAAAATTTTATGTCAGTCGGACTCTTTTTAGAAGACCACTATTTCCATAAAAAACTCTATAAAATGTCAAAAACCATAGAGAACAGTGGTTATAACCCGCAGACGAACTTTTATGTCTAGCTGTCTCTTTTTAGAGGACCACTATTTCACATAGGAAACTCTATGAGCCATTTTCAACAATTACAACAATAACAACAAAAGGTCAACCAACAAAAATCAACAAAGATAAAGTAACATATTGAAATTTCATGGAAGTGGCCTTTTACCATGATTAGCCCCACAAAACACTTTGCTTGCATCTTAGAACAATTAAAGTTTAAATGATACTACATTAAGTTACTGTTTCTAATGTTACTATTTTTTTTTTAAAAATGTGCTAAGTTGTTTCATTACATATATTTAAAATGTCATGTTAAGAGGAGGAGGAGCTTTTGGTGTACAATGTAAATGTATAATTCAATGGAGAATATTAATCAAGTGAGTAATCTGATCGCCAGTTAATGGGGTCAGGGAGGAATTCATTTTTTCCCACTTTGATACAATTGGCTAAGTTTCAATAGGGGGTTTTACTGTTTGCCTTCCTCTGGATTCAATACCTATGTAGTTTACCAGTTGTTAATCTACAAGTTGCATGTTACAAAACATTATGTCATGTTTACAATACTCATTAATACAATGTTGACCTGTTCTTACATTAAAATTTTACAATTCTTAAAAAAAGATGCTTTGCCAGTTGGTCACCTACACTTGCATGTTAAAAAAATAAACATGTTTAATTTACTAATTGTACTTCTTTATAAATAAGAAAAAGGTTAAAAGTGTCAAACACTCATATTAAGTGCAAAACAGAATTCAAAACATACACATTTAATTGCCATAATTTTTTGACACTAGTCACTAGTAAACATATAAATATAAACACCAGTGTTTCAAGATGCTTTACCAAAACAATTTCAACTACAGATTCTTATGCAACCCTTACCATAAACATATAAGAACTAGCGAATTGCCCATCAAAAAATGATGGCAATAGAATTGTAAGTCAAGGAATGTTGTTTGGCACACAAAGTAAGTGTTTTGGTTGTATGAGTACCTTTGGCGCTGATTGCGAGCCTCTGGTGTTTTTTTGGTTCTCAGAGCCCGTTTGGAGCTGATTGCAAGGTCCATGCTGATGGCCTTTTGGCGCTCATTGAGAGTCTCTCCCCTGGTGTAGTTTTGCTCCTGTGAGCACCCTTGGTGCTCCTTGTGAGGCGTGCAGTGAACACCTTTGGCGTTTATTGCGATTGTGATGGTGTGATGTTTTTTAAAGTTTTCTGTATATATTTTTTAATGATAATTAATTAATTAAATCATAATTAATTCTACTTTACCTATTTGTAATGAATATATGCAGCAACCAATATGCTGAAGAGCTAACAATCTTTATTGATTTTCCTGCTGCATACAATGTACATTTTCATTCTTGGTGAGCTGAGGTGTAAGTGTCAGCAATGTGTGAAGTGTGTAGCGTCAATAGGCTGCATGCGCGAGGGGAAACCGTTTTTGTAGCTGTGTAGTTCCCCATTTTGTAATGTGAATTTTAGTATGTGCAAGTTAGTTGTGTAAAATGGCGTTGATTGTGTATGTGTTAGGCGGGTTTGGATCACTTTGCGTACTTCGTAATAGTGTATTTTATACCTCGTACGGTCCTGTTTAAAAGTCGTATGTGTGTGGCGGAAGTTTGCTTGTTTAGGGGTCAAGTAGCCTCATTTTCATTTTTTCCGGTGGCCATTTTTTCTCTTGCTTAGGGGATTTTCAAGTGGCTAAACTCTTGAAATTAGACTTAAATTGACGTATAACATCACTTCCAGATGTCCTGGGTGTCCCCCCTTGCTGTGTGTGATGTTTTTGTTTTTTTTTGTTTGTATTTAGTGTGTTTTTTGTGTTTTTGGGTGTGCCCGGTTCGTATTTTTTGCGGCTCATATTTTTTCTTATGTAAGTCGCGGTTTCCTTTTGTAAGTGTTACGGGCCGTATTTTTTTCTCATGCAATTTTTTCAAAGTGCTACGGGTCTCGCAGTGTGAATAGTGTATTTGAGTTTTCTGTTGATGTGTAGTCCCACGGGTCGTAGGTATGATAGTCGTGCGGGGTCGTAGGGATGAGCGCCTACTATGCTCCTCTTCACCGGCGCAGTGCTACGGGGTTGTAGGAATGAGCGCCTATGGCGCTCATCTCTACCAGCGCAGTGAGCACCTTCGGCGCTCCCTGCCTAAGTCATACGGGGTCGCAGGGATGAGCGCCTATGACGCTCATCTCCGCCAGCGCAAGGAGCACCTCTGGCGCTCCCTGCCTAGCCGCAACTGCGGTCCTTGCTTTGCGAGCCTGCAATTTCCCTGTTGCGTTAACCAATGGATCTTGGCAAGCCCGGCTGCTGAGAACTATATATGTGATACTCCTTTTTTGAACACAGCAGAACACTTCAATGAGGTTTACAAGTGGTCAACATAAGAACAAGTGATCATGTAACATCTTGAAATGGACCACCACGTTAAGTTGAGGATGGGATGGTTTGGGGTAACTGTGATTGTACACATTCAAATGTTATAAATGACATCAATGTAATGAGGAAAAATTAACTGTGCTACATGGTGATGATGTTACTGAAAAAATACTGACCTGTTAAAGGCAAACTAGATCCATAGAAAATAATCACATTATTTTTACATTGATTTTTTAAATTTACCATCTTACCATCAAATTATATTAGTGGCGATTTAAAGCACTGCCACTGTATGTGTAGATACTAATATAGCATTACATAATTTTATCTATCTGATCCCAGGGAGAACAGATATTTTGCATTACAGATTTACATTGCTGCAGGCTTACAAGTGAGTAAGTCCATTTAGGGCATTTTATTGTTAAATATTTTATAGCTGTGAATTTGTGCCTAAATCTTAAAAAACAATATTTGGAGAAAATGAAAGATCAACATTTCTTAAGTCAATAAACTAAAGAACAAAAAGTATCATTGCAAAGCATAGAATGTTTTTTGTGCTCTGTATTGTTTTTGTAAAACATAAATATACAAGAGAGGAAAATAACAATGTTTAAAATATTTAGAAGCAAGAGGTTTTATATGGCAACTTCTACAATGAATATACAGAAACACCTTGTTGCATCCTGTAGTCTCTGTCTGCTGGATATATTCAATTGTCATGGTACCTATATAGGAATAATATTTATGTTCAAGTATAAACAATATTAAAATGGGGCATTTAAGATATGCAATGTAAATGATAATTATAAGACCCTAGCTCATACTCAGATGGTCATTTTTAAGTGAAAATTAAATGAGCTGTGATTAGTTGTAGTTCAATTTACATTTGCCACAATAGTCTGCCACTAATGGCAAATGCAGTGCCTTGCAAAAGTATTCACCCCCCTTAACTTTTTACCAATTTTGTTACATAACAGCCTTAAGTTCAATGTTTTGTTAATCTGAATTGTATGTGATGGATCAGAACACAATAGTCTAAGTTGGTGAAGTGAAATGAGAAAAATATATACATAAAACTATTTTTTAGAAATAGAAAACAGAAAATTGGCATGTGTGTATGTATTCACCCCCTTTGTTATGAAGCCCAGAAAAAGCTCTGGTGGAACCACTTATCTTCAGAAGTCACATTATTAGGGTTAGGTTATAAAAAATATCCAAATCTTTGATGATCCCCAGGAGCACCATCAAATCTATCATAACCAAAGGGAAAGAACATGGCACAACAGGAAACCTGCCAAGAGACCGACGCTCACCAAAACTCACGGTCCGGGCAAGGAGGGCATTAATCAGAGAGGCAGCACAGAGACCTAAGGTGACCCTGGGGGAGCTGCAGAGTTCCACAGGAGAGACTGGAGTATCTGTACATAGGACAACAATAAGTCGTACGCTCCATAGAGTTGGGCTTTATGGCAGAGTGGCCAGAAGAAAGCCATTACTTTCAGCAAAAAACAAAATGGCACTTTTAGAGTTTGCAGACTCCCAAAATGTATGGAGGAAGGTACTCTGGTCTGATGAGACTAAAATGTAACTTTTCAGGCATCAAAGAAAACGCTTTGTCTGGCGTAAACCCAACACATCCCATCATCCAAAGAACACCATCCCCACAGTGAAACATGGTGGTGGCAGCATCATGCTGTGGGGATGTTTTCAGCAGCTGGGACTGGGAAACTGGTCAGAGTTGAGGGAAAGATGGATGGTGCTAAATACAGGGATATTCTTGAGCAAAACCTGTACCACTCTGTGCGTGATTTGAGGCTAGGACGGAGGTTCGCCTTCCAGCAGGACAATGAGCCCAAACACACTGCTAAAGCAACACTTAAGTGGTTTATGGGGAAACATGTAAATGTGTTGGAATGGCCTAGTCAAAACCCAGACCTCAATCCAATAGAAAATCTGTGGTCAGACAAAGATTGCTGTTCACCAGCGCAAACCATCCAACTTGAAGGAGCTGGAGCAGTTTTGCAAGGGGGAATGGGCAAAAATCCCAGTGGTAAGATGTGGAAAGCTCATAGAGACTTATCCAAAGCGACTTGGAGCTGTGATTGCCACAAAAGGTGGCTCTAAAAAGTATTGACTTTAGCGGGGTGAATAATTATGCACATTGGCTTTTTCTGTAATTTTGTCCTATTTGTATGCTTCACAATAAAACAAAAAAAAACTTCTTCATAGTTGGGGGCATGTTCTGTAAATTAAATGATGCAAATCCTCAAACAATCCATGTTAATTCCAGGTTGTGAGGCAACAAAACACAAAAAACTTCAAGGTGGTTAATACTTTTGCAAGGCACTGTATATAGTAAGTTTTAATTTAATTCCTATAGAGTGTGTAAATATTTTATAGCTGTGAACTTATGCTTAAATCTTCAAAAAACTATATTTAGAGAAAATTAAAGATCATCATTTATAGAACAAGTCAATAAATTATACAACGAAAAACATCATTGCAAACCATAGGATGTTTTATGTACTAAGGGACTTATTCAAATGCGATTTAGCTAATTGAATAGCGCTCTATATAAACACAGATCATATTTTTTACAGAAGTTTTTTCCTTATATATAAACTGTAACTAAAAAACAAAATCAAATTAGGAGGGTGAGACTAAAGTAAACTGGATGGGGGGACATCGAGCAGAGCACAGTTTTTAGTTAGTGAAGACCTTGCTTTTGGATAGTTCACTAACTAAAAAATTCTGTAAAAAATATGCTATGTGCTTATATAGAGCTCTATTCAGTTGGCCAAATCACATTTGAATGAGGACCTAAGAGTTCTTTTATGTGAAAAAGTTACCATTATGTAGAAGAGCTCAGAAGAAACATGGATAAGAAGGTAATGAGCAAGGGCACTCCAGGTTAGCAAGTGGTATTCTCATTTGCTAGCAGTAAAGTTGTCATAGAAGGGATAATTGTGAAGATACTTATTGAAACACCCTCACTACTTATTACAGATTCTTGACTACTTATTGCTTTGTAATTAATTACCCCTTGTGTTTGAAGAAATGTTATACTACTATACCACAACAGTATATGCCTTCACTTACATGGCTTTATAATTTAACCCTTTACTATACAGAAACATTTCAATTTATGATCTAGTTATAATAAATTTAAATAAAAACAATATGCCAGATCCACAGCTTACCATTATATAGCTTAGGTCAATGGTAAAGGACAATAAGTTCATTAAATATTAAGCCATAAGGACTTTAATTTGGAAAATATATTGATGCATACATTTAATTTTGTGCCAGCATCTGGCCTTACATCACAAAACGTCCTCCATAACTCTTCTTTACCCATCTTTCTTACCATTCAGTGAAGCACCTACGTCTAGGAATCTGCAAGTTAGGGATCAACAGGCAGACATAGATATGGATCAGGACCACTGTCTCTTCTTTTCTTGACCTCCATTATATTTATTAAAAGTATACTATATTTCAACTAATACTTCCAAATGCTTATTTAAGCTGTCAGTTATATTTCTAAGCTTAGAAATGTAACTGACAGCTTGATTAAGCATTTGCAAGTGGTAAACATTCTCCCTATGAATGCCATTATAATAAAAGATGTATAAGTATGTCCATAAAAAATATGGATACTGGACTTTGCATAAAGATATTTGGTACTTGGCAAATTTTGTAAAAAATAATTGACTGCAGTAAATGCAAGGAACAGTTTTACAGTAGCAGCTGTATTGTAAAGTTGAAATAACTAATACGTGCTTGGTGTTATGGTGTAAATTAAAATACACATATGTATAAAATAAACACACAAAAAATAAAAAATATATAAAAATAATATAAAACACAAATAGTGAATCAATCATTCATTTTTTAATCATACAAAGTCACTGCAAAAGACTGCAGATTGGCAAGAAAAGTAAGAAGATTCATGGAATTTAGAGCCGAAGCTAGTTAGAGCAAGGGTTGGAAGTTTTTAGGACCCCCTTAACATATCTGTGGTATTCTAAGTCTTATTTGATTAATTAAAGATTTATTACCAGCAAGTGTATCAATGGTACAGAAAATTTGTTGTTGATATATAGTACTTGCTCCTTGGGTTATTGGAGTCCAAGATGCATTAAAACATCTATTACTTATTAATTTAATATTCAAAAGAAAAGATAAATTTAGAAGCATCAGGCACCCTGGGGTTTGCGCGGAGTGCATCTTTGACCCAGGGGAGCCTGGGAGCCGCCTCATTTGTGAAAGCGGGTAACGCAGCCTGCCGAGGGAGCGGAGCTAGTGGCAGTGTGGCGCGCAGGTGCCATTTTCATCACTCAGCCAGCGTGACATCCGGACACAGGCAGAGGAGCTGCAGGAGGGACACCGCTGAGGAGCAGACACAGCCTGTTTAAACCCTGAGTATCTGTGTGGGTGGTGTGTGGTTTGTGAGTGTGTAGGGGGGGTTCCTGGTGATTGTGGAAACCTATTTAATTGGAATTAATACACCTGTGTGAGTAATGATAGCAGGGATTAAAATGAGCTCTCAGGAGGAGGTAAACTTGGAACACCTGATGCAGTTAGTAAGGTCCAAGGCACTGTCTCAGGGGATCAGGTGGCTAGAAGACAGCTTGGGTAAAACACAGCTCACTGGGGGCATTGATGTTTCCCAGGGGATATCCAGCCAGGGAGACCCTGGGGCACCATGTGCTGCGCAGCACTACCCAGGTGCTGATAGTCAGGATAGGGAGAGAAGGCAGAAGGTAGGATCAAGTGCTGGATTGGGAACTTCACAATCAGCTCTTCATATGGATGCTGTAGCTGAGCTTGTAGGTGAAGCAGGCGTAAGCATGGATGTCCAGCCTTCACCTTGTACCACACCTCCGAGCCAGCAAATTATTGCCAATATGCCACCTAGGCACAACCCACACCCTCGCCCTAAGGGCAGGGGTTAGAGTAAAGAAAGGAGTCCTAACCAGGCTCCTACAGCCCTTGCTGCAGAACGCAAGAGGGTTCCACAGAGAGCTAAGAAATCCTCTACTTCTTCTCTATTAAAGGGATTGCCCTCAAACAGCGAAGAGCTGGCCGCCAGGAGACCATCTCCAAGACTACCGGACGTGAGAGGTGAGGATCAACGCATGAACGGGGCTATGGCCATGAATCAGGTGGTTACTTCCACGCAGCCTAATGCTGTGAGGCCCGCCAGGACACTGCAAGGTACAACCCTCTCCTTTTTTCTATACCAAATACAAGACTTAAAACTGTGGCTCCCACCAACAGGGGTGGATGGACAGACTGTGTAGGTGAGTTTGCAATGGCAGAGTTTAGAAAAAAACAAAAACAGACATCAGGGTGGATTGGTGACGCCCAACTAATGACTGGCCTAATAGAGTTCTTGGAGGGCCATAATGTGCGTATTCCAATGTGTGTATTCTTGAGTCAGACTTAGGGGACTGGGTGGATGGTCTCGCGGCCAGGGCTTGGTCCAGGGATTCCCCTTCAGCAATAGCAGAGACACTTGCGCTGCTGGTATGCTACACAGCCCCAGGTATTAGCACGGGAATATCGTTGTCTCTTCCTCCTGCCCCTGCTAGGGCTGAGACATCTGCCTCTGCTGAGGTCGGCATCTCTGGGTAATCCCTCAGACCAACGATGGTGTGCCCACTGGATAACCTGGGGGCTCACCTCAGCCTGGAGGTTAAGGAGCACATAGGGTGCAGAGTTCATTGAACTCTTCTCCCTACTTCACCTTTCACGGGTGGCAGACATGCCAAAATTAAGTTATCAGAGCGGGGTTGAGGACAAACGGGGTAGTTTTAAGCAGTTACCCAGAACATTTGACAACTGCTTTCAGGCATTCTTTATCATGGCATGTGTTAATCCCTGAAACAATGCTCTTTGCTGTTCGTCTACCTAGAGGAAATCAGGACTGCATAGCGCACTTATGGTGGATTAGCATGGTGGGCATGGCCAAGGAAAAGGAATAAGGCCCTGAGTAAGTGCTCAGGGCGTGAGGTCACCAGGTCTGGCCTGGCTCCTCCTAATTGTTATCTGTTGTCTAAACATGTGTTCAATAAATATACAAGCTGTCGTCTGTTTGAACTTCCAACTTGGTGTCCAGAGTTTTTATTGTTTAGCATAGAATTAAGATTTCCCTTAGTAATGGTTTGTATTGTTTTAGGCACCATTACAATCTCCCTGGATCATGTGAGCATGAAGGAGGCACCAGGCTCCCTGGGGCAGGCGCAGAGTGCATCTTTGACCCAGGGGACCATGGGATTTGCCTTGGTGGTAAGGGATAACGCAGCCAGCAGAGGGGGAGGAGCAAACGGCAGCGTGGCGCATAGCTGTTGGTATTGTAACAGTGTTTGTATATTTATTTTGTTGTTGTCACATCGGCGGGTGGGGGAGGCACCCGGGCCAGGTTGTGCAGAAGGGGGACCTCCCCCACCTTGCCTCATGGGCCTGGTCAAGGAAAAGGAATAGGGCCCTGAGTGCGTGCTCTGGGCCTGAGGTCACAATGTCTGGCATGTGTTCAATAAATATGAAAGCTGTTGCCTGTTTGAACTCCCAACTTTCGACCACATTAAATTCAAAGCTCGCAGCTCGAATGTCTGCGAGTGAGTTCCAGGCTCTGATTGCGATGCTGTTCAGTTGCTCAAGGCAACAAGTTATGGGCCCCAAGCCAAAACTGTAAACCATGCACTGGGTCATAGCAGTTCAGGACGAGAACCTGATCAATTCAGCAAGCCTGTAACTGCCCAATTTGAATCATTATTACTGCAGTAAAACATGGAGGTTACATGTCAATCAATTAGGGGTCCGATATGTGATCAGACTCGCAAAACATAAAAAATAAAGAATTATTAAAATGAATACCAATACTGTTCTAGTCCATATGGGTGGCCTGATATGTATTAACTCATTGATACCCGAGATTGATTTAACCCCGAAATAACACATACAAATTATTTTTATATCCTGCCGATTTGCAAGCTTCAGACTGTTGTGCAATTAATTCTTATGTCTATCATTCCTTTCCCCATTATTTACAGTGCCATATTGATTTTTAAAATGCATTTAGTGCTGCAAATAGGTTTTTAACCCCCTTGCGGGTCCTCTCTAGCACTCGTAAGATTTTCTCTTTCATTTGCCATTTACAGGGGTGAAAACATTTGCAGGCTTGGGAAAATTGAGCAATTGAATAGCGATTTTCGATTTTAGCCTTGCTAAAGTGACAGATCAAAGGCTTCTGGAGTCTGTAAGTTAGGAGTTTACCCATCACCATTTTTCCAAGCTTGTAACTCAGAAGCCGATCTGAGCCTGCAAAAAGATGCCAATTAAATAGCAAAATAGCTTGCAATCTCAATTACGGGTCTCCGGATCTCCCGAAAGCTCAATTGAATGGGGCTCTTGGTGTCCAGATTTTTTATTGTTTAGCATAGAAGTAAGATTTCCCTTATGGTTTGTATTATGGTTTGTATTATATTATGTTAGGCACCATAAGGATCTCATTTGTTCACGCTTCAGACACTTTCCTATTCTTTGTTCTTGCGGGAGCTTGAGTTGTCGCATGCAAGTACTGACAGAAGCTTATGAGAACAAAAAGGATGTTCAGTACAGGAGCCATGTAATAACACTTCAAGCAAAATCTACTTAAGCGACTGTTAAAAGTTTATACATAGCGATCACTCATAAAGCTTTACTTGTAAAGGGGTGGAATATAATAGCTATGCAGCTCCCTTCCTTAGTTAAAGGGTTATGTAAGTGAGCTGGATTATGAATGCATCTGATAGAGGAGAGTAAGTAGTTTATGAAAAAAAGTTTTGCATGAAAACATCCCAAAATAAACATTAATTACCTAACCTTGAAGTTAGCTAATTTCCTGTGTTTTTTGGCATGTGTAATTTATCGTGTACACCCCTAGAAAACTCCACCTCTATTAGCATAACATTCAAATTCGGATTTAGGATAATACATTGTATCATTCTTCACCTCAGTGGCTTCTGGCGTGCTCAATGCAAAAACTGCAACAGTTACTACCTGTGCTCTGTACCAGAAAGGTCAACATTTGTATCCTGCTGTATTTTCTGTGGGTAAACTGTTGTATTTTATGTGTGTACCCTGCTTATGTAAGCATCCTGTGGGTGTGAACAACTGGATTTGACTTTTGTGCAAATAACTTTGTAAGTAAACTGAACTTTTCTATATAACACGTTTTCATACACTACTAATTCTCCTCTATCAGATGCATTCAAAACCAAGCTCACTTGCATTTACCTTTAAGTAACATTTGCTGCAGCTTCAATTATTTTAATATGTTAGTTTTTTGACTATTTTCTTGAGATAATTTATTTTGTTGGCATTTGTAAGTATATATTAGGGCAATGGTGGTAGATTTTGTAGCGATTAAATCCTTTTAAAAGCCAATAAAGACATGCATATAAAATAGCTGTTTTTTTTCCAAGCAGGCTGCACAAGAGAACACAAATTCATTATGTAGTCACTCCAAGTCAGATTCAGAGCAGGAAACATGCAGTAAGATTTTCAATAAGACATATATTAAAAACTGTATTGCATATTGTATTTCAGGCTAATCTACAGAACGTTCTTGGTAACACAGAATGCTATGAGTTCTAAAATGTTCCTTCATTGCATAAAATCATTTAAAGATGTCTGAAGCTAAAAATGTTATATTTCATCCAACCTGGAAATATAGAGCAAGTCTCAAAATCTGTAGTTTAAGTGGCACTAAAATGGATAATTTTTTTCACCTGCAGAATTTACTTTTACTTATATGTTTATCTTCCTTTTGCAGCTTTTCATTTTTAGCTAATTCACATGAAAAAAAGGCTTGGGTTAACAATCTTTACTAGAACTTCAATTTTTTACTGTGCTATACATTTATACATTTAGCAGTCTTTTCTAGAACCAATAATGTGTATACAGAGTAAAACAGGTAATACCATCCATTACAAAATGAACCCTGCTATAAACATCAAACTCCCCTAGCACCTGTGCCTTCTTATATTAACCTGCACAATAAGGGTCCTATGCTAATCCCTGAAAAATCAATTACAAATGCTGTAGCAGGACAGAAAATCTTACATAGCTTTGTTATTCACCCATCCCTAAAACATTACGAGCAAACTGCTACAGGTCACTGTTACCAGCAATCTTCACAACAAAGCTGAAAATCAAGGCATAGAACTCAATTAAGTTTTGCACTGACAATACCCTATACTAATAAGATTTTACAGATTACTCGCAAATAAGGGCATTGCCATAATTGCAAAAAGCAGAAATAAGGTTTAGGGGTACCAAAGACTAAAGTTTTCAAACCCTTGCGGAGTCCCCCAGAAGCCAGTTTTATTATACAAAATCCAACCAATCTTTATATCACTTGCAAAATTTGTTGAAGAGTTTGGTCATATATCATATTTAAAAATAAATTATCTGAAAACTGATGTAATATCAAGCAGGATAAGTAAAATTCAAATATCAAAATTAAAAGATATCTAAAACCTTAACTGGAAATCAAAATACATCATCCATTTGGGTGCAAAATGTTCATTTAAAACAAATAGGATATTGAAAGTAAATATTGAAAACATAAGTAAGCAAATAAGATCTATCTTGAATAAATGGAAGACTCTAAAAATGTCATGGATGTCAAGAATAGCAATAATAAAAATAATAATAATAATGTCTAAAATCTGATATATTCTTAAGGCTATTCCAGAAGTTTTGCCAAAGTATTTATTAAAATATATTCAGAGAATGATAGACCATTATCTATATGGGGAGAAATAAGTCTAGGTAAAAACTATCAATAGTTAAAAGACCATTCATAGAAGGTGGAATATCATTCCCAGCGATTACAGACATCCATGACGCAGTCATTTTGGTTCATATAGCAAGATGGTGTGGTATGAGATTGAACAACAATTTTTCTACCCTATTCCATTACATATGATAATTTGGTTTCCACAGATGAAAAATAGTTTGATACTAAATCTTCCAAGAAGCATTAAATCATTGATTAAATTTTTGCATAAAAATAAAAAGATTATGAACATATGTATTTATCCATCACTATGAGCACCTATAGAGTTGGTGACTAGTGTCAATACATTTTTTTTCAATTCTATTGGAAAAAATAGTGAAGTAAAGATGATGTGTAATCTTTGTTGTGCAAATGGTAACTTACTTAGGGCCTCATTCAATTACGATTTGGCCAATTGAATAGGGCTCTATTTAGGCACAGAGCATATTTTTGTTAGAGAAGTTTTTAGTTAGTGAACTTCTATCCAAATGCAAGGTCTTCACTAACTAAAAACTTCTGTAAAAAAAATATGCTATGTGCTTATATAGAGCCCTATTCAATTGGCAGAATCGCAATTGAATGAGGCCCTTAATATGGAGAATATATTCAAGACAATAAACATCAAGAGCTTCAACTGGTTACATTATTTTGAAGTAATATATGCAGGAAGCATTCTGTTGAATAGCTGGCAATCTGTTTTGATGTTGCTGCAGCATTAGTGCTGTGGAGCTGCTGTGTAAGCGTGATGAATGTGTGCAGTGTAATAGTGTGCATGCGCGAGACAAATCCGTTAGCGTAGCTGTGTACTTTTGCATTGTATAAGCTATTGTTCTAAAATGGCGGCTAATGTGTGGTATGCGTCTGTGGCAGATTTTGCGTCCTTAGTTTTCTATGTCGTGCGACTTTTTCGTAATATCCGTAGCTGTTTGGTGGTGTTTTGCGTGTTTTTATGGTGGTGTTTTGCGTGTTTAGGGACCTTTAGCTTCGTTTTCATTTTGTTCGGGGGCCATTTTTTCTCTCGCTTAGGTAATTTTCGGGTCTCTAAACTCCGAAATGTGTGCTTTAATTGAGGTGTAACTTTACTTGCCGAGGTCCTGGGTGCCCCCCTTGCTGTGAGTAACCTTTTTATGTGTTTCTTGTTTGTATTTATTGTGTTTGTAATGTTTTTGGGGTCGCGCGGGTTGCGTCCTTGTTTTTTAATCTCGTAGGTTTTTTTCGGCAAATACGTAGGTGTTTTTGGTGGTGTTTTGCGTCTTTAGACTGCTGTAGCCTCGTTTTCGTTTTTTTCGGTGGCCATTTTTTCTCTCGCTTAGAGAATTTTTTAGTGTCTAAACTCTTTTAATTTGAGTTAAATTGAGGTGTAACTTTAGTTTTCAAGGTCCTGGATGCTCCCTCTTCCTGTAAGTAAGCTTTTTATGTATTTGTTGTGTGTATTTGTTGTATTTTTCATGTTTTCATGTGCGAGTGTTGCGTACGATTTTTGCGAGGTCGTAATGGGTCGTAACGTGTCTCGTATTTTCCTTGCTTAACAATGTAAATTTTGCGAGGGTCGCAGTTGCTGGCAAGAAGCGCCTTTGGCGCTCCTTGCCAGCAACTGCAATCCTCGCTTTGCGAGGGCCTCAGTTGCAGGCAAGGAGAGCCTTCGGCGCTCCATGCCAGCAACTGAGGCCCTCGCTTTCGCAAGGGCTGCAGGCTTGCTGTGCGAGCCTGCAAGCCTTAGCAACAGCTCGCATGCTCACAACTATATTTGTGATGAATGAGCAGACTCCCTTTGAGAAATTAGTTTCATTGAGTCAAAAAATTATTAATGACACTGGAAAATTCGAAAAAAACAACAATAATTTAGAACTGGGAGAGAGATTTAAAGAAATAATGGACAATAGATATTTGGAAAGATGCTTTCAAATTAGTTAAAAAATCATCTTTATGTCCATTGTACAATGAAATGTTCTTTAAAATTGCTCAAAGGTGGCACCTAACACCCGTGGAAATTAATAGATTTGACAGCTCCTCACAAATTTTGTGTTGGAGAAGTTGCGGTAAACAAGGTTCTCTCCAACATATGTGTTGCGACTGCGAAAAAATTCAACCGTTTTTGACCCAGTGTAAATATCTAATTACTATAATTACGGATTTTGAGATTAACTTTAAAATAGAGCATATGATATTACATTTGAAAGTAAATCTATACCCTTAAACCCGTAAATACTTGATATCTCATATAATGTTATTGGAAAAAAAGATTATACTAAAATATTGAAAGAATACTCAGATTCCAAGTTGGCAGGAAGTGATAAATATAGTTTCAAGAAACTACGAATTAGAAAAGGACTGGCATTTAACTGGTCTGCCTAAAAGAAATCCCTATATAAATTGGTGGTATTGGAAAAAATATTTGAATAAGTAGCGATTGATTTCCCCTCCATTCCCCCGGCATAAACTAAAGGGTATACACGATACGAATAATGTCAAATAACATATAATAGTTGTCAAACTGCAAATCGTTGTCACGCTTGCGAGCCTCGCTTAGCGAGCCGTTGAAGCACAGCTGTTTTCCGAGCTTAGCCAATAATCGGTGCACTTAGTCGCATATTGAGACGAGCAGTTGAGGCATTGAAACTTGGAGCTGAAGGCGCTCATCGCCTGCGAGCCTCGCGAAGCGAGGCTAGCAGTTTAGGCATTGAAACATGCGGGACTTAGGTAGAAATGAGCGCTGAAGGTGCTCCTGTGAGCCTTGCGAGGCATTGAAAAACGCGGGGCTTTACCTCCAAACAGTTGGGAAATGCGGGATTGCCTTAGACTGCAAGCAGTTGAGGAACACGGGACTTTGAAAAAAAAATTGCGAGGCGCGGAACTTAGAAAAAAAAATACGAGATAGGAAAAATATGAAGTTAACGGCCGAACCGCGCAAACACGAGAAACACAAAAAATAAAACAAAAAATACAAAAAACACACACAAAGCACGGGGGGACAGCCAGGACATCTGGGAGTGAGGCTGCATGCAAATTTAAGCTGAATTTGCAGAGTTTTGGCACTCGAAAATTGGCTAAGCGAGAAAAAAATGGAGGCCGAGAAAAATGAAAACAAGGCTACACGATCCCGACCCGCACAAAACACCGCCAGACGCGTACCACTTTGCCAGGAATGTACGAGGTACAAAACACACTATTAGAAAGGACAGAAAATACTTGCAAGGCGCGTAACACATAGAATATCGCCGCCATTTTACAACACTAAGTTGCAAATCTACACATTACAAATCTGAAATGGCATCTTTCCCATCAACGGTTCTGTCTCGCGCACGCACAATTGCCACATAGCTGACATTTTGTCCTCAGGTGATGATAGTCTGACTGGACATTTTCTGCTGCTGGAAATTTCAAAGAGAATGTTAGCTCTTCAGGATATTGATTGCTGGCTATTAATTATAAATAGGTAAAGTATATTAATTTATTAATTAATTCATTATTACTAAAAAATATATATATTATTTAAAAGAAAATATGCACAATCTTATATTTTACACTGCCTTTACTTTATGAATATATTAATGCTTAGCTCTTTCTAATACATTTATTCGTTGATTAATTCATTATTAATTTTCATTAGTTTATAAATTATTAATTACTAATCATTATGAAGAAAAAAAGGTATATTTGTGACTGCTTTTACTGTATGAATATATTAATGCTCAGTTCTTTATAATATATTTAATCTTTGATTAATTCATTATTAATGTTCAATAATTTAGTAATTATTATTTAGTAATAATAGAAAAAATATTTAAAAAGGCACAAAAAATATGTACATTATACAATGCACTTATGTATTTGTGTTGCTGCTCATTGCCTGAAAGGGATAGTATCCTCAAAGCAGTTAAATATTTAAATCAGTTTATTATATTATGACACTTTTTAATATTTTTTAATGCATTTAATTATGAATATATTGATGATTAGGCCTTTACGTTTTGCATGTATGCCACTTTAACAGCATACTTTCAATGATTAATGAATTCATTGAATCAAAACATTAAAAATGCTTTTTATGTAATTTTACAGATTCCTCATCTCTTCACCTGCATAAAGACAGAGGGCCTCATTCTATTATCGTCCGTAGGAGATGCGGGGCCGCAAGGAACGGCCGCAGGCTATTTGCCTATTCTATTCCCTTTCGGCCGGGGGCTCCGGCAAGCTTGCGGCCGGCGCCTTGTTATCCCTTGCGCAGGAAAGCCTTTGATCTTAAACGGCCGCAAGAGTTTCGGCCGCAAGAAAACCGCGGTTGCTGTTCTATTGCTCCGGGAACCCTCTCGGCAAGTCTAAAACCGAGCCGCAGCTTACTTGCACCAAAAAGGTCCCACAAGCACACAATTAAGCACATAATAAAGCCATCCTGCACTCTGATGAGACGATAAAGTGATTGGGGGTGTTAGCATTCATAGCTCAACATTCCCCTACACTCAAATCTGAAAATAATTTTTATTTTAATTCATGTCAAATATCCATGGACAAAGTCCCGAGGGCTTGGAACACCTCAGACCCGCCCAGGCTGCGGGATGGAAAATAAACCGTTAATGAAATATCTGATTTGGGCTGATGTGCAAGCTTGAGAGATTGTTGCTATCAATCCTCATGTCCCCCATTATGATCCCTAGCATTTACAGAGCTTTACAGTGCCATCTTGAACTTATATTTGCATTTAAAGTATTCTGACCTTGCGGCCGATTGCATCATATGCGGCTGGCTGTAAGGGGGATATCCTTGCGGCGCCGTCTATTTGAATTGCAAGGTAAAGGTAGCTCTACACGGGGCCGTAAGACGGCCACAAGGAATCGCAGCTTTGCGGCCGTTTTACGGCCGATAATAGAATGAGGCCCTAAGAAAGCACAAACTGAGTGTGCTGGAGCTTCAAAGAAAATAAGAAAAAGTTAACAAAAAATGTCTGTAAAACATTCTCTAAAGGCCCAATATTGCCTCCTGACACCAATGTTTGATAGAGATGACACCAATGTAGATATGGAAAGTTGTACTGAGATATATGTTAAGGAAGCTTTATTAACGGCACTAACAGTAGACACTCATTATTGTGGATTAATGAATGTGGTTTGTCAGATTTGTGGGGCCTATCATTTTCTGAAGGAAAGAACAACTGATGGAGAGTTTATTTGTTGCTGTCAGAAAGGAAAGGTAAGACTTCCAGAAAGACACACATTTCCAGAATATTTAGACAAAAAACAAACCATTAGGTCTTATAACAGTGCAATTTAATTTGCTTCAATGAATGCAACATTAGCAGAAAATGTCCCAGGATATGTTCCTTACTGTTTTAAAGTGCTAGGACAAATTTACCATCGGACTTCACATTTACACACACAAAAAGGAGAGCAAAATAAATTTGCACAGTTATATATATATTTGAAATGCATAATCGGTCCTTGATACAATGGAAGCTGTTGAACAATGAATGATGCTTCCTGAAAATAAACAATGCTTACCCGTAGTCTTTGAACAGCTCGATTAAATTATGGCCAACAACCCATATAGTCAAGCATACAAAAAGATAGCAGAGGTTGAAAAAGAACAACAGGCACATGTGCAAATAAATCAATTGCCAATGCTAAGAGTAGATATGGTTCTCAAAAGAGATCGCCATACTGATCAAAGATGGTGTAATGTGCCAACAGCAAAAGAGGTTGCCATGGTCTTTAAAAATGATGATGGTGAACCACCATTTGAGCGGGATATTAGAATATATCCACTCAATGAAGACCAACCTTTTATAAACATAAATATATTAAGTAGTAATTTAGATCCAATGACATATCCCATTTTCTTTCCAAATGGTGAGCCAGGATGGCACCAAAATGACAATTGCAAAGTTATCCAAATATTAAAGTTTGTATTAGAAACAATATTTCTATGCTGGAATATAAATTGGCACAAACTGCTATTCGTGATCATTTTTAATCCTATTTTATGTGGGGGGGGAAAATCACACAACAATGGATTATTGATTCATATTTACATGTCGAAGCAAATAATCTAAACTTTGTCAAATTTCAACAAAACAAGCTTCAAGTAGAACAATATTGTGGATTGATGGATTATGTCACTGAATTGGCTGCAGAGACATTCCTGCTGGAAGAGCAATAATTTTGCCATCCTCTTTCCAAGGATCTCCTCGCAATATATGAGAAAGATACAACAATGACATGGCTATTGTGACTACATTTGGCAAACCAGATGTATTCATTACATTCACATGTAATCCACAATGGCCAGAGATCAAAGAAAATGTCAAACTTGGCGAAAATACTTCTGACCGACCAGATTTGGTGGCTAGAGTATTCAACATAAAATTAAATTCATTAAGTCATGATATAACTAAAGTACACTTATTTGGGAAATGTGTGGCTTTTATTTATACAATTGAATTTCAAAAAAGAGGTCTGCCAAATGCACAAGAAATACTGCAAGAAAAATATAAATTGAATATGGCAGAGAAAGTGGATTCAGTAATTACTGCTAAACTGCCACATCCAGAAAAATATTCAAAACGTTATGAGATTGTAACTCATAGAATGATTCATGGTCCATGTGGAGATATCAATCTAAATTCACCATGTATGGAAAATAAAAAAAATGCACAAAAGAGTTCCCAAAACAATTACAGCTATTTTCTGTGGCCAAAATGTTGATAATAGATATGTGGATCCATACAATCCACATTTGCTCATGAAGTACAATGCACAAATAAATGTGGAAGCTTGCACTTCTATCTAATCCATCAGATATATGTATAAATATATATACAAATGATATGATGCAGCAACTCTTGTTGTGCAAGGTGAACACAATGAACAAGACAATACAGTTTTACATGATGAACTTTCATCTTATTTAGATGCTCGCTATGTAAGTGCTCCAGAAGCAATGTGGCATCTTCTCAAATTTGAAATGCATAATCGGTCACATGCTGTGTATCGATTAGCTGTCCATTTGCCACAAAGTCAATTTGTTTGCTTCACTGCAGGGAATGAAAGAAATGCTTTAGCACAAAGTGAGCATAGAGCAAAAACACTTACTGCTTGGTTTCAATTAAGTTGCCAGGAGACTGAGGCCAGACAATTTTTATACATTGACATTCCACAGCATTATGTATTCATAAATAGCCAATGGTGACAACGAAAAAAACATAATAATACAATTATCCCTCTAATTTATACCATTAGTTCAAGAGACATTGAATGCTTCATTTTAGGATTACTTCATTTACATGTTCCTGGTGCACAAGGTTATGAACGTTTATGCACAGTGAATTACATAGTTTATGATACTTTCCAATCCGCTGCAAAACATCAAAACTTCCTGGAAGTGTCGGAATTCATTACAAGCCAAAACATTTTACAAAAGTAAATTAATTATAATAGATGAGGTAACAATGATGTCAGGTCATGCCCTGCAATGTATTGATCGATTATTAAAAGAAGTTATGGGTAATGATTTGCCATTTGGTGAAAAGGTAATGTTGTTAGGAGTAGATTTTAGGCAAACATTACCTGTGGTGCCACATGGCAGTAGGACTGACATTGTCGAAACTCCTTAAATTAGAAATAAATATGAAGGCCAAAATAAATTTAATAGTTGCTAATTCAAAAAAAATAAGAAGAGGGGTTGGAGGGACAAGCGCAAAGCCAAACCAATCGTGAAATATGTACATCACGGTTTATTATAGCCAATAATTAAAACCATTACACTCACATTCAATACTTGGAAGTTACTTTGAAGGTGTTTTTTTTTTTTTTTTTTATTTTGAAGCAAACCACAAATAGGACAAAATAACAGAAAAAGTAAATGTTCATAAATATTCACCCCCCTAAAGTCAATACTTTGTAGAGCCACCTTTTGCGACAATCACAGATCCAAGTCGCTTTGGATAAGTCTCTATGAGCTTGCCACACCTTACCACTTGGATTTTTGCCCATTCCGCATTGCAAACTGCTCCAGCTCCTTCAAGTTGGATGTTTTGCACTTGTGAACAGCAATCTTTAAGACTGACCACAGATTTTCTTTTGGATTGAGGTCTCGGCTTTGACTAGGCCATTTCAACACATTTACATGTTTCCCCTTAAACCACTCAAGTGTAGCTTTAGAAGTGTGTGGCTGGAAGGTGAAATTCCGTCCAAGCCTCAAACCACACACAGGGTGGTACAGGTTTTTCTCAAGAATGTCCCTGTATTTAGCACCATCCATCTTTCCCTCAACTCTGACCAGTTTCCCAGTCCCAGCTGCTGGAAAACATCCCCAGAGCATGATACTGCCATCCCAATGTTTCACTGTGGGGTTGGTGTTCTTTGCGTAATGTGATGTGTTGCTTTTGCGCCAGACATAGGAGTTTCTTTGATGGCCGAAAAGTTCAATTTTAGTTTCATCAGAACAGAGCACCTTCCTCCATACATTTTAGGAGTCTCCCATATGCCGTTTCACAAACTCAAAATGTGCCATTTAGTTTTTTGCTGAAAGTAATGGCTTTCTTCTAACCACTCTGCCATAAAGCCCAACTCTGTGGAGCGAACGGTTTATTGTCATCCTATGTACACATACTCCAGTCTCTGCTGTAGAACTCTGCAGCTTCTCCAGGATTTCCTTAGGTCTCTGTCCTACCTCTCTGATTAATGCCCTCCTTGCCCGGTCAGTGCGTTTTGGTAGACGGCCGTCTCTTGGCAGGTTTGCTGTTGTGCCATGTTCTTTTCATTTGGTTAAGATAGCTTTAATGGTGCTCCTGGAGATCATCAAAGATTTGTATATTTTTTATAACCTAACCCTGACTTGTACTTCTCTACCAGAGGAGGTGGTGACAGCGGATTCGATAGATAACTTTAAAAGGGGACTGGATTTATTTCTAATTAAAAAGGGAATTCAGGGTTATCATGGATAATTGGAGGGGCAGTATTGATCCAGGGAGAGGTCCGGTAGCCGATGTCTGGGATCAAGAGGGAATTGATTATTTTTTTTTTTTATACAACTAATTCATTAATAGTTAATCCGCATATTGCAGATCAGAGGGGATCTTAAAAGGTTGAACTTGATGGACTGAAAGTCTTTTTTCAACCTTAAATACTATGTAACTATGTAACTATTGTCCCTTATTTGTTGGAGAGTTAATTGGTCTTCATGGCAGTGTTGGGTTTGTGCTTCATGCTTAAGTGTTGCAGCCTATTGGGCCTTTCAAAAAAGGTGTGTATATGTAATAACAGATCATGTGACACTTAGATTGCACACAGGTGGACATCATATCATCACTAATTATGTTACTTCTGAAGGTAATTGGTTGCACCAGATCTTTTTATGGGCTTCATAACAAAGGGGGTGAATACATACTCACATGTCAATTTTCGGTTTTCTATTTCTAAAAAATAGATTTATGTATATATTTTTTTCATTTTACTTCACTAAATTAGACTATTGTGTTCTGATCCATCACATAAAACTCAGATTAACCAAAAAATTTAACTTAAGGCTGCAATGTAACAAAATTGGTAAAAAGTCAAGGGGGTGAATAATTTTGCAATGCACTGTATATTTAAATTGTGTAGACTACCAAACAAGTTAAAGTAAGTTGTTACATTGGGCGTTATATATATACTAGCAACTTGCCCGCCCTCTCCCTCCCCTGTGTCTCTTCTCACCCCTTTGTCTCTTAACCCTGTGTTTTTCCTCCCTGTAGCTCTTCCCCCCTCCCTCATGGCTGTTCCCCCCATTTCTCTCCCCTGTGTCTCTTCCACCTCCCCTGTGTCTCTCCACCCTCCTCTCCCTCCCTTGTGTCTCTACCCACCTCCTCTCCCACCCCTTTGTTTCTCCCGCCTCCCCTGTGTCTCTTCCCACCTCCTCTCTCTCCCCTGTGTCCCCCCCCTCCTCTCCCTGCCCTGTGTCTCTCCCCCCTCCTCCCCTGTGTCTCTTCCCCCTCCTCTCACTCCCCTGTGTCTCTCCCCCTCCTCTCGCTCCTTTGTGTCTCCTCCCCTCGTCTAACTCTCCTGTGTTTCTCCCCCCTCCTCTGTGTCTTTACCCCTTTCTTTCCCCTGTGTCTCTCCAGCCTTCCTCTCCCTCTCCTGTGTGTCTACCCTGTCCTTTCCCACCCCTTTGTGTGTCTCCCCCCTCCCTTGTGTCTCTTCCCACTCCTCTCCCTCCCCTGTGTCTCTCCCCCTCCTCTCCCTGCCCTGTGTCTCTCCTCCCTCCTCCCCTGTGTCTCTTCCCCCTCCTCTCACTCCCCTGTGTCTCTCCCCCTCCTCTCGCTCCTTTTTGTCTCCTCCCCTCCTCTAACTCTCCTGTGTCTCTCCCCCCTCCTCTGTGTCTCTACCCCTTTCATTCCCCTGTGTCTCTCCAACCCTTCCTCTCCCTTTCCTGTGTGTCTACCCCGTCCTCTCCCACCCCTTTGTGTGTCTCCCACCTTCCTTGTGTCTCTTCCCCCTCCTCTCCCTCCCCTGTGTCTCCCCCTTCTCTAACTCCCCTGTGTTTTCCCCCTCTCCTCTCACTCCCCAGTGTCTCTTCCCCCTCCTCTGCCATTTGAACCGCTACTATCTGTAATAATAAAATAGCAAATGATAATGGAACAAGCAGAAAGTCCTGTATTTTCTATAATGATTATACCCCCTATATATTTTTATGCTTTTGATGCTTTTTTGTGTAATATACATTTATTGTATTTCCTCTATTGATCTAGCATAATGTTTTTTGCTGGTAGATACCTCAGTATTCTGTTGATTTGTTTTTAATATCGTTGCTTGTTAACCCAGATATAACTCAGTGTTTTTTCATTAATATGAACTACACAAACCCGATGATTAGCAGATTTCTGCATTATATGAGAATTTGTCAAAACGTTATATGAGGACTTGCTAACACATTATATAGAGTCATCAGAATATCCAATCGGGTTTTAATTATGTAGTGCAATTGCAAAATGCACAAAAGGCAATAATTATTTGTGCTCAAGTATTGGATTTAAACACTGTTGTTTATATTTAATTTTATCACTTCTTTCCACTGCATATTTATTTTATTTTTAAACAGCTAAAAATAAAGTGTTGCTAAAATTAATTAACTTTTTAAATTATAGTTCACTTACAATGTGCAGACATATTCCGTAGCGCTGTACATAAATTGCATTGTATTGATGTCAGGGTGCCAGGGATGTATGTTGCACTGATATAGGCAGCTTAGCTTAGATAATTGAATTTTAATGATATAGTAGTATCTAGCGATATTGGAGCTCTGATTAAATCTAACACCTATTCAAAGAGAACTAAAGCTAAACAGAAAATGGCCAATGAGATTTCTAAATTCTCTGTAAAAATATGAACTCTGGCGTTCTCTTATGGTGATACTGGGAATTCTGTGTAATATTTGAGCTGCACTAGCAGGATCCTACTATATGCCTAGTTTTGGGTACAAATATGCAGCCTTATTAAATATCAGCCACGTAAATAAGAGGCTTCTACTTAAATCCTACATACTGCAAAATTTCTCAAAGTTACAATGCTATTACATTCGCCCTGCTGCGAGCAACATGTGAGCTACGCAGCAGGGCCATCCGTATGAACACTGCGATAATATACATGAGGAGTGACAGCCTGCAAGATGATCTCGCAGGCTCCCACACCTCATCAATTAGTGCAGGGGTCCTAAACGGGACCTCCATGGCAGTCCCACACATAAGCCCTGCCGTGGGGGGTACTCAAACTACCCCGACGGCACCTAAAATTAACCTCCTCTATGCTGGGGTCCCCATCGGACCCCCGAAGTGTCCCGACATTAACACCTTGCTGCAGGGGTCCATACGCCCCCCCGCAGCCCACCCACATTAACCCCTTGAAGCCGGGGTCCCCGATCGGCACCGATCAGGCCCCTGCTGCATTTAAAACGTTTAAATTCCCCGCCACGGCTCCTTAAAGGGCCAGCGGCACATTATTACCAATCCCGGCCGCGGCAAAAATTTTTTACCCCCTCTATGCTGGGGGTCCCGATAGGGACCCCCGAAGTGTCCCCACATTAGCCACTTGCAGCAGGGGTCCCCAATCTGCATAGATCATGCCCCTGCTGCATTTAAACATTTAAAATTTCCCGCTGCGGCTCCTTAAGGGGCCAGCGGCACACTATTACTAATCCCGGCCGCGGCACCTAAAATTAACCCACCTCTATGCTGGGGGTCCCCATCAGGACCCCTGAAGTGTCCCCACATTAACCCCTTGCTGCAGGGGTTCATAGGGGCCCCCGCAGCCCCCCACATTAACCCCTTGCAGCGGGGGTTCCCGATCGTGACCGATCGTGACCCTGCTGCATTTAAATTTTTTAATTTTCCTGTTCGCGGGGCCTTAAAGGACCGTAAAGGTCCTGAAAGGACTCGCACTAAAAAATATTAACCCCAGGCAACTAAAATTAACCCCATAACCCATGGGGGTCAATACAGACCCCCATAAGCACTTAATTAACCCTATAACTCATGGGGGTCAATACAGACCCCCATAAGCACTTAATTAACCCCATAACTCATGGGGGTCAATAAAGACCCCCCATAAGCACTTAATTAACCCCATAACTCATGGGGGTCAATACAGACCGCCAAAAGGACTTAATAAACCCTGTCACTCATGGGGGTCAATACAGACCCCCATAAGCACTTAATTGACCCTATAATTTATGGGGGTCAATACAGACCCCCATAAGCACTTTATTAACCCTATAACTCATGGGGGTCAATACAGACCCCCATAAGCACTTAATTAACCCCATAACTCATGGGGGTCTTTACAGACCCCCATAAGCACTTAATTAAGCCCGTCACTCATGGGGGTCAATACAGACCCCTATAAGCCAATAATTAACCCCGTCACTCATGGGGGTCAATACAGACCCCCATAAGCACTTAATTATCAGACAGACATACACAATACAATACATACATACAATACATTACATTACATACATTACATTACATACATTACATTACATAAAATACATTACATACAATACATTACACATAATACAAATAAAATACAAATATCTATCTAACATACAATCTATTTAATATACAATAAATCCTAACTATATCAAATACATCCCCCTATCTAGCTAACATACAATACATCCTAACTACATCCAGAAACCCTAATACTAAGCTAAAATAAAATAATTAAAATCCCAACTACATACACAAACCCTAGTTCTAAACTAAAATTAAATAATTAAGACCACTTACCTTTGAGATGTCCCTTCAGATCACCAACCTAGGGGTAAAACAAAAGAAATTAGTACAACACACTAACATAAATTAAATAAACATTATACACATTCTAATTGTTCTACTCACCTTTCCAGCATGTCCTGTCTTTTCTTCTCTGGCGCGGCCCTGTTAAAAAAAACACAATACATTACTACACATACAGACACATAATAAAATAAACATATAAACATATAAATATACATTCAACTTACCTCCCCGCGATGTCCCCGGCCTCCTCCTCTTCAACTCTGGCTGGGCCCTGGAACCATCCGCGCTCTAAAGAAATAAAAATAAAAAAACTAACTGAAGTCTGCACTCCCAGACCTCCCCGACGCTAATGAGCCTCCCGGAGCCTTCTCCGGAAGGAAATTGGCAATGGCAGCTTCTGATTGGCTGAAAAAGCTGTCTATCAATTTCAGCCAATTAGAAGTCGTCAATGTGTGAGCCAATCAGGATGGGATACACAGCCAATGAGAATGCGCAGATGTCTTCAGCCAATCACTCCATGGGGGTGTATCCCATTGTGATTGGCTGAAGGCATCTGCACCTTATGATTGGTTCCAATAAAGATTGACAGGTGCTTTAGTCAGGGTGGGATTTTAAGGGGTAAACCCATCCTGATTGGAAAGTTTTTTTATTTTTATTTTTTTAGAGCGTGGATGGTTCCAGGGCCCAGCAGGGGCTGAAGAGGAGGAGGCCGAGGACATCACGGGGAGGTAAGTTGAATGTATATTTATATGTTTATATGTTTATTTTATTTTGTGTCTGTATGTGTAGTAATGTATTGTGTTTTTTTTTAACAGGGCCGCCTTGGAGAAGAAAAGAAGGACGAGACATGCTGGAAAGCTGAGTAGAATATTTAGAATGTGTATAATGTTTATTTATTTTATGTTAATGTTTTGTACTAATTTTTTTGTTTTTGTTTTACCCCTAGGTTGGTGATCTGAAGGGACATCTCAAAGGTAAGTGGTCTTAATTATTTTATTTTAGCTTAGAATTAGGATTTGTGTATGTAGTTAGGATTTTAATTATTTTATTTTAGCTTAGAATTAGGGTTTCTGTATGTAGTTAGGATTTATTGTGTATTAGATAGATGGGAGACGTATTTGATATAGTTAGGATTTATTGTATATTAAATAGATTGTATGTTAGATAGATAGGCAGTATTTTATTTGTATGTAATGTAATGTATTGTATGCAATGTATTGTATGCAATGTATTGTATGTAATGTATTGTATGTATGTATTGTATTGTGTATGTCTGTCTTTCCTTTTCAGGGGTGTAATTTTTTTTTTCTGTAGTGGGGGGGTTGTAATGTATTTTTTTATTTTCTGTACTGTAGTTTTTTTTATTTTTGGTGACAGGTTTTTTTATTTTCTGTAATGTAGGTATTTTTATTTTTGTAATTAGAGTGGTGGGGGGTTTATTAGGTGGTAGGTAGTGTAGGTAGGTAGTGTAAGTGTTAATAGATTAGTGTAGAGGGGGGTTAGTTTAGATTTAATGGTTTATTGGGGGTTATAGTGTAGTGTTTGTAGTTAGTGTCATGATGGTCCTTGTGGACCGTCATGGCACTTATGTGGTTAATGTTAGGTTTTTAACAGCCCCATAAGTGTCATAATATACCCTTATGGGACTGATGGGGTTAAATATAGGCTTATGGGGTCTGTATTGACCCCCATGAGTTATGGGGTTAATTAGGTGCTTATGGGGGTCTGTATTGACCCCCATGAGTGACAGGTTAATTATTGGCTTATGGGGCTCTGTATTGACCCCCATGAATTATAGGGTTAATAAAGTGCTTATGGGGGTCTGTATTGACCCCCATGAGATATAGGGTTAATTAAGGCCTTATCCGGGTCTGTATTGACCCCCATGAGTTATAGGGTTATTTAAGTGCTTATGGGGGTCTGTATTGACCCCCATGAGTTATGTGGTTAATTAAAGTGCTTATGGGGGTCTGTTTTGATCCTCAAGAGATATAGGGTTAATTAAGGCCTTATGGGGATCTGTATTGACCCCCATGAGTTATGGGGTTTATTAAGTCCTTATGGGGGTCTGTATTGACCCCCACAAGTTATAGGGTTATTTAAGTGCTAACCGGAGTCTGTATTGACCCCCATGTGTTATGGGGTTAATTAAGTGCTTATAGGGGTCTGTATTGACCCCCATGAGTGACAGGGTTAATTAAGTGCTTATGGGGGTCTGTATTGACCCCCATGAGTTATAGGGTTAATTAAGGCCTTATCAGGGTCTGTATTGACCCACATGAGTTATAGAGTTAATTAAGTGCTTATGGAGGTCTGTATTGACCCCCATGAGTTATAGGGTTATTTAAGTGCTAACGGGAGTCTGTATTGACCCCCATGTGTTATGGGGTTAATTAAGTGCTTATGGGGGTCTGTATTGACCCCCATGAATGACAGGGTTAATTAAGTTCTTATGGGGGTCTGTATTGACCCCCATGAGTTATAGGGTTAATTAAGTCCTTATGGGGGTCTATATTGACCCCCACAAGTTATAGGGTTATTTAAGTGCTAACGGGAGTCTGTATTGACCCCCATGTGTTATGGGTTTAATTAAGTGCTTATGGGGGTCTGTATTGACCCCCATGAGTGACAGGGTTAAGTGCTTATGGGGGTCTGTATTGACCCCCATGAGTTATGTGGTTAATTAAAGTGCTTATGGGGGTCTGTATTGATCCTCAAGAGATATAGGGTTAATTAAGGCCTTATGGGGATCTGTATTGACCCCCATGAGTTATGGGGTTAATTAAGTCCTTATGGGGGTCTGTATTGACCCCCACAAGTTATAGGGTTATTTAAGTGCTAACCGGAGTCTGTATTGACCCCCATGTGTTATGGGGTTAATTAAGTGCTTATAGGGGTCTGTATTGACCCCCATGAGTGACAGGGTTAATTAAGTGCTTATGGGGGTCTGTATTGACCCCCATGAGTTATAGGGTTAATTAAGGCCTTATCAGGGTCTGTATTGACCCACATGAGTTATAGAGTTAATTAAGTGCTTATGGAGGTCTGTATTGACCCCCATGAGTTATAGGGTTATTTAAGTGCTAACGGGAGTCTGTATTGACCCCCATGTGTTATGGGGTTAATTAAGTGCTTATGGGGGTCTGTATTGACCCCCATGAATGACAGGGTTAATTAAGTTCTTATGGGGGTCTGTATTGACCCCCATGAGTTATAGGGTTAATTAAGTCCTTATGGGGGTCTATATTGACCCCCACAAGTTATAGGGTTATTTAAGTGCTAACGGGAGTCTGTATTGACCCCCATGTGTTATGGGTTTAATTAAGTGCTTATGGGGGTCTGTATTGACCCCCATGAGTGACAGGGTTAAGTGCTTATGGGGGTCTGTATTGACCCCCATGAGTTATGTGGTTAATTAAAGTGCTTATGGGGGTCTGTATTGATCCTCAAGAGATATAGGGTTAATTAAGGCCTTATGGGGATCTGTATTGACCCCCATGAGTTATGGGGTTAATTAAGTCCTTATGGGGGTCTGTATTGACCCCCACAAGTTATAGGGTTATTTAAGTGCTAACCGGAGTCTGTATTGACCCCCATGTGTTATGGGGTTAATTAAGTGCTTATGGGGGTCTGTATTGACCCCCATGAGTGACAGGGTTAATTAAGTGCTTATAGGGGTCTGTATTGACCCCCATGAGTTATAGGGTTAATTAAGGCCTTATCAGGGTCTGTATTGACCCACATGAGTTATAGAGTTAATTAAGTGCTTATGGAGGTCTGTATTGACCCCCATGAGTTATAGGGTTATTTAAGTGCTAACGGGAGTCTGTATTGACCCCCATGTGTTATGGGGTTAATTAAGTGCTTATGGGGGTCTGTATTGACCCCCATGAATGACAGGGTTAATTAAGTTCTTATGGGGGTCTGTATTGACCCCCATGAGTTATAGGGTTAATTAAGGCCTTATCAGGGTCTGTATTGACCCCCATGAGATATAGGGTTAATTAGGGCCTTATCCGGGTCTGTATTGACCCCCATGAGCTATAGGGTTATTTAAGTGCTTATGGGGGTCTGTATTGACCCCCATGAGTTATGTGGTTAATTAAAGTGCTTATGGAGGTCTGTATTGATCCTCAAGAGATATAGGGTTAATTAAGGCCTTATGGGGATCTGTATTGACCCCCATGAGTTATGGGGTTAATTAAGTCCTTATGGGGGTCTGTATTGACCCCCACAAGTTATAGGGTTATTTAAGTGCTAACCGGAGTCTGTATTGACCCCCATGTGTTATGGGGTTAATTAAGTGCTTATGGGGGTCTGTATTGATCCCCATGAGTGACAGGGTTAATTAAGTGCTTATGGGGGTCTGTATTGACCCCCATGAGTGACAGGGTTAATTAAGGCCTTATCAGGGTCTGTATTGACCCACATGAGTTATAGAGTTAATTAAGTGCTTATGGAGGTCTGTATTGACCCCCATGAGTTATAGGGTTACTTAAGGCCTTATGTGGGTCTGTATCAACCCTCATTAGTTATAGGGTTAATTAAGTGCTTATGGGGGTCTGTATTGACCCCCATGAGTTATTGGGTTAATTTTAGTTGACTGGGGTTAATATCTTTTAGTGTGAGTCCTTTTAGGACCTTTACGGTCCTTTAAGGACCTGTGAGGCTGGAAATTTAAAAATTTAAATGCAGGGGGGTCACGATCGGTGCCGATTGGGGACCCCCGCTGCAAGGGGTTAAACTGGGGGGGCTGCCGGGGTCCCTATGGACCACTGCAGCAAGGGGCTTACACTTCGGTGGTCCCGATGGGCACCCCCAGCTTAGAGGGGGGTTAATTTTAGGTGCCGCGGATTAGTAATAGTGTGCCGCGGGCCCTTTAAGGAGCCGTGGTGGGGAATTTGATTTCTTTAAATGCAGCGGGGGCCTGATCTATGCAGATCGGGGACCCCCCGCTGCAAGAGGTTAATGTGGGGACACTTCGGGGTTCCCGATGGGGACCCCCAGCATTGAGGGGGGTTAATTTGTTTTTCCGCGGCCGGGATTGTTAATAGTGTGCCGCGGGCCCTTTAAGGAGTTGCGGCAGGGAATTTCAAATTTTTAAGTGCAACGGGGGCCTGATCGGTGCCGATCGGGTAACCCCGCTGCAAGGGGTTAATGTGGTGGTGCTGCAGGGGTCCCGATAGAGACCCCTGCAGCATGGGGATGTGTATAGGGAGCAGGGGGGAGCCTCACACGGCTGTCTCGGGCTGCTCCAAGGCAGCACGTAGAGGCTTTAGGATCCCTTGCCTGCACTTTTTGTGCTCGGAGGGAACTACGAGCTTAATGAGGCCCATGGTGTGGATCATACAAATGCATATCCCTCAAAGTTTTAGATCAACACTGTGGATATGTGAAACTAGAACTGTCCTTTATTGAATTATCAAAACAACATATTTACTGTATATATCATCCCATACCACACCCTTGTGTACATTTGTGTGTGATGTCAGCACTAAGTCCCTTCTGGCTTGCAGCCTTGATTGCCATAGGCATACTTGAGATAAAACTACATGAAATGTTTCTCTAGCTAGCTAGGACTGCCAACCTTGATGTTAAACTCAGGACTGCTAAGGAGCAGTTATCTGTCTTGATTCAAGGTCTGTATGTGTACAGATGCAATGTCTTGCAGATAACTTCTGTGCAGATAATTTTTACCATTTCCACATATGTTCTCCTGTTCTATATACATTTCCCCTCTATAACCCATAATAACTAGTATACATAATAACTATGTACAGGCAAAATATAACCACCCACAATAATACATATTCACAATGCCACAATGCCATGCCCCCTTTGCCACATCCACAATTTCTGGCAATAGCAGTCCTTAAACAGTGTAATCATGACTATATATATATATATATATATATATATATATATATATATATATACATATATATATATATATTGGACATTATGAGTAGGTAGTTCACCCCAACAATCATTAAATATATGGTGGGCAAAAGCAGTTTTTACCCTGCATTCTGGGAAGCTGAGCAGGGACATGCAAATGTGCCCACAAATGCTTTGTTCTTCAATCCATAACTATTTTAAACATGGCTTCCTTTAAGCTTATGCCTGCTACATTACACAGCTTTTTTGCAAAGCCAATGTTGCATTGTACACAAGCTGTAAATCTAAATATATAATCTATAAATACATTTGACTTAAAATTAGACCTATGCCTTGATTAACAGATAAAATGTATCTTTTGAAAAAACAAGATTTCTTAATTTCCATAAAACGTCTTAAACAGTGTTTATGATTTGCCATGCAATCTTATTTTTCTTAAAATCTGCTGACAAATAAACTATATAAAATGAATTCATGTTACATTAATATCACATAATTTAGTTAAAATTTGTGTCATCAATTTCCATATTTCTTTAGCAAAGGAACAACCCCAAAGCAAATTATATACATTTTCATCTGCTCCACATTTTTCTTTTGGGCACCTTTTACTTTGGATTAAACCTCTTCTGTATTGAAAGGCCCTTGTAGGAATACAATTATGTACTGCTGCCTTAGCCAAATCTCGTTGTCACTTAAATAAAAAATGTTTAGAAACTTATCTCCATATGTTTTTACATATGTCTCTAGGGAAACGTTCTATAGATAAAACCTCCTTTCTTTTTTCTATTAAAATTATACATTTTCTAAGATTTTTTTTTGATATTTATATCTAAATTTCTTATCTCATATTTTTTAATGAAACTATTAAGATCAGTATACAATTTGGGTAGGTTTAAAGACAATGGCATCCACTCATATCTAGAAAAAATCACTCTCCATAAAATCTATTGAAATCAGCAGTTCTGTCAGTATGCTCAGTTCTTCTTACGCAATAAGATAAAATCTTAAGCCACAAAAACTTATCAATATCCGGCATGTTTTCCCCCCTTGTAAAAACTTCCTGCTTATTTTATCTCCAGCTTTTCCATTTTTGAAGCCCATAAAAAATAAAAAATAGATTTTTAAAAATTTTTTAAACCATAAAACATTTGGTGGAAAGATAAAACAATTAAAAAGTTAGATAGGCAATAAAACCGCTTTGATTATTAAAATGTTTCCTACTAAAGTTAAATTTCTTAGATTCCAAAAACATATTTTCTCTTGTATTTTTCCAAGTCCAGATAAAGATTTATTAAAAATAATTCCTATTTTTTTTTTAAATGGGTTCTTGGGATTTCTAATGGAATTGTTACCTCCTCTTTCCAATTATTTAAAAGCATACATTTACATTTGTTTATATTTAAAATTAAAGATGAGGCTTGAGAAGAAATCTTTGCCCATAAAAATAATTATATGTTTAGAGGCATTAGACGTACAGATGACCCTTACATCATCCATGTAACCTATACATTTAGCCATTTTCCCTAATCCACCTGGAACTTGGTTTCCCATGATCACATTATCTGCCCTAATTTTTTCTAAAAAAGGCTTGATTGCACATATAAAAAATATAGGTGATAAGGAACATCCCTGTCTAACACGAGAGTTAATATTAAAACTGATTCCAATATTTCTATTTATAGAAAGGTTACTAAAAACATTTTTATATACATTGGCTATTTGTCTCCAGGAGGCCTTAGGGAGTCCCATTCTTTCCAGGACTTCAAAGTCTCCACAAAATTCTCTCTGGCATATCTCTGATCTCACCAGACCCTGCTTATACTGAAATGTTTGTGTAGGTACACAAGCATGTACAGCTGCCCAAGCAAAATTCTGTTGAGAATTAATCAAATATGTGTCGGTCACAATTCTCCAAATCAAACTAGATTCAGTATCAGGAAATCTATTTATTTGTATCACTGGCATCTGCTCATTAACATAAGCTGTTAATTTTCTTTGATTAATTAAAACATCATGTGAAACTGACTGTTAATTATACAACTTGATCACTCTTTCTAGGTATTAAAATGTTTTGGGTAAGGTTAATACATAAGCTTCTGTGAAAAACAGTTTAAACCAACCATATTGTTGGAACAAACAACCTGTAAAATATCTATGCAATGCAGCACTTTTAGTAGAGCCTAGCGATGTCTGATAAGATTTTCAAAAATATAAATTTGTCGAAATCTGGCAGGTCCTTACTTCGCAAGTTTGTTTCCTACAAACTTTGTCTATCCGGATTTTCCCCATTTGAGAGTTCCCAAAAAATTTGAATATTGTTTTTTTATACGCTTCAACAACAGATTATTTGGAGGAAAAACTGAACAATAAAATGGAATAATCGGCAAAAGTACTGCTTTTATGATTAATTACTGGTACCAAGGAGGTCTCTCAAAGGGCTTACTTACAAATCGAGCACTTTAAGACCAAATAAAAATGAAATACTGTACTTTTATTAAGAGTAAAAATGATGTTAGTTCTTAGAATTAGCACACCATTCTAAAACTCGCAAATCGGCATAAATAAATACTTTACTGTATTTCAACCTCCAAGCCCGTAGGACTTTGGAATCTAACCTCCATATTTCATTGAAGTCATACAGGCTTAAATAACAACTAACGGGCTTGGAGGTCATTCAAGCCTGTAAGACTTTGGATGGAAATTAAACATGAGTATGTTGAGATTTTAATTATAATGTCACCCATTGTGTTCTCCATCATTTAAAATGCTGTATTGATTTTCTATATGCATTTAAAGTGCTCCGATTTGTCGGGCTTGAACCATGATCTTGCGTCCGAGATCATGTTCAAGCTCGCAAATGCTACTGTCAGTAGCATGGTTTAATATTCTCACAACCTTTGCCTAACTTGCGGGCCTGAACATGATCGGGGGGTGATTGGCTAAATACATCTGCACCTTCTGATTGGCTGTTGTCACTGTCAGTCAGACTGCAGCCAATCATAAGGGGTAGATGCCTTTAGCCAATCACCTTGAGGGGGTATATCCCATTGTGATTGGCTCACACCTTGGCACCTTCTGATTGGCTGACATCTGATTGACAGCCTTTTCAGTCAATCAGAAGGCACCACTGCCAATATTCTTCCGGAAGAGGCGCTAGAGGCCTCATTAGCATTAGGGAGCTCCGCGAGTGAGGAGTTCCATTATTATTTTTTTTATTTTTATTTAAAGCAGCGATTTTTGACAAGGGCCCAGCGGGGGCAGAAGACGACAAGAATGGGGGCATCGCGAACAGGTACGTTTTTTATATTGAATGTTTAGTTTATTATGTTGTGTTTTTATGTGATGTTTCTATTTGTCCAGGGGGCGAACCGGAGAAGACAAGAAGGACGGGGACATGGTGGCAATGGGAGTTTGATATTTAGAATGTTTTGATGTTTGTGTTGTGTTTTAATTAATTAGATTTCGTACTAATTTTATGTTTCTTTTATCCTAGGGGTGGCTGATCTGCTGAAGGGACATCTGGCACAATAAGTTGGCTTTATTATTCTATTTTATGTTAGATTTAGGGTTTTTGTAATGTATTTAGTTAGGGGTTAGATTGATTGTAGTTAGGGGTTAATGTATTGTATTATGGTGTTAATTGATTGTAGATAGGGTTAATGTATTGTAGATAGGGTTAATGGGTTGTAGATAGGGTTAATGGATTGTAGATAGGGGTATATTTGAACCGTATTGTATTTATTGATGTATTGTAACTGTAGGTAGTGTAGGGTTTAACAGGGTAGAGAGGGGGTTAATAGTGTAGGGAAGGATAGGGTTTACTGGGTACATTCAGGGTTAAATAGGCACAGTTAAGGTTAAATATGAATAGATAGGCTTACATGGTGCTAGACAGGGTTAAATAGGTCCAGATGGGGTTACATAGACCAGGTTAGGAGTTAGATAGGACCAGTTAGGGTGTAATAGGACTTGATAGTGTTAGATAGGCCCAGTTAGGGTTATTGGGTCAAGATAGGGTTAATGTGGTATAGTTAGGGTTAATAGTGTAGTGTTTAGACTTTGTGTCATTAGGGTCCTCATGGCACTTATGGTGTTATTATAGGGGTTAATTAGTGTCCCATATGGGTCTATATAGACCCCTCTTGGCCTAATGGGGTTAATTAGTGTCCCATAAGGGTCTGTATAGACACTTATGAGACTGATAGGGTTAATTATCGGCTCATGGAGCTCTGTATACTAACAGAAGAGGTAGGTATGGGGAAGGAGCCAACATAGAGCCTTTCTTACGATAACTGGCTCCCTCACTGTCCCAGAGGCAGACTCTTTGTTTCAGGAAATGTAATTACTGGTCAATAGAAATGTAATCTCCCCTTTATCATACACAACTTCCACCTATATATCATGAATTCATCCAGGGTCCAGCAGAGCATCATCTTAATTTTTTTCTAATTAAACAATAAGGGCCTCATTCAATCAGAAGGGCACATCTCGTGGTATATAGGCCGTATGTCTGTGGGCCTGCGGCAGGCTTGCACTCTGCAAAAATTCTATTGCTATTAAATTGGACAAGGGCACAAGCTACTGGCCGAAGCCTCAAGCCCGTAAACCCTGGTTTCAAATGTAACGCTTTCGAGTATCCGATCCAATGAAGCACGCCAAAATCAAGCAAACCCCTAACTTGCAATCCCGTCACAGGTCAATTAACCAATAGCAACCAGAGAACACCATTAACACAGCAAAAATGGGTTTAAAAGGTAGCGAAAACTGTAAATCCCTGACTGTGCTGTAACTGAGAAAGTCAACACACAGGTCTAGGCATTGGAGGATTTTTGAGCGAGATATAGATAGAGAGAGAGAGATAGATAGAGAGAGAGAGACAGACAGAGAAAGAGAGAGCCTGAGAGAGAGACAGAGAGAGATAGAGAGTGCTAGAGAGAGAGAGAGAGAGATAGAGAGTGCTAGAGAGCGAGAGCAACAGAGAGATAGAGATAGAGAGAGTGGGAGATGTAGGGAGTACTAGAGAGAGAGATATAGAGAGTGTCAGAGAGCACGAGTGAGAGTGACTGAGAAATAGAGATAGAGAGAGTGAGTAAGACATACAGAGAGAGAGATAGAGAGAGACAGAGAGAAATAAACACCAGAGGAGGAGGAGAGTGAGCTGAGAACAGAACACCTGAGGAGAAAAAGGGGGGGAGTGAAGAGAGGAGGAGAGGTAGAGGTATGGAGAGAGGGAGAGGATGAGGAGAAAGCAGGTAAGGGAGAGGAGGTAGAGAAGCAGGAGAGCAGGAAGGGGGAGGAATGTGCCCCAGGGAGAGAACAGGGAGACCAGGAAACCCAGGCACGGTTGGGAAGGTAAAATGTTGTGCCAAAGCAGAGGGCCCACAATTATAGCCCAGAGAAGACAAACATCATCCTCAGGGAAATCCGTGCCCGCTATAGCATCATACATGGTGGGAGGGATGTGAGGCCTAACCAGAAGACATGTGCCTGCAGTGAGGTTGCTGCAGATGTTGCATCATTAGGGATTGCAAACAGGATGTGAGGTCTGTCAAACACTGATATTATGACTGCCGGATGAAGGTGAAGAGGATGATGACAGCGGAGGCCAGAGGAGTCTGTGCAACCAGTAGTTGACCACCAGTTAACATCACATACTGCAGGAATAACTTAAAGTGTAACAATTAGATAAGAAGCTGCAGCCACACTGCACCATCAATCGGCTGTATCAGCTTCAAGCAAGGGAAATACTTGAAGTTTTAGTATTCCGGTTATATCTTGATTTCTATTTTTGTCCCAAATAGGGAGCCTCCTTGGTGTACTCGTGTGCTGGATCTACACACTTAAATTTCTAGATGTCCATGTTAAGAGAAGGTTAATGCAGATGATATAGTTTCACATAGACCCCCATAGGCTTCCTCAAGGGCTAAGAAGTTGGGCAATAATATATTGCAGAACACTACTATTATGAGGATGTCCATGGAAGAATTTTGTTTTAATACTATCATTTTTTTTATATATATATATATATATATGGGTGTTTATTATTCAGTAAACCTAGGATTACAGCTGGATAAGCAATATGAGGAATACTGAATAGCATTATAATTGATTGGAATATTCTATGGTATAGGGCAACATCGTGTAAATAGCCTTACTCATTATAGGGATCTTGTTATTCCATACATTATGGAAATATTTTTATTTAACCCATTCCTTGTCCTATATTTACCATTAAAATACCTAATTTTCTGCAATAAAATGCTTTCAGAGCTTTTGATCTATTTATATGGTCCCTAGGTTTCACTGCACCATTATATAATTATTTTATTATAGTTTTTATAAATAACAGTGTTTTTAAAGATTTTTAATATCCTAAAATTAAATGTAATCAATATGGGCCGCATTGTACCTCTCCTCCGCCTGTGTGTGTCGATTTTTCACAGGGGTCAACAACCACTGTAAACACCCATATCCTATATCACCTGAAGTAAACAAAATGGGAGATGTACATATTAATGTGATGTTTTGATGTTTGTTAAATTGTATGGATGTATACATAATGATTCATGCAATGTTAGTTTATGGATATTTGGGTCGGAAGTTGATAGATCACACAGGGTTATGCACAGCAACAAGCAATGACGCAAAGGCTCAGGCAGTCTAACTTCCTTAGTCACATGTGAATGTCAGAGCAATACAGTGGATCATGATGTATATGTTAGGGTATTCTCTCTTGGTAAGATATGCTTGCCTATGATTATTTATGGGTACTTACCCAGTAGCCAGCCAGATGGAACTTGACCAGACTGGAAGTAATGATAGGTGGAGGATTAATGCAGGATATCGGCATCATGAGCACTTGCAAGGAAGCCTGCAAACACACTTTGTATGCGCATGTTTGCATCACAAACAACCTGTACATTGATAGAATTATAGCGTTTGTGATTTCTGAACAGCACTTCCTAATCTTTAGTAGGTATCAATGCTGCATGTGTGCAATCAATAGCACCTAGCACATTCAGGACACCTCCTATTCAATGAAAATCCAAGTTCATCTTTAAGATCTCTTCCACAGTGTTGGGGAAAATTATGTATCTGGTAGTTTGCAGAACAATAGATTGGAGGAAAATGCTCAGACACTTTTAAAAGATTGCCTGAGACATTCCTCCTACTATACTACCAGTGTTCTGAAAACTACCAGATGCAAGGAAGTGTGTTGCGGCTAACAACTGTGTAATTTCTGGGATGGCTCAATTGGTCTGTGAGGAAGGCTCAAGGTCCTCCTTCAGAAACGCATAGAGCTTTTCAAGACTGACATGGGTTAGCCTAAAATGCTCATATTCTTCCCCATCAGTTAACCCCTCTAATGCGACTATTTCCCAGTGTGCTTTGGGTGCCTGGACCCACCCTTACAGGCTTCTTTGCCGGAGCCAGCACTTCAAGGGGACCCTGTTGGTTTAAAGCCACATCTAGTTCCTCCACAACCGGGGTTTTTGGTTGTGGCTCCCCAAAAGCTGATCACCCACTTCAATGTCATCCTCCCTGTCTGCAGGTGCACCTATATCCCCCTGTCCCTATGCCACTAGAGCTTTGTCCCCTCGCTGATCCCACCCCATGATACTAGGCATATCCTGTGGTAATTCACTTGCCTGGATTGGTTCTGGACCAACATGGATCACATTAGCATGCTCACCCACATTAATTTCCAGCTTCACCCCGTCACTCCTCAGCCTCTCCTCAACCGCACGCCTTTCATCAGGGTCTCCACATTCAGTACAAATATTCATGCTTCCTATGGCACTGTCTTCTCACATGCATATACACATCTATCACATGGTGGCAAACCATGATGGGTCAGACTTGCTAATGGCTTGTTGGGCCTGGGGTTATATAGCTTGTTGTTTACAGCACCTGTTAATATCCAGGTAGATTTCAGGTTTGGATGTGCTCACTTGCATGTTTGAGACTTATCTGGCATTACAGCTGATTTAGGTTATGGCTATGGGAATCTTGAGCATGATAATCTGTTGAACTTCACTGCTTTTGTATTGTTTTTGCTGTCCTATTTGTAACCCATAATGTTTTGGCCTACATTATTTATTGTTCCCCCGGTACTTGATTTATTTACGTATAACGTTTTCCCTGCTTAGTTATGCTCTATAGTTTTTCATTGTATGGTGGTCCTTTAATAAACCAGCTGAAGAGATTCTGAGTGGTGGGGAATGACTGCTAAATTGTCAACCAACCCAGTGCCCAGATTGTCATTAAGAATGCCCAGTTCCTTCCTGTGTACAGTACTATAACCAGTGACTGATATAAGCTTGTCTTTGCTGCAGCCATACCATTTTAACCTTCCTGGCAGTAATTCTGAGCGTGGCTCAGGGTTAATTTTCAGTAGCAAAAGCGGTAACCCTGAACCACGCTCGGGATTACACTATAGTATCACTTATCTTGTCTCTACGGGACCCTGGTGTCCTCCTGCAGTGTTCTCCGCCTGATGCCAGCATCCATCTTCCACACACACAATACATTGTAACACATTGTAATACAGTGTAATCTGATAGAATTTCATTACTGTATCAAACCATTTCACCTCAGTTTTGTCCCAGTGCTTTGTTCAGTTTCCGGCCTGTACTTTTACCGTTCTTTCTGTCTGGGAACTTGAGAACGTCCATGGCATCCAAAAAGCGTCCCTTTAGGTCAAAAGAAAACAGCGATAGTGAATTAGAAACACTTGCAAAATTGAGCGATAGTGATTCATGGGAAAATTCGGCATCAGACACTGAAAGTGACGACAGTGACGATTCTGCGACTGAGCTCAGTAATGTGCGAACTTGGTGCTCTATTTACTGTTGTACGGATCAGGTAGTGCCCCCAAGATTCCCATTTACTGGAGCATCTGGTATGAAAGTAGACGGTAAACACGACAACCCCTTGGCATACTTAAAATTATTTCTGACCGAGGAGGTTATTGAAAAACATTTTACTGAGACAAATCGGTACAAAGAGCAACAATTAGCTACTCTGCATTGGAAGTTTTCAAAAACTAGAAAGTGTAAACCAGTGACCAAAGATGACATTTGGAAATTTCTGGGACTAATAATACTTCTTGGAGTGATGGGGAAACCTCTGCAGAAGTGGTATTGGACAACTAATAAATTACTTGCCACTCCATTCTTTGGTATGGTCATGTGGGAGTACAGATTTTCCCTGATCATGAAATTTTTACACTTCGAAAACAATGAAGAATTTGATGGAACTACTTATCCTGCACCAAAACTAAAGAAAATTTGGGAAGTATCTCAAATGATTCTAAAGAATTTACAATGGAGCTATGTGCCAGAAAGAGATATCAGCATAGATGAAAGTCTAATGGCCTACAAGAGAAGGATCAGCTGGGTACAATACATTGCATTAAAGAGAGCACTAGTTGGTGTAAAATCCTACATGCTATGCGAATCCACAACTACATTTGGAATTTAGTCATTTACACTGGAAAAGGAACAACATTAAATTCAAAATACAGCAACTATGGAATGGCAACGTCTTCTGTTCTTTCACTCATAAAGCCATTGCTAAATGAGGGCTATTGCATAACAACCGACAACTTTTCTATGTCTCCTGAACTTTTTGAGTTTCTTCTGCAAAACAAAACAGATACCTATGAAACCATTAGGGCTAACCAGCGCTACATGTTTGACAATAAGAAGCTGAAGACTGGAGAAACGGTTGCCTAGCAAAAAGGCAAAATGATGGCACTGCGATGGTTTGACAAGAAAGATTTGTGCCTAATGAGTACAGTTCATAATACCTCCACTGTTATGGTACGCACAAAAGGTGGGAAAGAAATCATGAAGCCACAAGTAGTTATAGACCACAATAACACCATGGGAGGTGTTGACAGAGCCAACCAAGCAATGACATTCTACCCAGCAATGAGGAAACCGCAAAAGAAGTACTACAAGAAGATCTTCAAGGATTTTCTTGAGCAATGCTTGTGGAATACCTACATTCTTTTAAATAAAAAAGAGTGACAAGCCTGTGATTCATTCTGACTTCATTTGGAAAGTTGCTGAACGTATCTTTGTGAACTACCAAACACCATCAATGGCTGGGAATAGAGTTGGACATAGTGCTGTTGGCGTATTCAACCCGGAACACCTGACTGGTCATCACTATAGGACTACGTCTAACTAACCGAGAAAAAGTCAGAACCTAAAAGGATGTGCGTGGTTTGTTGCTCGAAGCGAGATGACAGTGGAAAGAAAATCAGAAAGGAAACCAAGTTCCATTTTCCTGATTGTGACGTCTGACTTTGTACAGTCCATTTTTCATACCCGGGATGTTTACTGAAACCAACATGCACTGTTTAGTATTACAGTGACTAGTAATAGTGTTTATTGTTTGATTACATTATTAATTACATTTATTATTATTATTTATTATAATTAATTTTAATATTATAATTTAGGATTTTGTGTTTCAAACTTTATCACATCCGGGATGTCTACTAGACTCTTGTTTGGACAGATAATAAGTCAGTTAGAATTACAAGCCTACAATATGAAACAACAAATTTCCAAACAAAACAATGTATCACTTTAACATTTAAAATACTGACATAATCAGACCGCCAGGGAGGTTAAATGTGCACACTTTATATTTACATATGGAACCAAATGAGGACCACAAAATCCAACAGTGATCTTCTTTCCACGTTCTATCATGGTATTTGCAGAGGATTCATAATTTAAAAAATACAAATCATATAAACACTATGGGCCTCATTCTATTAGCGGCCGCAGCCGGTGCGGGGCCGCAAGGACCGGCCGCAAGTTATTCGGCTATTCTATTCCCTTACGGCCGGAGGCTCCGGCAGGCTTGCGGCCGGTGCCTTGCTATCTCTTGCGGCCGCTCGCGCCAGAGGAAAGCCTTTGATCTAAAACGGCCGCAAGAGTTTCGGCCGTAAGAAATTCCTATTTGCAATTCAATTGCTCCGGGAAACCTCTCTGCAAGGCTAAAAACGAGCCGCTGCTTATTTGCAGGAAAGAGGTCCCGCTAGCACCAATTAAGCACATAAAATAGCTCAAATAAAGCCATCCTGCACTTTGAGAAGACTATAAAGGGATTTTAGGTGTTAGAAAAAATAGCACATAATTATCCTATACTCAAATCCGTAAAATATTTTATTTTTAATATCTGTAAAATATCCATGTAAAAAGTCCAGAGTGCTTAGAGAACCACAGACACACCCACGCCGCAGCCAGAAAATAAACAGTTTATTTGAACTCGGGTTTGGGCTGATGTGCAAGCTTGAGAGTGGGTTACTTTTAATCCTCATGTCCCCCAATATGATCCCTAGCATTTACAGAGCTGTACAGTGCAGGCTTGAATTTATTTTTGTGATTTTAGATTTCTTCGCTTACGGCCGGTTCCAAGATATGCGGCCGGCCGTAAGATGAGATCCTTGCGGGGCCGTATAATAGAATCGCGAGTTAACAGAACCCCCGCAAGGAATCGCAGCCTTACGGCCGATTTACGGCCGCTAATAGAATGAGGCCCTATGAGAATATACACTGTGAATTTTCTGCTTGTAGGTAATTAATGAAGGATACAACTGGAAAATGTTTAAAGATCAGTGACCAGTCCCAGGGAAATCTTTGCAGAGCAGTCTGACATTTAACATCTCATTACACCCACTGAGAACAAAGGGCCTCTTTACAATCGTAAATCGGCTCATAACTATGGGGAAATGTTTTGCTCTCTTAACATAGCCATTCCAATCATAGTTAATTATTGGATGTGTAAAATCTCTATCATGCAAACCCATGTTTCATTTGTTAGAAAAAAGGTCTTATGTATACTATGTAGGGTCTCGGTTACACAACATATCAGGAACTCATTCTTTGAGTCTAATTCAATTCAAAGCCTGCATCTCACGGTATACAAGCTGTATGTCTGCGGACCTGCTACAGGCTTGAACTATTCAATTGAACAAGCCCGTAAGTTAGGGGCCAAAACAGTAAACCATGCAATCGTATATAGCATTACAGGGTGGGAACATAGTTACATAGTTACAAAGGGCCTCATTCTATTATCGGCCGTAAATCGGCCGTAAGGCTGCGATTCCTTGCGAGGGTTCAGTTAACTCGCGATTCTATTATACGGCCCCGCAAGGATCTCCTTTTACGGCCGGCCGCATATCTTGGAACCGGCCGTAATCTGTGAAATATAAAAACTGAAAAATAAATTCAAGCCTGCACTGTACAGCTCTGTAAATGCTAGGGATCATATTGGGGGACATGAGGATTAAAAGGAACCCACTCTCAAGCTTGCACATCTGCCCAAACCCGAGTTCAAATTAACTGTTTATTTTCCGGCTGCGGCGTGGGTGTGTCTGAGGTGCTCCAAGCACTCTGGACTTTTTACATGGATATTTTACGGATATTAAAAATTAAATATTTTACGGATTTGAGTACAGGATAATTATGTGCTATTTTTTCTAACACCTAAAATCCCTTTATAGTCTTCTCAAAGTGCAGGATGGCTTTATTTGAGCTATTTTATGTGCTTAATTGGTGCTAGCGAGACCTCTTTCCTGCAAGTAAGCTGCGGCTCGTTTTTAGCCTTGCAGAGAGGTTTCCCGGAGCAATTGAATTGCAAATCTCTTGCGGCCATTTTAGATCAAAGGCTTTCCTCCGGCGCGAGCGGCCGCAAGAGATAGCAAGGCACCGGCCGCAAGCCTGCCGGAGTCCCCGGCCGTAAGGGAATAGAATAGCAGAATAGCTTGCGGCCGGTCCTTACGGCCCCGCAACGGCTGCGGCCGATAATAGAATGAGGCCCATAGTAATTAAGGTTGAAAAAAGACTTTCAGTCCATCAAGTTCAACCTGTTAAGATCTCCTCTGATCTGCAATATGCGGATTAGTTATTAATTAAATTATTGATTAAATAATTATTAATAGTATAGTATTGGAGAATGAATAAAGAGTTAGTCCATCAAGTTCAACCTTTTTAGATCTTTATTGATCTTTTTAATTTGGACTATTTATTATTATTGTTAATTGTTAATTATTGTTAATTGATCCAGAGGAAGGCAAACATAAAAAAAAAACCCATTGAAACTTTGCCAATTGTCTCATAAGGGGAAAAAAAAGCAAAATTCCTTCCTGACCCCAGAAACTGGCGATCAAATTTCTCCCTGGATCAATATTCCTTGCTAGTTATCTAGGATAGCCTTGAATGCCCTCTGTATTCAGAAATATATCTAACCCCTTTTTGAAGTTGTCTATCGAATTCGCTGTCACCACCTCCTTTGGTAGAGAATTCCACAGTTTAACCACCCTAACTGTGAAGAACCCTTTTCTTTGTTTGAGGTGAAATCTTTTTTCCTCTAACCTCAACGGATGTCCTCTTGTCAGTTGAAAATCTCTTGCTACAAAAAGTTCATTTGACAAAGCCTTATATTGACCCTGGATGTATTTAAATAACGTAATCATATCTCCTCTTAGACGCCTTTTTTCTAGCGAAAATAAGTTTAATTTTGCTAGTCTTTCTTCATAACTTAGCCCCTCCATTCCCCTTATTAGTTTTGTAGCCCTTCTCTGTACTTTTTCCAGCTCTAAAATGTCTTTTTTGTGAGGTGGTGCCCAAAATTGTACTCCATATTCCAAAGGAGGGCGTACTAGAGATTTGTATAGTGGCAGAATTATATTTGCCTCCCTTGCTTCTATACCCTTCCTAATACATGCTAATATTTTATTTGCCTTTGCAGCCGCTGCTTGGCTTTGAGCGCTGTTACCTAGGTGGTTGTCCACTAGTACTCCCAAATCCCTTTCAATATCTGATACCCCTAGATTTGCTCCATTAAGATTATAGATTGCTTGGCTATTGTTCCTTCCCAAATGCATAACCTTACATTTATTTGTATTAAATCTCATCTGCCATTTAGCCGCCCATTTCTCTAATTTATGCAAATCCTTTTGTAGGGAAAGTACATCATTATCTGATTTTATTACCTTGCACAACTTAGTGTCATCAGCAAAAATGGAGACACTACATTCGAGTCCTACTTCAATGTCATTAATAAATATGTTAAAAGGAGAGGACCCAATACTGAGCCCTGAGGAACCCCACTTATCACATTAGACCAATCGGAGTATGTTCCATTTACAACAACCCTTTGCTTCCTGTCTTTTAGCCAGCTCTCAATCCATGAGCAGATATTTACTGCAATTCCTGTATCCCTTAGTTTGCTCACTAGTCTTCCATGTGGCACTGTATCAAATGCCTTTGAAAAATCTAAAAAGACTACATCCACTGAGTTGCCCTGATCCAAGTTCCTACTAACCTCCTCATAAAAACTAATTAGATTGGTCTGACACGACCTTTCCTTCATAAATCCATATTGACTGCTACCTATGATCCTGTTCAAATAGACATATTCTTGTATTCTGTCCCTTATTAACCCTTCTAAAAGCTTCCCAACTACAGAAGTGAGGCTCACTGGTCTATAATTCCCCGGATTTGCTCTAGATCCCTTCTTAAATATAGGTATCACCTCTGCTTTTCTCCAGTCATCTGGTAGAGACCCTGTAGTGAGCGAGTCTTTAAAGATTAGATATAATGGTTTGGCTATTACAGAACCCAGCTCCCTCAGTACCCTTGGATGTATTCCATCAGGACCTGGGGCTTTATTAACATTTATTTTCTCCAACCTCTTTTGTATTTCTTCCTGCGTTAACCAATTATTTAGTGAAGGTAGTGTAGCCCCATTATGTTGCAGTGTCCCAACCACTGGTACCTCCCTTGTGTAAACCGACGAAAAGAACCTATTTAGCTCATCTGCCTTTTCCTGGTCACTAATTATCAGATGGCCTGTGTCACATTGTAATGGTCCTATCGATTCCTTCCTGGCCTTCTTCCCATTAATATATTTATAAAATATTTTAGGGTTAGTCTTACTTTCCATTGCAACTGACTTCTCATTTTCTATTTTAGCCAGTCTAATAGCCCTTTTGCAAGCCTTGTTGATTTCCTTATAGTCACATAAAGATGCCTCTGTTCCCTCCTTCTTGTATAATTTAAATGCATATTTCTTTTTCCTCATCATTATCTTTAAGTCATTGTTAAGCCACATGGGATGTGATTTACTCCTATTTATTTTATTTCCACATGGTACATGCTGATGAGTATGTTTATTTAGTAAGGATTTGAATGTTGCCCATTTATTTTCAGTATTCTTCCCTGTAAGTTCTTTGTCCCAGTCTATATGTTGTATTGCTGCCCGTAGCCCATTAAAGTTAGCCCTTTTAAAATTTAGAGTTTTTGTTGGCCCCTTACAACTCTGTTTTTTGTATTCAATCTCAAATGAGACTGTGTTGTGATCACTGTTCCCCAAGGGTTCCCCTATTTTTACATTTGATATTATATCAATATTACTTGTGATGACTAAATCCAAGATGGCCCCATTTCTAGTAGGTTCTTGTATTACCTGGGCTAGATAATGATCCCTGAGTGTACTCAAGAACCTGCTCCCCTTAGCTGAGCTGCTGGTCTCGTTTATCCAGTTTATATCAGGGTAATTAAAGTCTCCCATTATTAGAACTTGCCCATGCTTAGCTGCATTTCCAATCTGTAACAATAATTGTATTTCCTCACTTTCAGCTATATTTGGGGGTTTATAGCATACTCCCACCAATATGCATTTAGAATTAGCTCCTCCACTATTTAGCTCAACCCACAAGGATTCAATGATGCCGTTAGTGCCAGCATAAATATCTTCTCTAACTATAGGCTTAAATTCAGGCTTAACATAAAGACAGATCCCTCCTCCTCTTTTACCATTTCCCCTATCTTTCCTAAATAGGTTATAACCATCCAGATTAACAGTCCAGTCATGAGATTCATCCCACCATGTTTCCGTAATGCCTATTAAGCCCCATTTTTCTTGTACTGCTAATATTTCTAGCTCATCCATTTTCCCAGGCAAACTTCTTGCATTTGCAATCATACACTTTATGTTGCTATGGCTCTGCTGTTGTGAAGTGCCTGCCACTGTATTTGAGGCCCCTATTAATATCTCCCTACTTTCTATTTTAACCCTCCCCCCTTTTCCTCCCCCATGGGTAAATAATTCATCCCTTTCCCTCTCTACCCTATTTACCCCAATACTTCTATATAGTCCCTACCCCCCACCTACAAGTTTAAAAACTCCCCCAGCCGTTCTACCATCCTATTCCCTAGCACAAAAGCGCCCTCATCATTAAGGTGCAATCCATCCCTGCTATAGAGATTGTACCCAAGTAAGAAGTCAGCCCAGTGCTCTAAAAACCCCAAACCCTCTGCACTGCACCACTTTTTTAGCCACGCATTAACCTCCCTAAGCTCCTTCTGCCTCCCTGGGCTAGCACGTGGCACTGGTAGTATCTCAGAAAATACTACCTTGGAGGTCCTTGCTTTAAGCTTATTCCCTAATTCTCTAAAATCATTCTTTAGGACGCTCCATCTTCCACTAACTTTGTCATTGGTACCAATGTGTACCAAGACCGCCGGTTCATTACCAGCCCCTCCCAATAATTTATCCACCCGATCCACAACATGCCGAACCCGAGCACCCGGGAGACAGCAAACTGTTCGATTGCTGGGATCTGGGTGACAAATTACCCTGTCTACCTTCCTAATAATAGAGTCCCCTACCACCAAAACATGTCTGTTGCTCTGCCTATTCTGCCCTCCCTCTTCTCCAGTAGAGCTGTTCGCCCGGCTGTTAGAGGGAACAGCTCTATCTGGCATTGCCATTCCTGAATGGACATCGCCAACAGTTTCACTCAATCTGGCAAATCTGTTGTTGTTTGCCAACTCAGAACTGGCCTGCCTCCTCCTGTACCCTCTGATTCCCCTTCTAACTGTAACCCAGCTACCTCCCTGGCCATCCTCACTAGCCCCAGCTCCACCCTCCATACTAGGCCCAGCTAAACTGTGCTCCGTGAGCACCAACTCCCTTTCCAGTGGAGCAATATCACTAAGTGCTGCAATTCTCCTCTCCAGATCTTCAATTTGAGCTTCCAAAGAGGCAACATGCTCACACCTGTCACAGAGGTATGGACCCTGGATCATCTGTTCCAGTGGTGCATACATTTGACAGGATGTACACTGAATAAGGTTGCCACTGGACTGACTCATAATTATTATTATTGTCTACGAAATTTCAGTGGGAAAAATAAAGAATATAATATAATATATTTATATAAAGTTTTCCTCCTTTGCACTATAAATCTGCCCTCCCTTTTCTTTGAAGGCCCTCCTTTTATTTAAACTCCTAGGCTTTTACTAGAATTGCACTTGATACTGAAAATGTTCGCAAGCATGATCAATTAAGCAAGGCCATAACTACCCATTTAGAAACAACCAATAGAAAATGAGACCATCATTATTAGGTCAGTAAAACATGGAGGTTACATGTCAATCAATTAGCGTGTGGGAGTCCGATATCCAATCGGACTAGCAAAACCTCAAAATACAAAAAATAATGAAAAATGAATGCCAATACTGTTATTGTCCATGCTGATATTGCCTTATTGCTGATTTATAAGCTTGCGACTGTTGTGCAATTAATTGTAATGTCATCGCTTCCCCCCTCATTTACAGTGCAGTATTGTTTTTCTATTTGCATTTACAGTACTATGGACAAGTTCTACCTGGTACTTGTAGGATGTTCTCCTACATTTGCTGTATACGGATGTGAAAACATTTGAGGGCTTGGGGAATTGTAGCAATTGAATAGCGATTTTTCGATTTTAGCGCTAGGTACTCTGTAAGATCTGGGTTTAACAACTGCAAAGTTTTCAAGGCTGTAACACGTAAGCCATTTTCAGATCACAAAAAAAACAATAGAATAGCAAATTAGCTTACGAGTTCCATTACGGGCTCTAGTAAATTACAATTGCTAAATTGAAGGCTCTTTGTGTGTAGCTGAATTCTGTGCTCAAAGAGCAAATAATAAAGAAAAGCATCAAATTAACTGGCGTGCTCAGATCGTAAAAGAGCTAATACTAGGCAACACATGTCTAGGCATGGTAAGAGATGAAAGCGGAAGAGTATGAGAGGTTTGCTTAAGAGATTTGTTAAATATTTTCCACTTAATTAACTGTTAAAATGAAATTACATATTTCACATAAATTACATACACATAAAGTTATATACTCACACATCTTACACAGGCCTCAGCACACATTACCTGCATAATTTCCACCCTATACTCTCACCCTATACCCTCACCCTCTCACCATAAATATACACATAGAACATTCATTTTTGTTTTATTACACTTACATTTACATCACACATTAGATTACTTTATTGTATTATTATTTTTGGAGAGAAAATGTTGAGAGGAGCGAGGAGGGGAGAAGAGGAGAGGGAGAGGAGTAGGGAAAGATGGGGAGAGAGGAGAGCAGCAGTGATAGGGTGAAGAACAGAGAGAGGGAGATGGGCGGAGAGAGGGAGAATGAAGTAGAGGAGTGGAGTGAGAGAAAGGTGCCGGAATAGTGGAGGAGAGGAGTTGGAGTGCCAGTAGTGAAAGATAGGTGGCGGTAGAGAGGGATGTGCCAGTTGCAGGCACAAAAAGAGCAAGAATATAAGGGGAGGGTCAAGGGTTGCTGACAGGCAGGCCTCAGACCCAGCCACTCCAGGCACAGTCAGGAGGAGAGGAGGCTGGTACGAAATACAGGGCATCCATGGTCTTCCTGAGTAGCATTTGTGCCCGCTCTATTATATTACATGGGTACAAATATGTGAGACCAGGCCAGAGAGTCTGTATGTGTAAGGAGGTAGCCAATGAGATTAGTCCCTTGGGGGTTCACGTGATGGATGTCATGAACATCAACAATAATGCTCCCCCTTATATCTCTGCTCTCATCTCCAAATACTCCCCCACCCGCCCTCTTTGTTCGGCTAATGACCTTCTTCTTTCTACAACTCTTGTCACCTCCTCTCACTCCCGCCTCCAGGACTTTTCTCGTGCTGCCCCTAGTCTCTGGAACTCCTTACCTCGCTCCACCAGATTATCCTCTTGCCTCAAAACATTTAAAACCTCACTTAGAACGCATCTCTTTAAAGAAGCATATCACCTTCCACCCTAACACACTTATCACCTGTCTCTCCCTCTTTTACCACTCACTATACCTTAGATTGTAAGTCTGCGAGTTTCTATCCTAAGTACTTTGGGAATTCACCATGGACATTGGATTCCTAGCTCAAAGACAGGGCCCTCCTTCCTTTGCTAAATGTTAATCTTTATTTATCTTTGTTTGAACCTAATTTATGTACAGCCCTACAGAATATGTTGGCGCGTTATAAATAAACTATAATAATAATGATGAACGTCAAATACTGATATGACGACTGTCGGTGCCAGGAGAAGAAGAAAAAGGCAAAAGGAGACAGCTAGTGTCAGAGCAACTGGTGGCGGTCCCCCAAGGAGTGGGAGAGAATGCTCCAGGATTGTATTGCGCCAGCAACAATGATGACACTCCAGGGTAAGGTGGACACCTTGCAGTTAGGGACCATGCCACATAAATATCATAAACACTTATCATGCCATCACATAGATAACATAAATCCAATGTAAATGCTGAGCATTATTTAAAGAGATATGTAAGGTTCCCGGATTGTACTAAGTATATAATATCCCTGTGTGTCAACTTACTTAGGTTTACTTTGTTTCATTGAGAATCAATCAAAAGCTCTGCTTTTACTTCATAAATATCAAATAAATAGTCTGAATATGGGTCTGCCCACTGCAGGGTATGCAGACACAGACCATGTAGGACTGGATGTGCAGTATAGTGTCCTATCCAATAAGATATCATGTCTCATCAGAATGTTGCTGAGATATAGTCACTAATTGGTTGGTGTGAGACAGAACAGCAAGTACAGTAAATTCTGAGTCTTCATGAGCTGCAAAGAGCAACCTTGTCAGGGGATATTGGTACAAACAAAGCTCAAAACCAAGTACATAAAAGTAAATCAATAGACAGGTATATAACATACCAAGTAAAGTTCAGAATACTTCCATATCTCTTTAAACAGGAAGGAGATACATGTGTGCTCCACTTTATGTTTACATACATTTTACTATCATGTACCATCATTAGTCAACGTGTTCTTAAAAAATGGATGTTATTTATTGCTGCTCTGAGATTTAACATTTTTGCTTCAAATTACTTACTTTGACAATTCCTTGGCAGGAGTTTCACATTTTCTAGTGAACAAAGAGGTTATGGGAGGTTGTAAATTTTGCATCGTAGCCCCCTAATTGTAACTTTGTTAGTAAAGTTCTTTGTACAGACACCAACGGAAATTGCAAAGGCAATCCTCAGGTCTCACTGTCTTGACCCTAATATATCTTCATAATCAACCTTCTAGGGTTTATATATGCTGACAATGCTACTGGTACAAAATTTAAACCAGGATGTGCAATACAGTGAGATTGTGTTTAATGGGTAGAATGACTTTCAGATCCCGCACCCCCCCCCCCAAATATACACTTGACCCACCAATATAATCATTTCATGTCACACCTCAACTTACCAAGGATTGTAGCTGATATTTAAAAACACACTTCTTATTTGATTCAACATCTATCCTCTTTAGTTTTCCAGTCAACTTTTCACACAAGGATAAGGAGGTGTTGACATTAAGCTGACACACAAAAGAAGGATATGACTTATACAGACATGCACAACTGACTGACAATACAATTCAGAATATTATTTGTTTAAGTAAGTCCAATAAGAGGTTTACCAGATGCTGTTTGGTTCTTTTCTACATAAGTTAACCCAAATTTGATTTTCTGTGTCAACAGAAGATTAACTTGAGTATACCCACACATCTCTGTAATCTAAGAGTTCAAGCAATTTTATAAAGATCACATCAAACTCAAAAGAGGGACCCTACTAGTATTCCCTAATGCAAAGTCTTGTAAACATGGATAGAAATATGTAAATTCCTTGACCATCACTGGATTTTATGTATCTGACAAAGATATCTTTTTTTTTTTCAATATTACATTCTTAATCTTTAAAATGGAGATGTGTCATGATAGGTGACTTAAGCATGTGTCTAACAAGTCACTTACATTGTTTTATTAAGCTCCATAGCTGTGTAAGTGTGTCTGTGTGCTACTATGTGATTTCCTATTTTACACACTTTTATTGCATTATACCAAAGTAGTTACATCTTTTGACAAACAACTCAATCCCCTAACCTCAACTGGGTGACATGGGAGTCTTTTTTGTCAGAATCCAGCGCTCACCACGAGGCCTATAATGAGAGGCTTAATCACTCATTGCAGGCCTCGGCCAACCCGACAGTATCATGCCTCATTGCGAGCCTCCCCCCCTCTACTTTCCGGGCCTTTCAATGAGCGCCTTCGCCTACGGTGCTCATTGCTAGCCTCACCCTACCTCTACTTTATGGGCCTTTAGAGCTCATTGCGAGCCTCTCCCCCCTCTACTTATGCTCTCATTGTGGGCTTTGCAATGAGCGCCTTTCCCCCATTCTACTATACAGGCCTCTCCTCTGTCTATTCTGACTCCCCTGTGTCTCTTTCCCCCCAACTCCTTTCCCAGTGTCTCTGTCCCCCTCTCCCTCCCCTGTGTCTCTTCCCCCCTCTACTTAATCCTCTATAGATATTTGTCCTGCTCTGCCTCCCCTGTGTCTCTTCTCCACCCTGTCTCACATGAAAGTAAAAATGGCATCTGTTTACATTGAGTTCCGGGCCTGAAGAAAAATGTGGTCCGCAACTGGATGTAAACCGACGCCATATTTTTTCAAGGCTGTAACTCTTGTCTGCGCCTCTACCACCCTCTATCCTGCTAGCTGGCACCGCAATGAGTGCCTTTGGCGCTTATTGCAAGTTTCTTCCCCCTAACTTTAGGGCATTGCGGGCCTCGCAGTGAGCACCTTTGGTGCTCATTGCTAGTCACCCCCTCTACATCACAGGGCTCGTGAAGAGTGCATTCGGCGCTCACCCCGAGCCCCATCAAGCCCATTACTTACTGTCCTCACACTGAGCAGGCTCAATGCACATGCACAGGCTGCAAAATGTAACATTGTATTATCAACTAGTTTGTAAGTGCAAAACTATATATGTGATTTTTTTTTACATGTTATTCACATCTGGGTTTGTGGGAGGGTCCCCTCTCCCTCCTCCCTACTTAACCCCGAGCACACAACTACCTGTGCACATGTCTTCCAGTGCTGTTACATCTGCTGCTGCACTGCATGTGCTCCTGCTAATCTCCTGCTTCTCGTGGTCCCCCGTTTTGCCTTTGTGAGTGCTCTCCCTTCTCCCCTCCATTTCCTGTCTTCCCTTCCTTGCCTCTCTTGTTCCTGCTTTCCCTCCTGGGTTCGCCCCTCTGCTCCTTCCCTAAACCCTTCTGTCCTCCATCTATCCTCCCTTCCCTCTTCTGTCCCATTTTTCCTTTTCTGCCCCTCTGCCTCCACCCTTCTCCCTGTTGTCCTCCCATTTCTCTGGCCCGTCTGCCTCCTGCCCGCCCGTTTTGCTGCTCTCTGGGCTTCTCCCATGCTTCTCCAGCCTCTCAGTCTCTCCTCCATGCTTTTCCCTTCACTTACCTTCCTGTCAGCTCGTCCAGCCCGAAATATTGCATATCACATGATTTCGGTCTCTGCCTATATTCCAGCTCTCTTCTGCAACCTGCTTGCCTCCCAGCTCTTAAAGGGACACACATGTGGGAACTATATTCATTCAAACTGGCCTCTGTTGTAGGAGCTTCATGCCTACATTACATTCACCACTAATAAAAATCTTCCTTCAGTTTATGCACCCTCATAGGATTAAATCACGCGAACACTCCTACACCTAATGATCCATCCTCAAATCCTATCTGTCGCACTCCTAAAACGCTGCTTTCTATTTTAAACCCTCTACTCCTTTGTGCACCCTTTTCACACCCTCTGCAATCACAGACGCATCCACTCATGTCTCAGTTCGCTTTCTAATGTTTAACTTTTGCTTCTCACGTTTTCCTTACCCTATGCCTATACCCAGCTTAATCATCTGCCACCCACGCTCCCTCCATCGTTTCGCCACCTCACTCCAACCGTTTGCTCTCCATCGTTACCATTCATAGTGTTATCAATCAGTACCTCCTAAAATGTCACCGACAAGGCTTTCTTTCTTGTTTCAACCCATCGTGTTCCTTAGCCCCTTCTGACTTTTCCATGTCTCATCCAGGTGCAGCGTGACAGACCCTGTGCAATCAGATGCTGAATTAATTCTTTCAGCATCTTCTCTGGCCAGACCTTCCTCTGCTTCACCAAGCCCTGCTTCTCCCAGGCATTGGACTGTGCCACAGCTTATGCAGGAGTAAATTGGAGTTATACAATCTGCTTCAATCAGCCCAAAAAGTCCAACCTGCAACTGTCAACCCGCCAGTCGATCAATACCAGCAACTCCACCGTTTGATAACGATCTGACTTCCACCATCCAGATGCTCCAAAATAGGATGTCCGGCTACGAAAATCCACCACCTGCTTTGGTGCTCCTGGCCCCTTCTGATCCACCCACCGACAGAGGTGAGACTTCGCAGAGTCCTCCAACTATTCTACCGTCCCATTTCATCTCTCCCTATCTCAGGGGGGACAGTATCTAGGGGAAGGAGGTGAACCTGGTCTCCATTCTTCTATCAACTGCCGATTCGGACGGTCACTTTTTCTCATTCATCACACAAGTTCATCACCCGAAGTCCACAAATACTCCACATACCACTTCTTCAAGCTACTCTTCAATAATCAGATCATCACTGCATGCTGGCCACCTCACACTGGTTTAGGATCTACATTAAGACACGTAATCCCTCTTCTTACGGCTTCCAATTCCAGGAAATAGTCCTGGAAAGACCATCCTGATCAAGTACGCCACTACCTCTTTACGAACATACAACATGATCAGATAACTCAAGTCCACAGACCCCTTGACCATGTCCCTCCTCAGAGAATTAGCATTACATTCCTTGACCCTAAACATTTTTTTATACCCTATGGAAAATGGACTTGCCCCAAACACCAAAGTGATCTATAACCGAGCTTGACGCCTCTTTTCCCTGTTTATGGCAAACCACCGCATTTCACCTCCTATCACTCTCACAGCATATCTTGCGTTCACTAGCCACTGTCACCATAGACTTCACCTTCACGTACCCACTATCAGGACCTACCTCAATTTTACCTCTCACAAGCTCACCTCATCACCGAATCTTTCATAGCTGCACCTCCCATTAAACTATTCCTCAAAGGCCTCACGAGGGGAGCTCATGCACCAAGTACCTCCAGACTCCCCATCACTGGCGACATCCTCAAACAAATCAACTTCTATCTCTCCCACAATTCTTTCGGTCCAAGCACTTCCCTCACTATTTGTGAAGCCTCCACTCTGGCATTTTACTGTTTCCTCTGCCCAAGCGAGTTTACCACTTCTCCCAATCAAGCACGCTACTTAACTAAAATGACTTATCATTCACGTCAGACACCTACTCCCTTATCTTACACTCAACCAAGACAAGCATCACCCCAGTCCCCATCACGTACTATACTACACATGATTTCACATGCCCAGTCACCATCCTTCAAAATATCCATCTTTCCCTCGTCCACAAACCAACTCATCATCCACTACTTCCTATCCCGTCCTTCATCCATTACATTTGTATTGTTCTATCCAGACTCGGTCTTGTCCTATTTAAATATTCTGGTCATTCATTTAGAATCGGAGCAACTACCTCAGCCTCCTAAAACCAGACTCCTGCTGACATTATCAAAGCCATGGGACACTGGAGATCCAACTGTTAGAGCCGTTACATTCCCAATCCCAAAACCCGAAATTTGCCAAGCATTTCCAAATCTAAGCCATTAAGAATTGTTATTTTCTTACCTTTTTTCCAGCAAGATTAGATCCCAGCACCTGGCACACCACAGCTGCACGAGGAGAGGGGGCCCGATCACAAATTACCAGGTTATCCCCACTTCCTCCTCCCTAATTAAACCCCAAGCACACAACTACCTGTGCACATGTTCCTCCAGCGCCCCATCCTCCCTTCCCCTCTCTCCTAACCATCACTTGGCCCTGAGCCTTTTTCCGGCCAGATTAGATTGCAGCACCGGCCACACATTTTTTTTTTTATATATATATAGTAAAAAAAAAGTAGATCTGTGTTCACATTTGAATGGCTAAAGCAAGTTAAAAAAAAACTACTTCCAACTCAGAATTCCAAGAATATATATATATATACTAGCGAACTGCCCGTCAAAAAATGACGGGCATGAAATTGTAAGACAGGGAATGTTGTTTGAGACATAATGTAAACCGTTTTTTACTCTGAGGAACTTTGGCGCTCATTGCAAGGCTTGCGCTTAGTGCCTTCAGCGCTCATCGCAGGCCTCCCAATGAGCGCCTTTGGCGCTCATTGCGAGACTTTTGGATATTGTTTTTTTGTTATTAGAGGGGCTTTTGCTGTTATTGTAAGGTTGTTGCTGATATGCTTTTTGCGTTTATTGCAAGGCTGTCCCCTGGTGTATTTTGTGTGGTATGAGTGACGTTGGTTGTGAGTCGCGCGGTGAATGTCTTTTGTGTTTATTGCGATGCGTGTTTCTTTTTTTGTGTATATGTATTTTTGTATGCAAATGAATTAATGAATACATTTATAAATTAATATACTTTACCTACTTCTAAGTAATATATGCAGGAAGCATTGTGCTGAAGAGCTGACAATCTGTTTCGATGTTCCTGCAGCATACAATGTAGGTTTGCACTTTTGTGGAGCTGAGGTGTAAGTGTCAGCAATTTGTGCAGTGTGTAGTGTAAATAGGCTGCGTGCGCGAGGGAAAGCCGTTAGTGTAGCTGTGTACTTCCGCATTGTGTAAGTTACTGCTGTAAAATGGCGGTGACTGTGTATGTGGTACACGTTATGAATGATTTAGCGTCCTTGCTAAAAGTGTATCTTTACCTAGTACGCCTTTTTTGAAAATCCACTGTGCTTGGTGATGTTTTGCGGCTTTAGTGTCGTGTAGCCTCGTTTTAGTTTTTACGGCGCCCATTTTTTCTCTCGCTTAGGGGATTTTCGTGTGTCTAAACTCAGGAATTTGGACTTAAATTGAGGTGTAACTTCACTTGCAGAGGTCCTGGGTGCCCCCCTCGCCGTGGGTAAGCTTTTCATATTTTTTGTGTGTGTATTTATTGTGTTTTTAATGTTTTCAGGTGCGATCGGTTCGGCTGTTAAGGTCGTAATTTTGCGAGTTCGCAATGTTTTTTTTTCTAAGTCCCGCGTCTCGAATTTATTTCCGTAAAAAAAGTCCGTAAATTTTGCTTTGTAAAAGCCGCGGTTCGTATTTTGGTGCTTGTGTGTGTGTTTGTTACTGCTTGTGAGGTGACGTAGAGCCTCCAGCTCCTCAAATGCGGCCCCTCGCTTCGAGCTTGCAAAGCGTGACGACGATTCTTAGTTTGACAACTATTATATGTGATATAAGAGTGAGGCATTTGTGGGCATATTTGTGTGTCCCGGCTCAACTTCCCAGAATGCAGTGTTAAGACTGTTTTTCATGGAACTCTGAGCTGGAAGCAGGTTTTTTAACTTGCTTTAGACATTCAAATGTGAACACAGATGTACTTTTTATTTACTATATATATATATATATATATATATATATATATATATATATACAGTGCGTTGCAAAAGTATTCACCCCACATGGCATTTTTCGTGTTTTGTTGCCTCACAACCTGGAATTAACATGGATTGTTTGAGGATTTGCATCATTTAATTTACAGAACATGCACACAACTTTGAAGATGTTTTTTTTATTTATTGTAAAGCAAACAATAAATAGGACACCTTTTGCGGCAATCACAGCTCCAAGTCACTTTGGATAAGTCTCTATGAGCTTGCCACATATTACCACTGGGGTTTTTGCTCATTCTTCCTTGCAAAACTGCTCCAGTTCCTTCAAGTTGGATGGTTTGCACTTGTAAACAGCAAACTTTAAGTCTGACCACAGATTTTCTATTGGATTGAGGTCTGGGCTTTGACTTTGCCATTACAACACATTTGCATTTTTCTGCTTAAACCACACAAGTTTTGCTTTTACAGTGTGTTTTGGGTCATTGTCCGGCTGGAAGGTTAACCTCCGTTCTAGTCTTACAGAGTGGCACAGGTTTTACTCAAGAATATCTCTCTATTTAGCACCATCCATCTTTCCCTCAACTCTGACCAGTTTCCCAGTCCCAGCTGCTAAAAAACATGGATGGTGTTCTTTGGGTGATGTGATGTGTTGGGTTTGCGCCAGACATATGGCCAAAAAGTTAGATTTTAGTCTCATCAGATCAGAGCACCTTCCTCCATACATTTTGGGAGTCTCCCAGATGCCTTTTTGCAAACTCAAAACGTGCAATTAAGTTTTTTGCTAAAAGTAATGGCGTTCTTCTGGCCACTCTGCCTTAAAGCCCAACTCTATGAAACGTACGGCTTATTGTTGTCCTATGTACAGATACCCCAGCCTCTGCTGTGAAACTCTGCAGCTCCTTCAGGGTTACCTTAGGTCTTTGTGCTGTCTCTCTAATTAATACCCTCCTTCCCCGGTCCGTGAGTTTTGGTGGGCGGCCGTCTCTTGGCAGGTATGCTGTTGTGCAATGTTCTTTCCATTTGGTTATGATAGATTTGATGGTCCTCCTGGGGATCATCAAAGATTTGGATATTTTTTTTATAACCTAACCCTGACTTGTAGTTCTCAACAACATCTGTTCTGTAATTCTCATGAACATTAAGGCCCTCATTAAATTCCAGCCTCGTAAATAAGAGGCTTCTACTTAAGCCCTACGTACTGCAAAGTTTCTCCAACTTACAATGCTATTAAATTAGCCCTGCTGCGAGCAACGTATGAGCTACGCAGCAGGGCCGTACATATCTACACTACGTAAATGTACATGAGGAGTGACAGCCTGCGAGATGATATCGCAGGCTCCCACTCCTCATCAATTGCTGCGGGGGTCCTAAAAGGGACCTCCGCGGCAGTCTCCCACATAAGTCCTACTCCAAATACCACCCCCCCGAACCTAAAATTAACCCCCCCAATGCTGGGGTCCCCGTCGGGACCCCCGAAGTGTCCTAACATGAACACCTTGCTGCAGGGGTCCATAGGAACCCTCGCAGCCCCCACACATTAACCCCTTACAGCTGGGGTCCCCGATCGGCACCGATCAGGCCCCCGCTGCATTTAAAACGTTTAAATTCCCCGCCGCGGCTCCTTAAAGGGCCTGCGGCACACTAATTGCCAATCCTGGCCGCGGCCCAAAAAATGAACCCCCCCTCTATGCTGGGGGTCCCCATCGGGACCCGCGATGTGTCCCCACATTAACCCATTCCAGGGGGGGACCCCGATCTGCATAGATCAGGCCCCCCGCTGCATTTCAAACTTTTAAATTCCCCGCCGCGGCTCCTTAAAGGGGCCGCGGCACACTTTTACCCAATCCCGGCAGCGGCACCTAAAATTAACCCCCCTCTATGCTGGGGAGCCCCATCGGGACCCCCGAAGTGTCCCCACATTAACCCCCTGCAGCGGGGGTCCCCGATCGGCACCGATCGTGACCCTGCTGCAATTCAATTTTAAATGTCCCGCCTTGCGGGTCCTTAAAGGACCGTAAAGGTCCTGAAAGGACTCGCACTAAAAATATTAACCCCAGGCAACTATAATTAACCCATTAACTCATGGTGGTCAATCCAGACCACCATAAGGCTCTATTTAACCCAATAACTCATGGTGGTCAATCCAGACCACCATAAGGCCTTAATTAACCCATTAACTCATGGTGGTCAATCCAGACCACCATAAGGCCTTAATTAACCCATTAACTCATGGTGATCAAACCAGACCACCATAAGGCTCTATTTAACCCATTAACTCATGGTGGTCAATCCAGACCACCATAAGGCCTTAATTAACCCATTAACTCATGGTGATCAAACCAGACCACCATAAGGCTCTATTTAACCCATTAACTCATGGTGGTCAATCCAGACCACCATAAGGCCTTAATTAACCCATTAACTCATAGTGGTCAATCCAGACCACCATAAGGCCTTAATTAACCCATTAACTCATGGTGGCCAATCCAGACCACCATAAGGCTCTATTTAACCCATTAACTCATGGTGGTCAATCCAGACCACCATAAGGCCTTAATTAACCCATTAACTCATGGTGGTCAATACAGACCACCATAAGGTCTTAATTAACCCATTAACTCATGGTGGTCAATACAGTCCACCATAAGGCATTAATTAACCCATTAACTCATGGTGGTCAATCCAGACCACCATAAGGCCTTAATTAACCCATTAACTCATGGTGATCAATCCAGACCACCATAAGGCTCTATTTAACCCATTAACTCATGGTGGTCAATCCAGACCACCATAAGGCTCTATTTAACCCATTAACTCATGGTGGTCAATCCAGACCACCATAAGGCCTTAATTAACCCATTAACTCATGGTGGTCAATACAGACCACCATAAGGCTCTATTTAACCCATTAACTCATGGTGGTCAATCCAGACCACCATAACCCCTTAATTAACCCATTAACTCATGGTGGTCAATCCAGACCACCATAAGGCCTTAATTAACCCATTAACTCATGGTGGTCAATACAGACCACCATAAGGCTCTATTTAACCCATTAACTCATGGTGGTCAATACAGACCACCATAAAGCCTTAATTAAACCATTAACTCATGGTGGTCAATCCAGACCACCATAACGCTCTATTTAACCCCATCAGTCCCATAAGGGTATATTTTTACCATTATGGGCCTGTTACAACCCAACATTAACCACATAAGTGCCATGACGGTCCTCAAGGACCATCATGACACTAACTACAAACACTACACTATAACCCCCAATAAACCATTTAATCTAAACTAACCCCCCTCTACATTAATCTATTAACACTTACACTACCTACCTACACTACCTACCCCCTAATAAACTTCCCCAACACTCTAATTACAAAAAAAAACCTACCTTACAGAAAACAAAAAAACCTACCTTACAGAAAACAAAAAAACCTACAGTACAGAAAACAAAAAAATACATTACAACCCCACTCCCAACTACAGAAAATAAAAAAATGACACACCTGAAAAGGAAAGACAGATAAACACAATACTATACATACATATAATACATATAATACATGACATACAATACATGACATTACATACGTTACATATAATATATTACATATAATATATTACATATAATATATTTAATATAATATATTACATATAATATATTACATATAATATATTAAATATAATATATTACATATAGTCCAAATCAAATACCCCCTATCTATCTAACATACAATCTATTTAATATAAAATAAATCATAACTATATAAAATACATCCCCCTATCTATCTAATATACAATAGATCCTAACTACATACACAGACCCTTATTCTAAAATTAAAAAAAATAATTACAGTCCTAACTACACAGACCCTAATTCTAAGCTTAAATAAAATAATTAAGACCACTTACCTTTAAGATGTTGCTTCAGATCACTAACCTACGGGTCAAACAAAACAAAATAATTAGTACAAAACATTAACATCAAATGAATAAACATTATATACATTCTAAATAATATACTCACCTTTACATCATGTCCCGTCATTGTTTAGCTCTTCCGGCGCGGACCTGTTAAAAAAAAACACAATACATGAATACATTAATACAATATATAAAAAATAAATAAAATAAACATATAAACATCTAAATATACATTTAACTTACCTCCCCGCGATGTCCCCGGCCTTCTCTCCTTCAGCGCCGGCTGGGCCGCGGAACCATCCGCGCTCTAAAAAAAAAAACTAACGAAGGTCTGCACTGGCAGACCTCCCCGACGCTAATGAGCCTGCCGGAGTCCTTTCCGGGAGGAAATTGGCATTGGCGGCTTGTGATTGGCTGAAAAAGCTGTCAGCCAATCAAAAGTCGTCAATGTAGGAGCCAATCAGGATGCGCAGATGTCTTCTACCAATCACTCCGTGGGGTGTATCCTATAGTGATTGGCCTAAGGCATCTGAGCCTTGTAATTGGTTCCCAGAAAGATAAGTGTTTTAGCCAATCAGGGTGGGATATTGGGGTGTATCCCATCCTGATTGGCTCACACATTGACGACTTTTGATTGGCTGAAATTGATAGACAGCTTTTTCAGCCAATCACAAGCCGCCAATGCCAATTTCCTCCCGGAAAGGACTCCGGCAGGCTCATTAGCGTCGGGGAGGTCTGCCAGTGCAGACCTCCGTTAGTTTTTTTTTTTTTAGAGCGCTGAAGGAGAGAAGGCCGGGGAACATCGTGGGGAGGTAAGTTAAATGTATATTTAGATGTTTATATGTTTATTTTATTTATTTTTTATATATTGTATTAATGTATTCATGTATTGTGTTTTTTTTTAACAGGTCCGCGCCGGAAGAGCTAAACAATGACGGGACATGATGTAAAGGTGAGTATATTATTTAGAATGTATATAATGTTTATTTATTTGATGATTTGATGTTAATGTTTTGTACTAATTATTTTGTTTTTTTTGACCCATAGGTTAGTGATCTGAAGCAACATCTTAAAGGTAAGTGGTCTTAATTATTTTATTTAAGCTTAGAATTAGGGTCTGTGTAGTTAGGACTGTAATTATTTTATTTTATTTTAGAATAAGGGTCTGTGTATGTAGTTAGGATTTATTGTATATTAGATAGATAGGGGGATGTATTTGATATAGTTAGGATTTATTTTAAATTAAATAGATTGTATGTTAGATAGATAGGGGGTATTTGATTTGTATTATATGTAATATAGTATATGTAATGTGTGTAATGTAATGTATGTAATGTATTATGTGTAATATATTATATGTAATATATTATATGTAATATATTGTCATGTATTGTATGTAATATATTATATGTAATATATTATATGTAATGTATGTAATGTCATGTATTGTATGTAATGTATGTAATGTATTATATGTATGTATTGTATTGTGTTTATCTGTCTTTCCTTTTCAGGTGTGTAATTTTTTTATTTTCTGTAGTGGGGAGTGGGGTTGTAATGTTTTTTGTTTTCTGTACTGTAGGTTTTTTTGTTTTCTGTACTGTAGGTTTTTTTGTTTTCTGTACTGTAGGTTTTTTTGTTTTCTGTAATTAGAGTGTTGGGGAAGTTTATTAAGGGGTAGGTAGTGTAGGTAGGTAGTGTAAGTGTTAATAGATTAGTGTAGAGGGGGTTAGTTTAGATTAAATAGTTTATTGGGGGTTATAGTGTAGTGTTTGTAGTTAGTGTCATGATGGTCCTTGTGGACCATCATGGCACTTATGTGGTTAATGTTAGGTTGTAACAGGCCCATAATGGTAATAATATACCCTTATGGGACTGATGGGGTTAAATAGAGCCTTATGGTGGTCTGCATTGACCACCATGAGTTAATGGGTTAAATAGAGCCTTATGGTGGTCTGTATTGACCACCATGAGTTAATGGGTTAAATAGAGCCTTATGGTGGTCTGTATTGACCACCATGAGTTAATGGGTTAATTAAGGCCTTATGGTGGTCTGGATTGACCACCATGAGTTAATGGGTTAATTAATGCCTTATGGTGGTCTGTATTGACCACCATGAGTTAATGGGTTAATTAAGGCCTTATGGTGGTCTGGATTGACCACCGTGAGTTAATGGGTTAAATAGAGCCTTATGGTGGTCTGGATTGGCCATCATGAGTTAATGGGTTAATTAAGGCCTTATGGTGGACTGTATTGACCACCATGAGTTAATGGGTTAATTAAGGCCTTATGGTGGTCTGTATTGACCACCATGAGAATGGGTTAATTAAGGCCTTATGGTGGTCTGGATTGACCACCATGAGTTAATGGGTTAAATAGAGCCTTATGGTGGTCTGGATTGACCACCATGAGTTAATGGGTTAATTAAGGCCTTATGGTGGTCTGTATTGACCACCATGAGTTAATGGGTTAATTAAGGCCTTATGGTGGTCTGGATTGACCACCATGAGTTAATGGGTTAAATAGAGCCTTATGGTGGTCTGGATTGGCCACCATGAGTTAATGGGTTAATTAAGGCCATATGGTGGACTGTATTGACCACCATGAGTTAATGGGTTAATTAAGGCCTTATGGTGGTCTGGATTGACCACCATGAGTTAATGGGTTAAATAGAGCCTTATGGTGGTCTGGATTGACCACCATGAGTTATAGGGTTAATTATAGTTGGGGTTAATATTTTTAGTGCGAGTCCTTTCAGGACCTTTACGGTCCTTTAAGGACCTGCGAGGCGGGAAATTTTAAATTGAATTGCAGCAGGGTCACGATCGGTGCCGATCGGGGACCCCCGCAGCAGGGGGTTTATATGGGGACACTTCGGGGATCCCGATGGGGACCCCCAGCATAGAGGGGGGTTAATTTTAGGTGCCGCGGCCGGGATTGGGTAATAGTGTGCCGCGGCCCCTTTAAGGAGCCGCGGCGGGGAATTTAAAAGTTTTAAATGCAGCGGGGGGCCTGATCTATGCAGATCGGGGACCCCCACTGCAACGGGTTAATGTGGGGGTGCTGCAGGGGTCCCGATAGAGACCCCTGCAGCATGGGGATGTGTATAGGGTGCTGGGGGGAGCCTCACACTGCTGTCTCGGGCTGTTACGAGGCAGCACGTAGAGGCTTTCGGATCACTTGCGTGCACTTTTTGTCCACGTAGGGATTCTTACGATATGTGAGAATCATGCGTAGATTTAAGGCTAAGTAGTTCTCTCGGAGCCTATTCTCGGCCATTTTCTCGCAGTCATATCGCATTTATGAAGGATAGGTCATGTCAAACAAACCTAATTAGTTTCTATGAGGAGGTTAGTAGGAACTTGGATCAAGGCAACTCAGTGGATGTAGTCTATTTGGATTTTGCAAAAGCTTTTGATACAGTGTCACATGGGAGACTATTGAGCAAACTAAGGGATACAGTGATTGCCATAAATATTTGCTTATGGATTGAGAGCTGGCTAAAAGACAAGAAGCAAAGGGTTGTTGTAAATGGAACATACTCCAATTGGAATAATGTGATAAGTGGGGTTCCGCAGGGCTCAGTATTGGGTCCTCTCCTATTTAACCTATTTATTAATGACTCTGGAGTGGGATTGGAGTGTGGTGTCTCTATTTTTGCTGATGACACAACGTTGTGCAAGGTAATTCAATCAGAAAATAATGTACTTTTCCCTCCAAAGGGATTTGTATAAATGGACATCTAAGTGGCAGATGAGATTTAATATGAATCAATGAAAAGTTATGCATCTGGGAAGGAAAAATAGCCATGCAATTTATAATCTTAATGGAGCAAATCTAGGGGTATCAGATATTGAAAGGGATTTGGGACTACTTGTGGACAACTGCCTACGTAACAGTGCTCAATGCCAAGCAGCATCTGCAAAGGCAAGTAAAATACTAGCATATATTAAGAAGGGTATAGAAGCAAGGGAAATAAATATAATTCTGCCACTATACAAATCCCTAGCACTCTCTCATTTGGAATATGAAGTACAATTTTGGGCACTACTACATAAAAAAGACATTTTAGAGCTGGAAAAAGTACAGAGAAGGGCAACGAACCTAATAAAGGGAATGGAGGGGCTAAGTTATGAAGAAAGACTAACAAAATTAAACGTATTTACTCTAGAAAAAAGGCATCTAAGAGGAGATATGATTACCTTATATAAATATATCCAGGGTCAATACAAGGCTTTGTCAAGGGAACTTTTTGTGCCAAGAGGTTTTCAACTGACAAGGGGACATCCTTTGAGATTAGAAGTAAAATGATTACACCTTAAAGAAAGAAAAGGATTCTTCACAGTAAGGATGGTTAATCTGTGGAATTCTCTACCAAAGGTGGTGGTAACAGCGGATTTGATATTTAACTTTAAAAAGTGATTGGATTTATTTTATTTTTTAAAAAGGGCACAAAGGGCTATCCTGGATAAATAGAGAGGGAGTATTGATCCAAGGATGAATCCGATTGGCAGTATCCGGGGTCAGGAAGGAATTTTATATTTTTGGCCCTGTTAAGACAATTAGCAAAGGTGCAGATCAGAGGAGATCTAAAAAGGTTGAACTTGATGGACTAAAGTATTTTTTCAACCTCAGTTACTATGTAACTATGTAACATTGTCCCTTACTTGTTTGGAGAGTTCCTTGGTCTTCCTGGCAGTGTTTGGTTAGGGGTGCCTCTTGCTTAGGTGTTGCAGCCTCTGGGGCCTTTCAAAAAAGGTGTGCATATGTAATGAAAGATCATGTGACTCTTGCAAGGCATATAAATAGTTTCATATATATATTTATATTTATTTATAGTACATTTTTTACCTACCCTCCCTGTATATATATATGTATATGTATATGTATATGTATATATATATATATATACTAGCGACTTGCCCGTCAAAAAATGACGGCAATGTGATGTATATGTTTGTCAAGTTGTTTAGTTATTAACATATATTTTTGACACTTGTAAGTATTTTAATATGAACGTGTATTTTTGTAAAATGTTGATGTAATGTTTTTTTTAAATGTAATTAGTATCTGAAGAATTGTTAACTTTAATATACATTGAATGAATAGGAAAGCAAAAAGTAAAAAGCCTTCTTTAAACGTCGCGAATTTTAACATGAAGTTTAAACTATATGTAAGCAATAACCATCAAAGTATATATTTTTAAACTTGAACTTTATTTTTTATGTAAGTTTAGAAGTTAACAAAACATTGGTATAATTTTGAACATTATAAACAGGAACATAGTGAATACATTTTGTAACCTAATTTTTTATTAAAAGTATTAACATTTGAATGTAAAAACAATTGACATTTAAATTAATCAGTATTAAAATTCAATTTCTATCAGAATAATTGTTAACTTGAATATACATTGAATGTAGAGTAAGGCATACAGTAAAACTCTTCTTAAAACGTACGTAATTAAAGTAATTTATTACTGAGCACATAAACTGGCGATCAACATTAATGTAGGTAGTAATCTTAAGATAACAGACAATATTTACATTGTGACTTAAAAGGTGCTTGACCTCTTAACATCCACTTTGTAATCTGTTGAATGAAATAACTTGAAAATATATTTTTTAAACTTGTAACATTAGAAACATTAACATAGTGACTTAACATTTTAACATAATTTTAATAACAATGCAAGGCAAGTATTTTGTGAGGCAAATCATTCATAAACATGACTTCCATTAATTATGACTGAATTAAACAACCAATTGTTATGTATTTTACAATGCTTTAAAAAAATCTTGGCATCGTAAATTTGTATCCTTCAAAGTTATAGTACTTCATAGTAGACAATGTTTTTAGTAAAAATACGTCCATCTTCTAATAAATCACCTTGACTTTCATTGTTTTCAATGTAAACTTTAATAGCCTGTGGATTTTTGCACCGTGACAACGCAACGTACAATTGACCATGTGCAAAAACTGGTTCTTCCAAGAAAATACCACAGATTTGAAAGTTTGACCTTGTGATTTATTAATGGTCATGGCAAATGCCATAATAATGGGAAATTGTCTTCTTTGAAGTATAAAAGGGAGACTACTTTCACTTGGTGCTAAATCTATTCTTGGTATGAAAACTCTCTCTCCTTTATGGGTCCCAGTTAAAATTTCAGCATCTATAAAATGGTCCTTTAATTGTTGAACAATTAATCTTGTGCCATTGCATAGGCCTTTTTTGGGGTTCATATTTCGCAGTAACATGATAATTGCACCTTTCTTTAGCTGCAAAATATGTGGTGGCATTCCAGAAGGAGTTAAAGAGTTTATGAATTCAGTCGAAAAGTTAGCCTGACTTTCATTGTCATCAGCAAGTACAGAATCAGCACTGTGATAATTTCTTTGTGGTGCATAAATTTTTTTTAAGATTTCATTATTGAGGATTAATGCATCTTTATTTTTACACGTCAGTATGACTTGGTTGGCAAGCTCGGAATATTCTTCGTTATTTATGCTCCCTTCAAATATAGCCGATATAATATCTTGTTGACAAATCATATGAGGTGGGATCTCTACAGTGTCATCAGGTAAATGTAGTATTTTTTCTGTTCTGCCTTCTCCAATTTTAATAAGCCAATCATTGAAATCAGTTTGGCCTTCTGATCTCATATTTTGTTGCAGTTGAAGATGGGTAAAATGTTTCCATACTATACTTGACTTTATACATGTTTCGATAATGTCAGTTCGATTTCCATGTACAACGACAGGTAATGTTTGTCTGAAATCGCCACCCAACAACATTACCTTTCCACCAAATGGAAAAGTATTCTCCATGACTTCACGAAGCAAACGGTCAATACATTGGAGGGCATAGCATGACATCATTGTGGCCTCATCTATTATAATTAATTTACATTTCTTCAATTTCTTTGCTTGTAAGGATGTCATGCGAATATCTGACACAGAATTTTCTAAAATAGGCACTGGCAGTTTAAATCCACTATGAACAGTTCTTCCACCTTCTAATAAAAGTGCAGCAATTCCAGTAGTGGCAAACGCCATTGCTATTTTTCCTTGGGCTCGTACTGAACTCATTAATAAATTGTACAAATATGTTTTTCCTGATCCGCCAGGTCCATCAAGATAGAAATAACGCTCTGTCACCATGTCATCATCTATAGCATTTTTAATGGCATGAAATGCTTGCAATTGTAGTGTATTTAAAGTTGCAAGTCTTTCTTCTGTTCTTTCTGCTTGTAGTTGAATGTCATAGTCTTCAAAGTTAATGTCATCTATAAGACCTGGATCAGGCAAATTAAAACTTGCACAACTTAATCCATGAGTTAAAAAGACTTCTTGGATTTCCATTAACGCTTTTAAGTGTGCAATGGGTTCATTGTATCGTCGCATAATGTCTTCAGCCATATTACTTTTAAAAGTCTCCCACAAAGCTAATGCATTTGGAGCATTTGAGAAGATACAAATAAAAGCAAATTGTTCTCTCATCTGTCGTGGCATTTGACATTGTGCTGCTTCTTCTAAACATCTTTCCCACTCTGTATCATCAGCGAGTAAGTTTCTATGTCTTGCAGCTAAATGGAAGGTTTCATATACAATGTCATTAACAGTTCTTAAGTGTTCAAAACTTTGTGCTCCAGGAACATTTAAAAGTAATATCCGTAAGCAAAAACGTTCCACATCTCTTGGACTGACTGTGTAAATTCTTGGAATAATTTTATTGCCTCTGGTTTTTCTTGGTCTCCATAATCCATTCACAAAAACATAGTGATATGGAATTTCAATATATAAGTATTGTGTTGCTTCAGCATCAGTGGAATTTAATGCAAACCATGCAGTTAGTGTAGTGTGACGATCTTCACTTTGGGCCAATGCATTCATTTCATTTCCAGCATGGAAATAGACTAAATGTCGTTGTGGCAAATGTACTGCTAACCTATATACTGCATGTGATCTATCATGCATTTCAAATTTTAAAAGCCGCCACATAGCTTCTGGCGCACTGACATAGCGAGCATCTACATGAGATGCAAGTTCATCATGTACTAACTCACTACTTTCAGGGTTGTCTGCACTTTTGACGACTACAGTAGCTGCATCGTAACCTTTGTAAATATATTTGTAGACATATTTAATGGATTTGATGGAAGTGCAGGCTTCTACGTTGATGTGGGCGTTGTACTTCATGAGTAAATGTGGATTGTAGGGTACTACATATCTATTGTCCACTTTTTTTCCACGAATAATGGCACTATCTCCTTCTCTTCTTTTATAAAGTGGATATCCATCACAATTGGCATAGGTTTTGTCTCTATAATCTTTTGGAAATTCTTTGGAACATTTATTATTTTCCATACATGGTGATTGTGGATTAAGGTCACCACAGGGTCCATGAATCATGCGATGAGTAACAATCTCATATAGTCTACCATATAGTTCTGGATCTGGTAGTTCAGCAACAATGACTGCATCCACTTTGTCCGAAGTATCTAATTTATCTTTTTCTTGAAGTATTATTAGAAGATGTGCATGTGGAAGGCCTCTTTTTTGAAATTCAATGGTATATACATAAGCAAGACATTTGCCAAATAACTGATTTATAGTGAAGTCACGTATTAATTCATTTAATTTAATCTTAAAAACTCTGGCTACTAAATCTGGTCGATCTGAAGCAGTTTGTCCAAGAAGTAGATTTAGTGTAATTTCTGGCCATTGTGGATTACATGTAAATGTCACAAATAGATCGGGTTTGCCAAATTTTGTCACAATAGCCATAGCATCATTGTATCTTTCTCTCATATTCCGAGGAGATCCTTGAAAGGAAGATGGTAAAATGATGGCTTTGCCAGCTGTCATGTCTCTGCTTGTAGCCACGTCAGCAACATAGTCCATGAGTCCAGAATATTGTTCTACACGGAGTTTATCTTGTTGATATTTGATAAAGTTTAAATTATTTGCCTCAACTTGCAAATATGAATCAATAATCCATTGTTGTGTTAGTTTCCCACCACATAAAATTGGATTAAATACATTGCGAATGGCAATTTGAGCTACTTTAAATTCAAGCATAGAAACATTATTTCGGATTCTGGCTTTAGCATTTGGGTAACTGGGAAGAGTTAATTTTGGTTGCCAACCTGCTTCTCCGTGTGGGAAAAAGATGGGATATGTCATTGGATCTAAATTTGGACTTAAGATACTCATATTAATAAACGGTTGGTCCTCATTTCTAGGATATATTCGAATGTCTCTTTGAAATGGTGGTTCTCCTTCATCATTCTGAAACACCATTGCAACCTCATTTGTTGTTGGCAAGTTATAACGACGTTTATCAGTATGTCTGTCTCTTTTAAGCACCATATTAACCTTCGGCATTGGTAATTGATGTGTTTGTGAATGAAGTAGTTGTTCATTTTCTACTTCTGCCAATTTTTTATAAGCTTTACTGTAGGGATTGTTGTCCATAATGTTATTTAGCTCTATGAAAACAGTGGGTAAGCATTTTTTATTTTCTTCCATCTGCATACGTTGGTCAACAGCTTCCATTGTATCTAGGACATATAGTTGAGCGAATTTTCTTTTATTTCCTTCCTCTGGATGTAAATGGGAAGTGCGATGATAAATTTGTCCTTGGACTTTAAAACAGTAAGGACCATGTCCTGGTACATTAGCAGCTAATGTTGCCCCCATGGATGCAAAGGATATGGCACTATTGTAGGATCTTATGTTTGTCTTAAAATTTTTGTAGTTTGGAAAAGTAGGTTCAGTCATAATATTTTGTAAATAAATTGGAAATTCTTTCCTTTCTGGAAGTTTGAACTTGCCTTTTTGACAACAACTAATAAATTGTCCATCTCTGGGTCTCTCCTGTTTAAAATAATAAGCCTCACAAAACTGACATTGAGTAGTCATGTCCCCACAACTATGAACCTCTACTGCTAAAGACTTGAGTAGAGGACAATTTGCAAAGCATATAGGATTTTGACTTTCATATTCATCAGGTGAAATGTCATATAATGTTTCAACAACAGGTTCTAAATGTTTTGTTTTTTTCGTTGCTTTTCTTGGTATATGTTGTATTGTTTGAGGTAAAATGTCATGTAATGTTTCATGAAACGGTTCTAAATGCTTTGTTTTCTTTGTTGCTTTTTTTGGTATCTCTTGTCTTTTTTCTGGTAAAATGTCATCTGATGTTTGAGCAACAGGTTGTAAATGCTTTATTTTCTTTGTTGTTTTTTTTGACATATCTTTAATTTCTGCAAGTGACAGTCTTTTGCTTGCAATTCTTTTGCGTTCTTTTTCTCGTCGAATTTCCTTCTTCTCCGGTGTCTGCTGGCTGTCTGCTCTCTGTCGTCGTTCTCTAGCTTGGCGTCTTTTCTTTTCTTGTTTACTCTCGTTATCAGCCATGTTAATCTGTAAAAATAAAATAATGTACCATTAGTTTATTTTGAGATGTTAAGTTGTTTTTCATGACAAATAGTTATCAATAGTGTGTTAACATTTTATAGTTAATCAATTTCAATGCGGTCAATTGAATAAAAGTCTAAATAAGGCCATGAGATAATTATTTAAAGAAATTTTTATTTATTAAACATGTATCCAAAAGCAAGTGTTTCAGTAACTAAAAAGGTATTTTAAAAAAGATGTTATGTCCTTATTTACAGCACTATTCAATTTGTCAAATGGCAATTAAATTAGGGTTTAGGACTGGAATGTTACAATGACAAATTGTATAGATTCTGTGTTTTTAGACTTTTTTGGACTATGCCAATTTATTTTTTAAGTTTACATTGAAGTTTGTATTTAGTGTTAAAGATTATTGGCCCTAAAAGACAAATAAGAGATAGATGATAGATATTACTTTTTATACTGTACCTTGGTTGAAGTTTGATTTCAAGCAAAATTCTTTGTTGGTCCTGTGCTTAAAAGCCTTCGTCCGATGGTCTGGTCCTGTGTTGAAAGTCCTCGTCCGATGGTGTAGTCCTCTGTTGAAAGTCCTCGTCCTCTGGTGTGGTCCTCAGTTCCAACTCCTGTTCCGATGTTCTTGACGCAGTATCTGTTATAAAATAAAAATGAAAATGTTATGTTATTTGAATGTCTTTGTATTAATGAAAAAATGGCATTATTTCTGTGTTTTTCTACAATCCTTTTTGGTGCGCCACAATTTTGGTATGCTTCTGTAGGCTATTTTCTAAGGCTTATAGGTGGTTAAACATTAAAGAAGAATATTAATTACTTTTTCTCTTTTTTTACTTGTTATACTGTACCTTGGTTGAAGTTTGATTTGAAGCAGAATCTTTGTTGGTCCTGTGTTGAAAGCCTTCGTCTGATGGTCTGGTCCTGTGTTGAAAGTCCTCGTCCAATCGTCTGGTCCTCTGTTGAAAGTCCTCGTCCGATGGTGTAGTCCTCTGTTGAAAGTCCTCGTCCAATGGTCTGGTCCTCTGTTGAAAGTCCTCGTCCGCTGGTGTGGTCCTCAGTTGAAACTCCTGTTCCGATGTTCTTGACGCAGTATCTGATATAAAATAAAAATGAAAATGTAATTTTATTTGAATGTATTTGTATGAACTAAAAAATGACATTATTTCTTTGTTTTTCTACAATCCCGTTTGGTGTCCACCACTTTTGGTATGCTTATTTAGGCCTTTTTCTAAGGCTTATAGATTGTTAAACATAAAATAAGTATCTAAATGTACTTTGGTATGTGTTTGTGTGAGTTTTCATACAATCCTGTTTGGTGCGCACCACTGTTGGTATGCTTATTTAGGCTTCTTTCTAAGGCTTATAGGTTGTTAAACATAAAATAAGAATGTAAATGTAGTTTGCTATGTGTTTGTGTGAGTTTTCATACAATCCTGTTTGGTGCGCACCACTGTTGGTATGCTTATTAATGTTGTTTTGTAATGCTTATAGGTTGTTAAACATAAAATAAGAATGTAAATGTAGTTTGCTATGTGTTTGTGTGAGTTTTCGTACAATCCTGTTTGATGGGCACCACTTTTGTTATACTTATGTAGTGTTTTTTCTAATGGTTATAGGTTGTAAAACAAAAAGAATATAAATGTAGTTTGCTATGTGTTTGTTACAATCCTGTTTTGTGTGTAGCAGTTTGTGTGTACCATATGTTGCATACTTTGGCCCTCATTCAATTGCAGTTTGGCCAATTCAATAGGGTTCTAAATGTGCTTATTTGGAGCCCTATTGAATTGTCCAAAATATCAATTGAATGAGGGCCTTTGTTTGCTGGATTTGTTATATTGTGAGGGCCTCATTGAATTTGGTTTTTCAATAGGGCTCTATATAAGCACAGAGCATATTTTTGAACAGAAGTTTGTAGTGAAATTGAGCCAAATGTGCTTATATAGAGCCCTATTGAAATGGGCAAATCACATTTGAATGAGGCCCTCGGCCATTAAACATATTTAGGTCCTGAATCAATTGCGTTTTGACCAATTGAATAGGGCTCTATATAAGCACATAAAATATTTTTTGACAGAAGTTTTTAGTTAGTGAAGACCTTGATTGTGGTTAGAAGTTCAGTAACTAAAAATGTCTGTCTAAAAAATCTATTATGTGCTTATATAAAGCCCTATTCAATTAGCCAACTCACAATTGAATATGGCTCATGGTTCGGTTCTTTTTTATACTTAATACTGTACCTTGATTGAAGTGTGGAATGACAGAGGGTCCCCTCCTGCCAATCTTAATCCGCCGGTCTTCTTGTAGTGTCTGTTTGAAAAATAAAGTGAAATAGTGAATTATAGAATTTTTAATTTGTATTTAACAAAGCATGGCCTTTTCAGCATTTAAAGTATTTTTGTATCTTACCTCTTCTTCTTTGTTGGTGTTCTTTAAAAGGGATTGTGCTTCACAGTGTACGGTGCAAATTGTTGAGAGACGCTGTTGATGCAGAGTCTGTTTGAATATTAAAAAAAGTTGAAAGATTGAGTTTTAGGTGATCTATTAAATTGCAGTAAATTAATTTCATTGAAATATACTTCTGTAATTAATTTGAATTAACATTATTTTTTGGTGGGGTCTACACACATGTCACATACATGAAACACATTTCCATAGTTGAAAGTAATTTTTTTGTGTGCGTGTGACATATAACTATACATGAATCATATTTTAATTGTTAAATTAACCTTATTTTTATTTTTGGCCAACATACATAAATGTGTGTGTGACATGTGACTATAGATGATACACATATATGTGCGTGTCACATATCAGTATACATGACTCATATTTTAATAGTATTTTAATAGTCCCAACTTATTTTTTTGTAATGTAATTTAAATGTAGTTGTTTAATTAGTTTGTTGCAGGGGCAATACACATAAATGTGCATGTGACATGTCCCTATACATTATACGCATAAATGTGCGTGTGACATGTCACTATACATTATACACATAAATGTGCGTGTCACTTGTCAGTATACATTATACGCATAAATGTGCATGTGACATGTCACTATACATTATACGCATAAATGTGCGTGTCACTTCTCAGTATACATTATACGCATATATGTGCATGTGACATGTCACTATACATTATACGCATAAATGTGCGTGTCACTTGTCAGTATACATTATACGCATATATGTGCGTGTCACATGTCAGTATACATTATACGCATATATGTGCGTGTCACTTGTCAGTATACATAAACCTCTTTGTCTTCTTTAATTTTTTTTTTTGATGTCCTGTCTTGAAAATAAGTAATATATTATAGCTTACCTCTCAGTTGTAATTTGCACAATGTAAAGTAGTAAATTAGGAAAGAATTATCTTCTCAAGTTTTAGCAGCAGTTATCTCCGAAGTCACTCTGTTCATCACCTGAGGAGAAATGTATTTTTCTCTGTCAAATAGACAGTATTTATAAACTTGTAGAACATTCTGGAAAGTTAGACCGTTAGAACGTAATACGCATGCGCTATTTGCGTTCCAGCTTACAATTTGCGTTCCATCCGCCATTTTGTGCGTAGTAGTGGTTAAAATGGTGTTTAATATGAGTGTGATCCGTTCCGCATAGTATGTGTTTCATTATTGCGAGTAAGTGTAGTGTAGTTACGTCTGGAGCCTCGTTTTCGTTTTGTTCGGCGGCCATTTTTTCTCTCGCTTAGCCGATTTTCGGTCGTTTAAACTCTTTGTTTTGACTTAAATGGACGTGTAAATGAACTTTTGGAGGTGCCGGATGCCCCCCCCGTGCTGTAAGTAAGCTTTTTATGTGTTTGTTGTGTTTATTTCTTGTGTTTGTGATGTTTTGATGCGCGGCGGTTGGAATGGGTCTTTCGCGGCCGTATTTTTTTCCGATGCGGCCGTATTTTGTTGCGATGTTGCCGTATTTTTTTGCGATATACGCAGTTAGCTTTTACGTGTACGACGCAGTGTATTTGTTTCTAAGTCGTGCGTATGTGTGTTAAGAGCGTGTGAAGGGCCTTTTTTACAGTTTTTTTGTTAAGTCTTGCGTCTGTGTGTCTGGGTGTAAGCGGGTGTGAGGCGACTTTGAGTTTTTTTTTGTTATGAAGTTGTGTGTGTGTGTATGTGTGTGTTAACACAGCAGATGTTGGGATGCTCCCACCACCGCAAATGCGGACCCTTAGCTTTTACGTGTACGACGCAGTGTATTTGTTTCTAAGTCGTGCGTATGTGTGTTAAGAGCGTGTGAAGGGCCTTTTTTACTGTTTTTTTGTTAAGTCTTGCGTCTGTGTGTCTGGGTGTAAGCGGGTGTGAGGCGACTTTGAGTTTTTTTTTGTTATGAAGTTGTGTGTGTGTGTATGTGTGTGTTAACACAGCCGATGTTGGGATGCTCCCACCACCGCAAATGCGGACCCTCACTTCGCGAGGATCCGCATTTGCGGGGACGTTGTTGGGTTTTTGTTGGCTGGGCGGTTGGGTTTATTCTGTTAAAAAAGTCGTGTGTGTGTATGTGTGTGTTAACACAGCCGACGTTGAGCCTCCACAACCGCAAATGCGGGCCCTCGCTTCGCGAGGACCCGCATTTGCGGTGAACTGCGTCCCTCGCTTTGCGAGGGACGCAGTTCTTGCGGGCTCGCTACGCGAGCCCGCAAGCGTGAGCAACGACTCGTACGCTCACAACTATATATGTGATATATATATATATATATATATATATATATATATTGTGATCGTTTGCCCTATGGTGAGATGACAAGCAAGTGGAGTATGGAGTTCTTGACAGGAGTGACGGAGTTAAAACTTCTGAAGAACTCCTAATTAGTGCAACTTCCCTTTAAAAGCCTGAAAGCAGACATGGAAAGGGTGTGTGGCTCTGGGCAGGCTGTGTGCTACCAGAGCAAGTCAGAAAGTGAGGCTAACAAAGGATCCTGTGTGGAGTTACAGTGTTCACCTGATTTACTGTGGCTGCGAGCCCTGAGACAACAGCAGGGTGTGTGCTGCTTGAAGAGACTGCTAATTAGACTCTGACCTGAGTGGTGTGGAAGCTGAAGCCAGAAGCTGAGGCCTAGCTAGGAGCCAAGCCGTGTGGAGCCTGCAAAGGGCAGCTAGCCGAGAGAACAGTCAGCTGCCTGATATACTGCACAGATAACCAAGGTGAACTTCTGGAAAAGCGGCTTGGTGAGTGGGATCCTGCGGTTACCTGGAGCTGCAAGGTAAAAGTCCTACTGTATACCAGAGCCTGAGTGAGAGACTGCAAACACAGTAAGTTCTTACCAAAGGGGACCTAAGTCCTAAGTATACTGATGGGTGAGCCATACCAGTGCCGCTGGAGTTGACGGGAAGTTCTTTGGTTGCATATACCGGTGGGATATAGTGGACTGCTGTGACCTGCACTGCTTTAATAAGAGGACTATACCATAATCTCAAAGCCTCCGGTCACTGGACCATTACCTTAAAGAGAACCCCCCAGGGAAAAAGACTGAGCATTACTTATGGGACTTTTTCCTTATGTTCGTATCCCGGCCACAAGGTGGCACTCTCACAAGTCTAAGGGACTATTTGTTTCCTGGCCACAAGGTGGCACTCTCACAAGTCTAAGGGACTATTTGTAACCTGGCCACAAGGTGGCATTCTTCCACCTCGCAGAGACTGTTAAACCTATAATTTCTCCGGCGCAGAGAAGCTGCCCGGGTATAGTCAGGGTGTTCCTGCATGTTAGTCAGCACGTTTACGTAGGTGTTTATTTTCCGTTATTGTAAGCAGAGCTACTGCTTCAGTTGTTACTTTCTTTTGCAAATAAACCAATTTGCTGCATTTTAAGCCAGTATCAGCCCTTTATTCAAGAAACCACCGCTATACGTGGCCAACCTGATCACTATATATATATATATATATATATATATATATATATATATATATATATATATATTACTCTCTGGCTTACTCATATTACCTCCTGGAGGATCCCATAGTACAATTAACACACAAACACCACCAGGAAGTAGATCCCCAGCCTCAGTGTGTGTGTGTAAAAAAAAAAAAAAAAAAATACATATATATATATATATATATATATATATATATATATATTATCTATGTGTATTTATGCAGTACTATTACTCTGTATTGCTCACATGGTCTCTTGCAGGATTTCATAGTAGAATTACCACACAAAGTCCCCCAGGAAGCAGACCCCCAGCCTCAGGCTCCCCAGTCCCAGAGCTCCACCGGACTCCAACTTAGAGTCTCCACAGGTCACCGGCACCTTTAACCGCACATCTCTCTCTGCTCAAGCTGCTCATGCACCCGTAGCACACCCACAGTGGCACAGGACCCCGGCCCGTGCTGGCCAATTATCTGCCAGAGATGAATAGGAGGGGGAGGGTTAGAGGGCCTGGTACAGAGGAATGAAAGTGTTACAGGAGAGAATAACAAACAGCACACACTGCCTGCTACTGTAATACACTGCAATAATAAATATGGGGGATTCCAATGTCAGACTAATAAAACTCCAGAACTTTCCAATCAGGCACCCAGGGAAACCTATATTTTGACAGCAGGGTACTTGCAGGAAGCTGGCGCTAGGTACAGTGAGGTAACCGCATGTGGAGGCTGCTGTACGAAGGCTGTCTGCTGGGTGCTCTTCCCCCCCCCCCCCCCCCTGTACATCACAGGCCTCACGATGAGTGCTTCGGCGCTCATTGTGCATGCGCAGGCCTCAAAATGTAACATTGCATTACCAACAAAGTTTTACGACAACTATATATGTGACTAGCGACTTGCCCTCAAAAAATTACGGTCAATAAAATTTGAATACATGGGAATGCAGTATGAGACATAATTGAAACCGTTTTATACTGTGAGGACCTTTGGCGCTCATTGCGAGGCTTGCTCTGAGTGCCTTCGGCACTCATTGCAAGCCTCTCATATCGTGTACTTTTGGTCCTCTGAGAGAGATATATATTTCTATGTATATGTAGTTAAGTAATAATTATTTCTGCAATAAATAAATATACTTTAATTATTGATATTTGATATATGCAGCGAGCAATAGGCTGAAGAGTTAACAATCTGTTTGTATTTTGCGTCTGCATAGAATATACAGTTTGAGTGTTAGTGCCCTGCTAGTGAAGTGTAATGAATGTTTGAACTGTGCATTTTAAATAGGCTGCATGCACGAGGTAAAGCCGTTGGTTTATTGTGTAAAGCGGCATTGTATAGTCGTAATGTTATTGTGTTACGCGTCTCGTGAGCATTTTCCGGCTTTTGTATTAGTGTATTTTGTAGGTCGTGGTGTGATGTGTAAAGTGTTCATGTTTTGAAGTGTTTTGCGCAGTCCTCATTTTCATTTTTTTCGTGTGTCGAAAATCCTCTAAATCAAGTTAAATTTGTATTCCAGCTCACTCACAGACGTCCTGGCTGTTGCCCCATGCTGTCTGTGATATTTCTGTAATTTTTTTTAGGTGTAGTTAGTGTTTTTTTTTCAGGTTTTTGGTTCGGCCGCTAATATCGTAATTGTTTGAGTCTTGTATTTTGTCTTGCTAAGTCCCGCGAGTCTCCCCGGCAATGAGCGAGTGGCCTGTGGCGCTCATTGCTAAGTCGTACCCACCTCGCAAAGCGTGACGATGTCTCGCAGTTTGACAACTATTATATGTGATAGTGTGACTAGCACATTGATTTGGTGGTCTTTTGAATAACTAAGCTGATAGTGAACAAGCATTATAGCAAGCAAACTAAATTAATAAAATCAATTTTTAAATAGTTTATAAACTTTAGATTTTCTTTAGTCCTATTGAAAGTACTAGCATTTTTTTAGCCATCATGTTTCATTATAGCAGGTTAAAGCTACCTCTGCATTCAGTGTCTCCTCCTTTCTAGGGAAGTAGAAGAAGAAATCAAAATCGTCAATTTCACTAAAGCATAATTGCTCATAAAAGGTATTAAATTAAAGCCTATGCTATTTTTTTAACTTCTTGAAAATGATTTGGCCATATCAGATGTATTTCTTCAAAACAGTATATTTTAAATATAGGACAACAATGAATATTTTGCCTTTGAGAAAAACATTCACATTGAGAGGTTTCACTGGCAAATGGCACATACTATAATCTAAATCAACAAGTTGTAAGGCACATTTAGTCAATGATAGGTAATCAATAATAGATGATATATATATTTTTTTTTTTTTAAAGAAGAGAATTGAGTTTGTGAAATTCTTTCCTTGATTGACACTGACATTTGACATCTACAGAAAATGTAAAGTGGGAAGTAAATAGAAAAATGAAGTATCTCGTAGGGAATAACAAGAGTGAGTGAAGAACTGCAGAAACTGACAAAGAGAATAATGAAACATATGACAATATAGGGATATGACAGAGTTATAATGAAGGAAGACTGAATCTGACATTAGCCAAAGCTGACGAGAACATGAAGAGTTGGAGATGCCAAGGGAAGAAAATAAAAATTTTATAATACAGAAATGGATGTAGCTATTGCATATAGAAAGTCATTTTCTACTAATATGCAGTTGATTTACATAATCAGATAAATTGAATTTTTACGTTGAAATGTGCAATTTGTAATTTGTTACTGTTAAAATTGATTTTACAATGTAAGTGTCAAAAATATTAAAATTATAAAAATGTTTGAACAGTGAAACTATATGTTGAAGTATGTGTGTGATTAGTAAAAGCACTTATATACATGGAGCAGATGTTTTTTTATGAGATAAAAATCACTGTTTCAGCTTTACTCTCATTTTATCAACTATTTATATCATTGTCAAAATATATAAAATATTTGTTGTCTTAAAGGCATATCTAAGTGAACTTAATTAACTCCTTTCTGCACTCTATAGGCAAAAATCAGCTTATGTGTATGCAGCACATCTCAGAAAACATATTCTATTTATTAATATCTAAAAATTCTAAATAAATAATTATGTTGACACCTCCAAGCGGTGTCTACACAGACATCTGGTCCCCCGTACTCAGCATGCAGCATCAGGGGAGCAATATTAACCCACTATTTACCTGCTCTTGCTTGCTCAGCCAATCTCCTTACAAGTTCCTCCTTGCAGCTTTCTGCCACATATCAGTGATGCACTACATTTTCCAGGCTGCTTTACACAACAAACAGGAACCCAAAGTTAATTGAAGAGTTTCAGCTAACCTGATTGTCCAAAACAAATCATTTTAAATTTAGCCTGGGTTTGAACAATGTTAACCCTAATTTGCAACTGTCAGAAATTACAAGAGATTTTGCTGACTTCAATGTAAGTGTTTAAATGTTTATTTGGGGATTATTTCATGCAAAAAGTTTTTGGAAACATACTAATTGTTCTCTGTCAGATGCATTCATAATCCAGCTCTCGTAGATATGCCTTTAATGGCCCACTGTAAATTACATTGAAACCACTCTGCAACTTCTAATGTATGTGAAGCTTTTAACAAATTAACACAAAAACACAAGAAACTGCCGCTTAAAGATGAATTTACACAGACATTCAATAAAAAAGAACAATGAAGATAGGTATTGTACCCCAGTTGAAAAGAATTTTAGCCAGAATGATCACTCCATTCAACACCTAAAAATCAAAATACTCAGAGACATTTTTAAAAACATCCAGGAGGGAAAAGCATTTGAAATAAAAATGATCACATTCTTCAACACTAAAAATAGAGGGCTTAATATGGACTTTGATTTTCTAACACATTATCACAATTTTTTTTTTTTCTAGAACAGGTTTGTCACTATGGAATACAGTACTTTGGCTTTTCATGTACATATTGATTTATTTTTTGTATATAGTATGTGTATATTAGGTTCCTATATTATGTTGTGTTGAACCACCCTATATGTATATACCTGATGATGTCAGATGCTGTCTCCACTCTCTCTGCATCATGTCAGTATTGCTTCACACTTTATAAAGGGTGGGCAAACCTCTCGAAAGCTCATCAATATAAATAAGGCGTTTGTCCAGTACACAAAAGACATCACAATATATTACAATACTCATTATTAATATATATATATATATATATATATATATATATATATATATATATATATATATATAGTAGAACATGGGTATAAAAATATGAAATTTCACAGACTGATACAAAAGGAATTGATGCTAACAATCATACACATGAAACTTTTATGCAAAGTGACTTGAATGACTGAGAGTTTATACCAACAGTTAGAAATACTAGTCCATGCAAATAAGTAAATGATTCATAAATATTTCACAAAAATATCATTACTAATATATCAAGAATTAGTATAGAAGATTCATTTATAAATGTAAAGCTTAGAAAGTAACTTCTTTAATTATAATTTCCTAATGTTACTTATCTATTATAACAATAATAGACCATCGACTGTCAGCTGTTCTCACTCGGATATTACGTCACGGAGATAGAGGTCACGTTGTAATCTTTTGGGAATTTTGCTTATTTCTGTATCACTGTTATTTGAATGATTTTTGACTTATATCCCTAGGTCACTTGTTCTCATAGTTTAGATAATCTATAGATAAGAGGGTAGTGTAGATTAGATAGTTTTGTTTTGGAGGTTTAGTTTATGAGAGTAAGGAGCAGATCCCCAGCACTAAAACACTAGACACAGTATAAGGATAGTATCCTTAATTTTGTCTTTGATTAAGCCCCAGTTAGTATTTAATGTAGGTTTTTCTGTACGTTTCAGGGATCTAGTGATAGGCTACATTTGTACATTTGTACTTTTTAGGGCTTATAGTTAGGACTGCTCATTTGTTATGAATTAGATACTCTATTACACTAAGATTGTGTGCTCCAGATATTCACATCATTGTTAGATTTTGGTATATAATAATCATTGATACATATCGTATATACTCGAGTATAAGCCGAGTTTTTCAGCCCTTTTTTTAAGGCAAAAAAGGGCCCCCTCGGCTTATACTCAAGTCACTCTCTCCCCGTGTCTCTCTAAGCCCCCCCGTGTCTCTCTAGCCCCTCTGTGTCTCTCTAGCCCCTCTGTGTCTCTCTAGCCCCCCCGTGTGTCTCTAGCCCCCCGTGTGTCTCTAGCCCCCCCGTGTGTCTCTAGCCCCCCGTGTGTCTCTAGCCCCCCGTGTGTCTCTAGCCCCCCCGTGTGTCTCTAGCCCCCCCGTGTGTCTCTAGCCCCCCCGTGTGTCTCTAACCCCCCGTGTGTCTCTAACCCCCCCCGTGTGTCTCTAACCCCCCCCCCCCCCCCGTGTGTCTCTAACCCCCCCCCGTGTGTCTCTAACCCCCCGTGTGTCTCTAACCCCCCCGTGTGTGTCTTTCCCTCCCCCCTCCTCAACCTAAACCCCCCTCAACCCCCCTCCTCCACCTAAACCCCCCAAAATACCTCCCCCCCCACAAGCAGGTAAGTGAGGGGGGAGGTATTTAGGGGGGTTTAGGTTGAGGAGGGGGGTTGGGGTTGAGGGGGATTGAGGGGGGAAATTGAGGGGGTTTGAGATTGAGGAGGTGGGTTGGGGTTGAGGGGGGTTGAGAATAGGGGGGTTGAGGAGGAAGGTTGAGGAGGGGGTTGAGGATGGGGGGGTTGAGGAGAGGGGTTGAGGTGGGAGGTTGAGGATAAGGAGGGAGGTTGAGGATGAGAAGGGAGGTTGAGGATGAGGAGGGAGGTTGAGGATGAGGAGGAAGGTTGAGGATGAGAAGGGAGGTTGAGGATGAGGAGGGAGGTTGAGGATGAGGAGGGAGGTTGAGGATGAGGAGGGAGGTTGAGGATGAGGAGGGAGGTTGAGGATGAGGAGGGAGGTTGAGGATGAGGAGGGAGGTTGAGGATGAGGAGGGAGGTTGAGGATGAGGAGGGAGGTTGAGGATGAGGAGGGAGGTTGAGGATGAGGAGGGAGGTTGAGGATGAGGAGGGAGGTTGAGGATGAGGAGGAGGGTCTGAGGAGGGAGGTTGAGGAAGGGGTTGAGGGTGGGGGGGTTGAGGAGGGGGGTTGAGGTTGAGGAGGGGGGTTGAGGATGGGGGGTTGAGGTTGAGGAGGGGGGTTGAGGATGGGGGGTTGAGGAGAGAGGATGAGGATGGGGGGTTGAGGATGGGGGGTTGAGGATGGGGGGTTGAGGATGGGGGGTTGAGGAGGGGGGTTGAGGATGGGGGGGTTGAGGATGGGGGGTTGAGGAGGGGGGTTGAGGAGGGGGGTTGAGGAGGGGGGTTGAGGATGGGGGGTTGAGGATGGGGGATGAGGAGGGAGGTTGAGGAGGAGGTTAAGTATGAGGAGAGAGGTTGAAGAGGGAGGTTGAGGATGAGTAGGGAGGTTGAGGATGAGTAGGGAGGTTGAGGATGAGTAGGGAGGTTGAGGATGAGGAGGGCGGTTGAGGATGAGGAGGGCGGTTGAGGATGAGGAGGGCGGTTGAGGATGAGGAGGGCGGTTGAGGATGAGGAGGGCGGTTGAGGATGAGGAGGGCGGTTGAGGAGTGGGGTTGAGTAGGGTGATAAGGGAGGGGGAAGAGACACAGGGAAGGGAGAGGGGAGAAGAGATACGGAGAGAGAGGGGGACACAGAGTGTACAAGAGGGACACAGGGGGCAGCACATTTCCCACCCTCGGCTTATACTCGAGTCACTCATTTTACCCAGTATCTAACCCCCCCTGTGTCTCTCTAAGCCCCCTGTGTCTCTCTAAGCCCCCTGTGTCTCTCTAAGCCCCCTGTGTCTCTCTAAGCCCCTCCGTGTCTCTCTAACCCCCCCCCCCGTGTGTCTCTGTCCCTCCCCCCTCCTTAATCTAACCCCCTGGGAGGTTGAGGATGAGGAGGGAGGATGAGGAGGGAGGTTAAGGATGAGGGGTTGAGGAGCGGGGTTGAGGATGAGGGGTTGAGGAGAGAGGATGAGGATGGGGGGTTGAGGATGGGGGGGTTGAGGGGGTTGAGATTGAGGAGGGTTGAGGTTGAGGAGGGTTGAGGAGTGTTGAGGAGGGGGATGAGGATGTGGAAGGGGGGGTTGAGGAGGGGGGTTGAGGATGAGGAGGGAGGATGAGGAGGGAGGTTGAGGGTGAGGAGGGAGGTTGAGGAGGAGGGGTTGAGGATGGGGGGTTGAGGAGAGAGGATGAGGATGAGGAGGGTTGAGGTTGAGGAGGGTTGAGGAGGAGGATGAGGATGCGGATGGGGGGGTTGAGGAGGGAGGATGAGGATGGAGGGCTTGAGGAGGGGGTTGAGGATGGGGGGGTTGAGCAGGGAGGTTGAATATGAGGAGGGAGGTTGAGGATGAGGAGGAGGGGTTGAGGATGGGGGTTGAGGTTGAGGAGGGGGGTTGAGGATGGGGGGTTGAGGAGAGAGGATGAGGATGGGGGGTTGAGGAGGGGGGTTGAGGAGGGAGGATGAGGAGGGAGGTTAAGGAGGAGGTTGAGGAGGGAGGTTGAGGATGAGGAGGGAGGTTGAGGAGGGAGGTTGAGGATGAGGGGGGATGTTGAGGATGAGGAGGGAGGTTGAGGTCACAATGTGAGTGTACTGTGTGCCTCACCTATATAGACCCCTATAACACACTAATAAACGCATGTAATAAAATGAGGGTCATCCAGGACCCTCATGACACTAAGTATAAACACTACACTGCACTATAGCCCGCCAATAAACCATTACATCTAAACTAGCCCCCCCTCTACACTAACCTATTAACACTACCTACCCCCTAATAACCCCCCCACCACTCTAATTACAGAAAGAAAAAAAAACTAAAGTCACCAAAGATAAAAAATCTACATTACATAAAATAAAAAAATACATTACAACCCCAGCCGCCCCTCCCCACCCACTAGAGAAAACAAAAAATAACACGCCTGAAAAGGAAATACATAGAATACATACAATACAATACAAATGAAATAAAATAAGATACAATACCCCCCATATCTAACATACAATCAATACTATCTATCTAAAATACATTCCCCAATCTATCTAATAGGCAATACATCCTATCTATCTAAAATACATACCCGTAACATACATACAATACTATATAATATACAATACATCCTATCTATCTAAAATACATACCCCTAACATACATACACTACATATAATACTAAATAATATACAATACATCCTATCTATCTAAAATACATACCCCAATGTAATATACAATAAATCTTAACTATCCAAAATACATCCCCCAATCTAACATAGAACACTATATAATATACAATACATCCTATCTATCTAAAATACACCCCCCAATCTAATATACAATAAATGGTATCTCTATATACAAACCCTAAATCTAAGCTAAAATAAAATAATTAAGACCACTTACCTTTGCAGATGTCCCTTCAGATCAGCAACCTAGGGGGAAAAAAAAGTTAGTACAACACATGTACAAAATAAAACATTCTAAATATTCTACTCACCTTTCCAGCATGTCCCCGTCCTTCTTCTTTTCTTCTCCGGCACAGCCCCTGTTAAAAAAAAAACATTACATTAGTACAACATATATAAACATAAAAACTAAGTAAAATAAACATAATAAACATTGTACTTACCTCCCTGCAATGTCACCCGGCCTCCTCCTCTTCTGCCCCGTCCTCGAACAATCCGCACTCTATAATACAAAATAATAATAAATAAATAACGGAGATCCGCACTCAAGGATCTCCCCGACGCTAATGAGCATCCTATGGAGTTCTCCAGAAGAAAACAAGCAATGACGGGTTGTGATTGACTGAAAACGCTGTCTATCAAATTCAGCCAATCAGAAGATGCCAATGTGTGAGCCAATCAGAAAGGGATACACCCCAAAATCCCACTCTGATAGGTGGAGGAGGGGGGTTGAGGGGGGTTTAGGTTGAGGAGGGGGGTTGGGGTTGAGGGGGATTGAGGGGGGAAGTTGAGGGGGTTTGAGATTGAGGAGGTGGGTTGGGGTTGAGGAGGGTTGAGGTTGAGGATGGGGGGGTTGAGGATGAGGATGGATGGTTGAGGAGGGGGTTGAGAATGGGGGCGTTGAGGAGGAAGGTTGAGGAGGGGGTTGAGGATGGGGGGTTGAGTAGAGGGGTTGAGGTGGGAGGTTGAGGATGAGGAGGGAGGATGAGGAGGGAGGTTGAGGATGAGGAGGGAGGTTGAGGTTGAGGATGAGGAGGGAGGTTGAGGATGAGGAGGGAGGTTGAGGTTGAGGATGAGGAGGGAGGTTGAGGATGAGGAGGGAGGTTGAGGAGGAGGGGCTGAGGAGGGAGGTTAAGGAAGGGGTTGAGGGTGGGGGGGTTGAGGAGGGGGTTGAGGATGGGGGGTTGAGGAGAGAGGATGAGGATGGGGGGTTGAGGATGGGGGGTTGAGGATGGGGGGTTGAGGAGGGGGGTTGAGGATGGGGGGTTGAGGATGGGGGGTTGAGGAGGGGGGTTGAGGAGGGGGGTTGAGGATGGGGGGTTGAGGATGGGGGATGAGGAGGGAGGTTGAGGAGGAGGTTAAGTATGAGGAGAGAGGTTGAAGAGGGAGGTTGAGGATGAGTAGGGAGGTTGAGGATGAGTAGGGAGGTTGAGGATGAGTAGGGAGGTTGAGGATGAGGAGGGCGGTTGAGGATGAGGAGGGCGGTTGAGGATGAGGAGTGCGGTTGAGGATGAGGAGGGCGGTTGAGGATGAGGAGGGCGGTTGAGGATGAGGAGGGCGGTTGAGGATGAGGAGGGAGGTTGAGGAGTGGGGTTGAGTAGGGTGATAAGGGAGGGGGAAGAGACACAGGGAAGGGAGAGGGGAGAAGAGATACGGAGAGAGAGGGGGACACAGAGTGTACAAGAGGGACACAGGGGGCAGCACATTTCCCACCCTCGGCTTATACTCGAGTCACTCATTTTACCCAGTATCTAACCCCCCCTGTGTCTCTCTAAGCCCCCTGTGTCTCTCTAAGCCCCCTGTGTCTCTCTAAGCCCCCTGTGTCTCTCTAAGCCCCTCCGTGTCTCTCTAACCCCCCCCCGTGTGTCTCTGTCCCTCCCCCCTCCTTAATCTAACCCCCTGGGAGGTTGAGGATGAGGAGGGAGGATGAGGAGGGAGGTTGAGGATGAGGGGTTGAGGAGCGGGGTTGAGGATGAGGGGTTGAGGAGAGAGGATGAGGATGGGGGGTTGAGGATGGGGGGGTTGAGGGGGTTGAGATTGAGGAGGGTTGAGGTTGAGGAGGGTTGAGGAGGGTTGAGGAGGGGGATGAGGATGTGGAAGGGGGGGTTGAGGAGGGGGGTTGAGGATGAGGAGGGAGGATGAGGAGGGAGGTTGAGGGTGAGGAGGGAGGTTGAGGATGAGGGGTTGAGGATGGGGGGTTGAGGAGAGAGGATGAGGATGAGGAGGGTTGAGGTTGAGGAGGGTTGAGGAGGAGGATGAGGATGCGGATGGGGGGGTTGAGGAGGGAGGATGAGGATGGAGGGCTTGAGGAGGGGGTTGAGGATGGGGGGGTTGAGCAGGGAGGTTGAATATGAGGAGGGAGGTTGAGGATGAGGAGGAGGGGTTGAGGATGGGGGTTGAGGTTGAGGAGGGGGGTTGAGGATGGGGGGTTGAGGAGAGAGGATGAGGATGGGGGGGTTGAGGAGGGGGGTTGAGGAGGGAGGATGAGGAGGGAGGTTAAGGAGGAGGTTGAGGAGGGAGGTTGAGGATGAGGAGGGAGGTTGAGGAGGGAGGTTGAGGATGAGGGGGGATGTTGAGGATGAGGAGGGAGGTTGAGGTCACAATGTGAGTGTACTGTGTGCCTCACCTATATAGACCCCTATAACACACTAATAAACGCATGTAATAAAATGAGGGTCATCCAGGACCCTCATGACACTAAGTATAAACACTACACTGCACTATAGCCCGCCAATAAACCATTACATCTAAACTAGCCCCCCCTCTACACTAACCTATTAACACTACCTACCCCCTAATAACCCCCCCACTACTCTAATTACAGAAAGAAAAAAAAACTAAAGTCACCAAAGATAAAAAATCTACATTACATAAAATAAAAAAATACATTACAACCCCAGCCGCCCCTCCCCACCCACTAGAGAAAACAAAAAATAACACGCCTGAAAAGGAAATACATAGAATACATACAATACAATACAAATGAAATAAAATAAGATACAATACCCCCCATATCTAACATACAATCAATACTATCTATCTAAAATACATTCCCCAATCTATCTAATAGGCAATACATCCTATCTATCTAAAATACATACCCGTAACATACATACAATACTATATAATATACAATACATCCTATCTATCTAAAATACATACCCCTAACATACATACACTACATATAATACTATATAATATACAATACATCCTATCTATCTAAAATACATACCCCAATGTAATATACAATAAATCTTAACTATCCAAAATACATCCCCCAATCTAACATAGAACACTATATAATATACAATACATCCTATCTATCTAAAATACACCCCCCAATCTAATATACAATAAATGGTATCTCTATATACAAACCCTAAATCTAAGCTAAAATAAAATAATTAAGACCACTTACCTTTGCAGATGTCCCTTCAGATCAGCAACCTAGGGGGAAAAAAAAGTTAGTACAACACATGTACAAAAAAAAAAACATTCTAAATATTCTACTCACCTTTCCAGCATGTCCCCGTCCTTCTTCTTTTCTTCTCCGGCACAGCCCCTGTTAAAAAAAAAACATTACATTAGTACAACATATATAAACATAAAAACTAAGTAAAATAAACATAATAAACATTGTACTTACCTCCCTGCAATGTCACCCGGCCTCCTCCTCTTCTGCCCCGTCCTCGAACAATCCGCACTCTATAATACAAAATAATAATAAATAAATAACGGAGATCCGCACTCAAGGATCTCCCCGACGCTAATGAGCATCCTATGGAGTTCTCCAGAAGAAAACAAGCAATGACGGGTTGTGATTGACTGAAAACGCTGTCTATCAAATTCAGCCAATCAGAAGATGCCAATGTGTGAGCCAATCAGAAAGGGATACACCCCAAAATCCCACTCTGATAGGTGGAGGAGGGGGGTTGAGGGGGGTTTAGGTTGAGGAGGGGGGTTGGGGTTGAGGGGGATTGAGGGGGGAAGTTGAGGGGGTTTGAGATTGAGGAGGTGGGTTGGGGTTGAGGAGGGTTGAGGTTGAGGATGGGGGGTTGAGGATGAGCATGGATGGTTGAGGAGGGGGTTGAGAATGGGGGCGTTGAGGAGGAAGGTTGAGGAGGGGGTTGAGGATGGGGGGTTGAGTAGAGGGGTTGAGGTGGGAGGTTGAGGATGAGGAGGGAGGATGAGGAGGGAGGTTGAGGATGAGGAGGGAGGTTGAGGTTGAGGATGAGGAGGGAGGTTGAGGATGAGGAGGGAGGTTGAGGTTGAGGATGAGGAGGGAGGTTGAGGATGAGGAGGGAGGTTGAGGAGGAGGGGCTGAGGAGGGAGGTTGAGGAAGGGGTTGAGGGTGGGGGGGTTGAGGAGGGGGTTGAGGATGGGGGGTTGAGGAGAGAGGATGAGGATGGGGGGTTGAGGATGGGGGGTTGAGGATGGGGGGTTGAGGATGGGGGGTTGAGGAGGGGGGTTGAGGATGGGGGGTTGAGGATGGGGGGTTGAGGAGGGGGGTTGAGGAGGGGGGTTGAGGATGGGGGGTTGAGGATGGGGGATGAGGAGGGAGGTTGAGGAGGAGGTTAAGTATGAGGAGAGAGGTTGAAGAGGGAGGTTGAGGATGAGTAGGGAGGTTGAGGATGAGTAGGGAGGTTGAGGATGAGGAGGGCGGTTGAGGATGAGGAGGGCGGTTGAGGATGAGGAGGGCGGTTGAGGATGAGGAGGGCGGTTGAGGATGAGGAGGGCGGTTGAGGATGAGGAGGGCGGTTGAGGATGAGGAGGGAGGTTGAGGAGTGGGGTTGAGTAGGGTGATAAGGGAGGGGGAAGAGACACAGGGAAGGGAGAGGGGAGAAGAGATACGGAGAGAGAGGGGGACACAGAGTGTACAAGAGGGACACAGGGGGCAGCACATTTCCCACCCTCGGCTTATACTCGAGTCACTCATTTTACCCAGTATCTAACCCCCCCTGTGTCTCTCTAAGCCCCCTGTGTCTCTCTAAGCCCCCTGTGTCTCTCTAAGCCCCCTGTGTCTCTCTAAGCCCCTCCGTGTCTCTCTAACCCCCCCCCCCGTGTGTCTCTGTCCCTCCCCCCTCCTTAATCTAACCCCCTGGGAGGTTGAGGATGAGGAGGGAGGATGAGGAGGGAGGTTGAGGATGAGGGGTTGAGGAGCGGGGTTGAGGATGAGGGGTTGAGGAGAGAGGATGAGGATGGGGGGTTGAGGATGGGGGGGTTGAGGGGGTTGAGATTGAGGAGGGTTGAGGTTGAGGAGGGTTGAGGAGGGTTGAGGAGGGGGATGAGGATGTGGAAGGGGGGGTTGAGGAGGGGGGTTGAGGATGAGGAGGGAGGATGAGGAGGGAGGTTGAGGGTGAGGAGGGAGGTTGAGGATGAGGGGTTGAGGATGGGGGGTTGAGGAGAGAGGATGAGGATGAGGAGGGTTGAGGTTGAGGAGGGTTGAGGAGGAGGATGAGGATGCGGATGGGGGGGGTTGAGGAGGGAGGATGAGGATGGAGGGCTTGAGGAGGGGGTTGAGGATGGGGGGGGTTGAGCAGGGAGGTTGAATATGAGGAGGGAGGTTGAGGATGAGGAGGAGGGGTTGAGGATGGGGGTTGAGGTTGAGGAGGGGGGTTGAGGATGGGGGGTTGAGGAGAGAGGATGAGGATGGGGGGGTTGAGGAGGGGGGTTGAGGAGGGAGGATGAGGAGGGAGGTTAAGGAGGAGGTTTAGGAGGGAGGTTGAGGATGAGGAGGGAGGTTGAGGAGGGAGGTTGAGGATGAGGGGGGATGTTGAGGATGAGGAGGGAGGTTGAGGTCACAATGTGAGTGTACTGTGTGCCTCACCTATATAGACCCCTATAACACACTAATAAACGCATGTAATAAAATGAGGGTCATCCAGGACCCTCATGACACTAAGTATAAACACTACACTGCACTATAGCCCGCCAATAAACCATTACATCTAAACTAGCCCCCCCTCTACACTAACCTATTAACACTACCTACCCCCTAATAACCCCCCCACCACTCTAATTACAGAAAGAAAAAAAAACTAAAGTCACCAAAGATAAAAAATCTACATTACATAAAATAAAAAAAATACATTACAACCCCAGCCGCCCCTCCCCACCCACTAGAGAAAACAAAAAATAACACGCCTGAAAAGGAAATACATAGAATACATACAATACAATACAAATGAAATAAAATAAGATACAATACCCCCCATATCTAACATACAATCAATACTATCTATCTAAAATACATTCCCCAATCTATCTAATAGGCAATACATCCTATCTATCTAAAATACATACCCGTAACATACATACAATACTATATAATATACAATACATCCTATCTATCTAAAATACATACCCCTAACATACATACACTACATATAATACTATATAATATACAATACATCCTATCTATCTAAAATACATACCCCAATGTAATATACAATAAATCTTAACTATCCAAAATACATCCCCCAATCTAACATAGAACACTATATAATATACAATACATCCTATCTATCTAAAATACACCCCCCAATCTAATATACAATAAATGGTATCTCTATATACAAACCCTAAATCTAAGCTAAAATAAAATAATTAAGACCACTTACCTTTGCAGATGTCCCTTCAGATCAGCAACCTAGGGGGAAAAAAAAGTTAGTACAACACATGTACAAAAAAAAAACATTCTAAATATTCTACTCACCTTTCCAGCATGTCCCCGTCCTTCTTCTTTTCTTCTCCGGCACAGCCCCTGTTAAAAAAAAAACATTACATTAGTACAACATATATAAACATAAAAACTAAGTAAAATAAACATAATAAACATTGTACTTACCTCCCTGCAATGTCACCCGGCCTCCTCCTCTTCTGCCCCGTCCTCGAACAATCCGCACTCTATAATACAAAATAATAATAAATAAATAACGGAGATCCGCACTCAAGGATCTCCCCGACGCTAATGAGCATCCTATGGAGTTCTCCAGAAGAAAACAAGCAATGACGGGTTGTGATTGACTGAAAACGCTGTCTATCAAATTCAGCCAATCAGAAGATGCCAATGTGTGAGCCAATCAGAAAGGGATACACCCCAAAATCCCACTCTGATAGGTGGAGGAGGGGGGTTGAGGGGGGTTTAGGTTGAGGAGGGGGGTTGGGGTTGAGGGGGATTGAGGGGGGAAGTTGAGGGGGTTTGAGATTGAGGAGGTGGGTTGGGGTTGAGGAGGGTTGAGGTTGAGGATGGGGGGTTGAGGATGAGGATGGATGGTTGAGGAGGGGGTTGAGAATGGGGGCGTTGAGGAGGAAGGTTGAGGAGGGGGTTGAGGATGGGGGGTTGAGTAGAGGGGTTGAGGTGGGAGGTTGAGGATGAGGAGGGAGGATGAGGAGGGAGGTTGAGGATGAGGAGGGAGGTTGAGGTTGAGGATGAGGAGGGAGGTTGAGGATGAGGAGGGAGGTTGAGGTTGAGGATGAGGAGGGAGGTTGAGGATGAGGAGGGAGGTTGAGGAGGAGGGGCTGAGGAGGGAGGTTAAGGAAGGGGTTGAGGGTGGGGGGGTTGAGGAGGGGGTTGAGGATGGGGGGTTGAGGAGAGAGGATGAGGATGGGGGGTTGAGGATGGGGGGTTGAGGATGGGGGGTTGAGGAGGGGGGTTGAGGATGGGGGGTTGAGGATGGGGGGTTGAGGAGGGGGGTTGAGGAGGGGGGTTGAGGATGGGGGGTTGAGGATGGGGGATGAGGAGGGAGGTTGAGGATGAGTAGGGAGGTTGAGGATGAGTAGGGAGGTTGTGGATGAGGAGGGAGGTTGAGGATGAGGAGGGAGGTTGAGGATGAGGAGGGAGGTTGAGGATGAGGAGGGCGGTTGAGGATGAGGAGGGCGGTTGAGGATGAGGAGGGCGGTTGAGGATGAGGAGGGCGGTTGAGGATGAGGAGGGAGGTTGAGGATGAGGAGGGAGGTTGAGGATGAGGAGGGAGGTTGAGGAGTGGGGTTGAGAAGGGTGATAAGGGAGGGGGAAGAGACACAGGGAAGGGAGAGTTTGGAAGAGACACAGGGAAGGGAGAGGGGAGAAGAGATACGGAGAGAGAGGGGGACACAGAGTGCACAAGAGGGACACAGGGGGCAGCACATTTCCCACCCTCGGCTTATACTTGAGTCACTCATTTTACCCAGTATCTAACCCCCCCTGTGTCTCTCTAAGCCCCCTGTGTCTCTCTAACCCCCCCTGTGTGTCTCTAACCCCCCATCTGTCTCTCTACCCCCTGTGTCTCTGTCCCTCCCCCCTCCTTTAATCTAACCCCCCTCAACCCCCCTCCTCCACCTAAACCCCCCTAAATACCCCCCCCCCCACACAAGCAAGGAAGTGAGGGGAGAGGGGGGAGGTATTTTGGGGGTTTAGGTGGATGAGGGGGGCTTGAGGGGGGTTTAGGTTGAGGAGGGGGGTTGGGGTTGAGAGGGATTGAGGGGGGAGGTTGAGGGGGGTTGAGGTTGAGAAGGGGGTTGAGGGGGGTTGAGGTTGAGGAGGGAGGTTGAGGATGGGGGGTTGAGGATGAGGATGGGGGGTTGAGGAGGGGGTTGAGGAGGGGGGTTGAGGTGGGAGGTTGAGGATGAGGAGGGAGGATGAGGAGGGAGGTTGAGGAGGGGGGTTGAGGATGGGGGGTTGAGGAGAGAGGATGAGGATGGGGGGGTTTAGGAGGGAGGTTGAGGAGGGGGGGTTAGGGTTGAGGGGGTTGAGGTTGAGGAGGGTTGAGGTTGAGGAGGGTTGAGGAGGGTTGAGGAGGGGGATGAGGATGCGGAAGGGGGGTTGAGGAGGGGGGTTGAGGTGGGAAGTTGAGGATGAGGAGGGAGGTTGAGGGTGAGGAGGGAGGTTGAGGATGAGGGGTTGAGGAGGGGGGTTGAGAATGGGGGGTTGAGGAGAGAGGATGAGGATGGGGGTTTGAGGATGGGGGTTTAGGAGGGAGGTTGAGGAGGGGGGGTTGGGGTTGAGGGGGTTGAGGTTGAGGAGGGTTGAGGTTGAGGAGGGTTGAGGTTGAGGAGGGTTGAGGAGGGGGATGAGGATGCAGATGGGGGGGGATGAGGAGGGAGGATGAGGATGGAGGGCTTGAGGAGGGGGTTGAGGATGGGGGGGTTGAGCAGGGAGGTTGAGGATGAGGAGGGAGGTTGAGGATGAGGAGGAGGGGTTGAGGATGGGGGGTTGAGGAGAGAGGATGAGGATGGGGGGGTTGAGGAGGGGGGTTGAGGATGGGGGGTTGAGGAGGGAGGATGAGGAGGGAGGTTAAGGAGGAGGTTGAGGATGAGGAGGGAGGTTGAGGAGGGAGGTTGAGGATGAGGAGGGATGTTGAGGATGAGGAGGGAGGTTGAGGTCACAATGTGAATGTACTGTGTGCCTCACCTATATAGACCCCTATAACACACTATTAAAACGCATGTAATAAAATGAGGGTCATCCAGGACCCTCATGACACTAAGTATAAACACTACACTGCACTATAGCCCGCCAATAAACCATTACATCTAAACTAGCCCCCCCTCTACACTAACCTATTAACACTACCTACCCCCTAATAACCCCCCCACCACTCTAATTACAGAAAGAAAAAAAAACTAAAGTCACTAAAGATAAAAAATCTACATTACATAAAAGAAAAAAATACATTACAACCCCAGCCGCCCCTCCCCACCCACTAGAGAAAACAAAAAATAACACGCCTGAAAAGGAAATACATAGAATACATACAATACAATACAAATGAAATAAAATAAGATACAATACCCCCCATATCTAACATACAATCAATACTATCTATCTAAAATACATTCCCCAATCTATCTAATAGGCAATACATCCTATCTATCTAAAATACATACCCGTAACATACATACAATACTATATAATATACAATACATCCTATCTATCTAAAATACATACCCCTAACATACATACACTACATATAATACTATATAATATACAATACATCCTATCTATCTAAAATACATACCCCAATGTAATATACAATAAATCTTAACTATCCAAAATACATCCCCCAATCTAACCTAGAACACTATATAATATACAATACATCCTATCTATCTAAAATACACCCCCCAATCTAATATACAATAAATGGTATCTCTATATACAAACCCTAAATCTAAGCTAAAATAAAATAATTAAGACCACTTACCTTTGCAGATGTCCCTTCAGATCAGCAACCTAGGGGGAAAAAAAAGTTAGTACAACACATGTACAAAAAAAAAAAACATTCTAAATATTCTAAATATTCTACTCACCTTTCCAGCATGTCCCCGTCCTTCTTCTTTTCTTCTCCGGCACAGCCCCTGTACTTTCCCTCATGATTGACGGGGTTAATTAAGTGCTTATGGGGGTCTGTATTGACCCCCATGAGTGACAGGGTTATTTATTGGCTTATGGGGGTCTGTATTGAACCCCATGAGTGACCGGGTTAATTAAGTGCTTATAGGGGTCTGTCTTGACCCCCATGAGTGACAGGGTTAATTATAGGTTTATGGGGGTCTGTATTGACCCTCATGAGTGACAGGGTTAATTAGGGGTTTATGGGGGTCTGTATTGACCCCCATGAGTGAAAGAGTTATTTATTGGCTTCTGGGGGTCTGTATTGACCCCCATAAATGACAGGATTAATTATGGGTGTATGGGGGTCTGTATTGACCCCCATGAGTGACAGGGATAATTAAGGGTTTATGGGGGTCTGTATTGACCCCCATGAGTGACAGAGTTAATTAATGTATTATGGGGGTCTGTATTTACCCACATAAGTGACAGGATTAATTATATGTATTATGGGGGTCTGTATTGACCCCCATGAGTGACAGGGTTAATTAAGTGCATATGGGGGTCTGTATTGACCCCCATGAGTGACAGGCCTAATTAAGGGTTTATGGGTGTCTGGATTGACCCCCATGAGTGACAGGGTTTTTTAGGGGTTGATGGGGCTCTGTATAGAGCCCCATGAGTGATAGCGTTATTTTTTTTTTTTATTACGGGTCTTTAAGGACCTTTACGGTCCTTTAAGGACCCGTAAGGCAGGAAATTTGAATTTTCATTGCAGCATGGGTTCCTGATCACGTAATCCCCACTGCGAGGGTTAATGTGTGTTTAATACGGGTTTCTGAGCTTATCTCAGATCCCTTCTTGGGTAAGTTGTACGTGGCTGGGCGGTCCGGGGTCGTGGAGCCTCGTTTACGTTTTTTTCAGGTGCCATTTTTTCTCTCACTTAGGGGATTTTCGTGTGTCTAAACTCGGGAGTTTGGACTTAAATTGAGGTTTGTCTTCACTTGCAGATGTCCTGTGTAAGTCCGTATATAGTGATTGCGTGTTAGATTTATTTTGGTAATGCCGCTTGTTTGGGTGTTTGTAACCGCATGTGAGGTGCTGTAGAGCCTCCACCTCCGCAAATGCGGCCACTCGCCTGCAATGAGCCTCCGGCTCATTGCAGCCGACTTTGTTGCCTCCACCTTCCGCAAATTCTGCATTTGCGAACCAAACTGCGTCCTTCGCTTCGCGAGGGAGGCAGTTCTTGCAAGCTTGCTTCACGAGCTTGCAAAGTGTGCCAACGATTCGTAGTTTGACAACTATAATATGTGATTGCACTGCACTTTATGTGATTTGAAAAAAAAAAATTGTATCTTTATTAATCAATTTATTATATTGTTACATCACATTAAAATATTAGTTATTATTTTTATATACTGATTCACTTAATTTCAATACATATTAGATTCTGATGGTATAACCCCTCCAATAAGTTAAAGATCAGACTATCATATAGAGTATTTATGATTATTATTCCTAATTAATTCAATAATTTTTGGATACACAAAACCAAAATATTAGAGAATTAGATCCTCTTATAGGGCACACCTTCCTTTCCAATCTCAAAGGAGAACAATCATGATTAAAACTTAACTTTTAATAATGTATTAAACATAGTAAAATGTTTATCAACATAGGATACAGCAAATAGGGAACCCCATAAATATGCTGCAATATGACGCAACGCTTTGCGAGGGTCCGCATTTGCAGCCCACTATCCTTGCGGCGGGGGTGGGGGGGGGTGCTGGGAGTTAGGCCCGGGCCTAGGAAGTAGGCCACAGTAACAGCAGTGGGCACAGCGGAAAGGGATGTGAGGTCTGTGAAGCACTGGTTTGATAACATCCGGGCCAAGATAAAGAGGATAATGGCCAAAGAGGACAGTCAAGCCGCAGCACCAAGTGACTGTGAACTGTAATTAGTGGGAGAGGATGACAATGGACCTTCTGAGGCAGTTCCCTGCCTCTGGAGCTTCAGGCCTGGTGGCCCAGCGGGATCCAGCCTCCATGTCAGGGGAATATCACATACACTACACATGTACATGATGACAAACAAGGACACTGACATGCCAGCTCTATGGAATTAACAAGGGACAGATGAATCGGTAATGAGTCATTAAAACCATGAAGTTGACAAATCACTGTCATTCATGGGCACAAAAACAGTAATCAACCAATATGGAGTCCATGTATGGGTGTTCTCACTGCAGCGTTTGCAGTAAAGATTGCAATAGGAGCCAAGAAGAATTTAGATTAAGAACCAATGAATAGATCACATCTAGCAAATAACAGCTACTCATAATTGATATTAAGAGAATCATCCACATCTAAGGCTAGATGTCAGATAGTTAGAAATGAACACAAAACAATGTATTATACATCATACTTAACCCATATACCTTTCTTTTCTCTTTTTAAGCTTCCAGGAGGTCTGGGTCCAGTGGTGATGCAGAGGAGGGGGCGTCGTCTCCATCGGAGCAGGACGTAGCGGACCGATCCCCAGCCCAGCAGCAACCGGTGCAGGGGTAGGAGGAAAGGAGAGGAGCCGAGGGCCCTGGTTATCATGAGGATATCATTGGGGCAGTGGGGCACCAGCAGGACCATCAGCCACTGTCCCTCTCCTCCAGAGACTGAGCCTGTCACCAGGGCCCTCCTACTGGAGGGTCGAGAGGGGCTTTCCCCCTCCACCCCCCAGGCAGTATATCAGACTGGCCACCACCACCAGGCACACTCCCACCCTTATGGAGCCAGGCTCCAGCAAGGCCACAGCCCTTCCCCACTGAGCCACCACAACTTCCACCTCCTCACCCGGCAACACCCTCCCCCCACACACCCACAGACCTCCATACCCACCACAACCACCAAGCAAGGCTGCTCAGGGGGAAAGATTGAATCCTACTGTGCCGGGCTGCTCAGGATGGGGGCAGACCAGAACGCAAAACAGGCTACAGCGAATGCCATGTGCCGCGCTCTGGTCCTGAGCCCCGCTTCCTCCACTCCAGAGGCATCCCCCGATTACCTGTTGCCCGGTCTCTCTCCCCCCATGCCTCTGCCACCAGCACCACTGCAGTTGCTGCTGCCTCCTGGGGGGATGCCTTTCCCTGTCCCGACCAGACACGGGGGTTGGGGCCCTTCCTCACGGTGGAGCAGGATGCAAGGCTACACATATTTGTTTGCCTTCTGAACAGCACTCCTCATTGACCATCTATTATTTCAAATGTTAACATTATCTTGCCTGGCTACAGATGCTGACCAAAAGGGATATGCACATTGCTGATTACTTATATTAAATGGAGTTATTTCTGATGATGCTTTTTTTCATCAGATTGCGGTTGCAGTGGTGTAGTGACCACATGTGACGCCAGTAGGTGCAATGCATCATGATTATTCTAGACTTTGACATCCCCTTTAGGTATCCCCTCTTTCCCCAGCCTCTTGCCCTTCTAAGATCCGCCCATACCACACCCAAGATATTAATTCACAGTCTTGTACATTTCTTAGTTTGCTCTGTGTATGAAATACAGCTTTATTATACTGTTCTCACCATGTCAGTGTGTTTTCAATGTTTTGGATTTCAGAACATCCACATACATTAAATGTGTGTCACATTACTATATCAGTAAACTAATGAGCCCTAGTTACTGTGCAAAAGATTAATACATATAACAATACTTATAACATATTATAATTGTCTAACTACGATTCGTCGTCAGGCTGTTTGCATAGTGTGTACGACTTACGATGAGCGTAGCGAGGCGAGCCGTTAAACCGTAGCACTTAGGCAATGAGCGCCGCAGGCGCTCATTGCCGGCGAGCCTTGCATAGCGAGGCGAGACGTTAAATCGTAGCACTTAGGCAATGAGAGGCAATGAGCGCCAAAGGCGAGCGGCGTAGTGAGGCGAACCGTTAAACACGTCACAAAAAAAAAACACCTCGGAACCAACCTTAACGTAACAAACACCCACACGCACTAAAAATACGACTATAACGGCCGACCTGCGAGCAACTAAAAACAGTGAAAACACACCAAATACTCACACAAACTACATAAAAAGCTTACCCATAGCAAGGGGGGGGGGCACCCATAGACCTTTGAAAGTGAAGTTACACCTCCAGTTAAGTCCAAATTCCCGAGTTCAGACACACGAAAATCCCCTAAGCTAAAGAAAAAATGACCGCCGAAAAAAACGAAAACGAGGCTCACAGCCCAGCCACGTACAAATTACCCAAGAAGGGAACCCGAGATAAGCTCGGAAACCCGCATTAACCACAGGGGATCCGAGATAAGCTCGGAGCCCTGCATTAACCCCACATTACCCATCGCAGTGGGGGTCCGGATTGCACACGATCAGGGACCCCCGCTGCAATCAAATTTCCCGCTTTACAGGTCCTTAAAGGACCGTAAAGGTCCTTAAAGTACCCGTTGTAAAAGAAAAAAAAATAAACAGTGTCAATACAGACCCCCATAAACCCCTCATTAACCCTGTCACTCATGGGGGTCAATATAGACCCCCATAAGCCCTTCATTAACCCTGTCACTCATGGGGGTCAATACAGACCCCCATAAACCCCTCATTAACCCTGTCACTCATGGGGTCAATATAGACCTACATAAGCCGTTCATTAATCTTGTCACTCATTGGGGTCAATACAGACCCCCATAAACCCCTCATTAAGCCTGTCACTCATGGGGGTCAATATAGACCCCCATAAGCCCTTCATTAACCCTGTCACTCATGGGGGTCAATACAGACCCCCATAAGCCTCTATTTAACCCCATCAGTCCTATAAGGGTATATTAACACCATTATGGGCCTGTTACAACACTACATTAACCACATAAGTGACATGATAGTCCTCAAGGACCATCATGACACTAAGTATAAACACTACACTGCACTATACCCCCCCAATAAAACATTAAATATCAACTAAACACCCTATACACTAACCTATTAACACCTACACTACCTACCCCCTAAACTACATTACAGAAAATTAAAAAAACTAAGTCACAAAAAATAAAAAAAGGAGCATTACAGAAAATAAAAAAAAACATTACAAACCCCCCCACTACAGAAAAAAAAAATTACACACCTGAAAAGAAAATACATACAATACAAATACATACAATACAATTACATACAATACAATACAATACACCCCTATCTAATATACATCACACAATCTATTTAAATAAATACCATAATCTAATATACATCCTATCTATATAATAATTCATCCCCAATCTATCTTAATAAATACCACAATTTAATATAGAATACATCCTAACATACAATAAATGCTATCTATATATAAACTAATCTAATTCTAAGCTAAAATAAAATAATTATGACCACTTACCTTTGCAGATGTCCACTGAGATCAGCCACCTACGAAAAAAAAATAATAATAATTAGTGCAACACGTTTACTGTACATAAATAAACATTCTATACATTCTACATATTCTACTCACCTTTCCGGCATGTCCCGTCCTTATTCTTTTAATCCTTCTTCGGCGCGGCACCTGTTAAAAAAAACACAACATTAATACACATAGATCAAAATAAAATAAACATAATCTACATTCTACTTACCTCCCCGAGATGTCTCCGGCCTCCTCCGGATCATCTTCTGCCACGCCCTGTATAAAAAAAATATATATATATACTTAAATCCGTACTCCCGGACATCCCCGACGCTAATGAGGCTCCCGGAGACTTTTCCGGAAGAAAATAAGCAATGGCGCCTTCTGATTGGGTGAATTTGATAGACAGCGTTTTCAACCAATCAGGAGGCGCCAATTTGTGAACCAATCAGAAAGGGATACACCCTAAAATTCCACTCTGATTGAATAATGCACCTGTCAATCTTTATTTAAACCAATCACAAGGCGCAGATGCCTTCAGCCAATCACAATGGAATACACCCCCACAGGGTGATTGGTTGGAGCCTCTGCACATTCTGATTGGTTGCACTGACAATAGCCAATCACAATGGAATACACCCTCACGTACTGATTGGTGAAGGATTTGCGCATTATCATTGGCTACTATTAATATCAATCAATATTACAGCCAATGGGAAGGCGCAGATGTCTTCACCAATCAGTATGTGGGGATATATTCCATTGTGATTGTCTGATGGCAATAAAGCCTTAGGATTGGTTCAAATAAAGATAGACAGGTGTGTTATCCAATCAGCGTTGTATTTTGGGGTGTATACTTTTTCATTGGTTCACAATTGGGGTCTTCTCAATGGCTGAATTTGATAGACAGCCTTTTCAGCCAATCAGAAGCCGCCATTGCCAATTTTTATTCTGGAACACTCCATAGGAATGTCACATTAGTGTCGGAGACATCCACCAGGGCGGATGTGTGTCGCTTTTTTTTTTTTTAAAGCGCGGATGCTTCCGGAGAAGAATAACAGGAGGCCGGAGACATCGCGGGGAGGTAAGTATAATGTACATTGTGTTTATTTTACTTTGTTTTATCTTTACTAATGTTTTTTTTTACAGGAGCAGCGCCAGACAAGGCGCAAACATGGAGGACGGAACATGGAGGACGTAACATGCTTGAACGGGACATGCTGGAAAGGTGAGTATAATATTTAGAATATTGTGAATGTTTAGAATGTTTAGTTATTTCATGTAAACGTGCTGTGTTCATTTTTTTAATCTTTTTTACCGTAGGTTGCTGATCTGAAGAAACATCTCAAAGGTAAGTGGTCTTAATTATTTTATTGTAGCTTAGAATTAGGGTAGCTATATATAGAGATAGCATGTATTGTATATTAGATAGATAGATAGATAGATAAATAGGGGGATGTATTATTAGATAGTATTGTATATTAGATAGTGGGATGTATATTACATTATATAGTGGGATGTATATTAGATAGTGGCTTGTTTATTAGATAGTGGTATGTATATTAGATCGGGGTGTATTGTATTTAATTGTATTTAATTGTATTGTATTATATTTAATTGTATTGTATTGTATTATATTTAATTGTATTGTATTGTATTTAATTGTATTGGATTTTATGTAATTGTATTGGATTGTATGTATTATATGTATGTATTGTATTGTATGTATTATATGTATTTCCTTTTCAGGTGTGTATTTTTTTAAAAAAAATTGTAGTGGGGGGGTTTGTAATGTATTTTTTTATTTTCTGTAATGTTCCTTTTTTTTGTGACTTAGGTTTTTTTTTTTTTGTTCTGTAATGTGCATTTTTTATTTTTGGTGATTTTAGTTTTTCTTATTTTATGTAATGTAGATTTCTGCTTTTTGATGAATTTAGTTACTTGAGGCACACAGTACACTCACATTGTGTGACAAACAGCATTTTAACACGTTCTTTTATTGACTGTCATTTTTTGACGGGCAAGTCTCTAGTACGATTATAATAATATATTGTTAATACACATGAGAGGTCCAATTGTGATACTGTTGAGTATCAACATTCCCCTGAAGGGCTGATAACAATATGACAGGTGATAATGTAAGTTGATTGATAGCAAGACACTTGATGGGATTTCACCAACTGATAATGGGTATATATCTTGGCATATGGCCACCAGCAATGGCGTGGGATTTTCCAGGATGGGCGTAACAGAGATTATCCCTGATGGAGGTGAATTGCTATTGCTGCACGTGCCTCTGCACAGCCTCCATGTGTGTTTGCGGCCCTTCCTGATAGGTTAAAGTAGATGAGTGTGGGGTATATTCTCCTGTTCCCCTTCTGGATCACGATCTTGTGGCGGTGAAGGGACTTATGTACTTCAATGCAGTTGTGAGCTATACCATGTAGGGTCACTATAAGTGGGCAGGTCATAGCAGAGAGGTCAGACAAATGGCAGTCCACTGGAAAAGGAATTGGCCACCCACTTCAGTATCTTTGGCATGCGAACCTTGTGGAAAAGCAGAGACATAGCTGAATGCGCTGCAGTGCATATGGTGACAGAGAGTCTGACACGACTGAAGGACTGAACAACCAAATCTAAAATGTTCCCTTGTACTTGATATATGTGATGTGGAGGTATGCCTCTGTGAGTGAGAGAGGGTTAATATAACAGGCAGTTTCATGCTTTTGTATTGCAATTTAATTTGTTAGTTTAGTTTGTTAAGAACTTGTCTAATATAAATATAAACGTGAATTGATTAACATGTAACCTCCATCTTATACTGTCGTAATGAAGACGGTCTCATTTTCAATTGACTGTTTCTAAATGGGTAGCTACAGCCTTGCTTAATTGATTATCTTCACGCTCTGAAATGCTACATACGATTGCATGGTTTACGGTTTTGGCTTTCAGCCCGTAACTTGCGGGCTTGTCAATTGAATCGCTCCGTAATTGTAGCAGAGTTCAAGCCCCCAGCAAGCCTGCAGACATATAGCCTGTATACCGTGAGTTGCGGACTTGCAATTGAATGAGGCTCCAAGTGTATAGACATACGTTTTTAATGTTAACCAAAACCCACATTGGGTTTGAATGTAATGTAATATGCTATTTGCATCTGAGAATGTTTTAAATTTTTTTATCAAAGCTTTCTAAATTAAAAACTAATCATTTTTTTGCTAGAACTTACATTTGGATGGCTTTGATGAATGTCAGCATGTGAGCTATTGAATAGAATGTTGTCAATTCTTAAGTACATCTTGTGGGGTATATGTTCTTGCATATGGGGGCACCTCTCTCCAAAGATCTAATAAAAGCATTTTATTTTTTAATTGTTGAGTATTTTTAAAAACAAAATCCTTTTGACTTTTAATTGAAATTAGTGATGGTTATTTGTTAAGTTAAATTGCTGTTTTCTTTTTATAATCATTGAACAGTTTTTGGAAATATTGATAAATTAGACTGCTGTCAATGGAGACTTGTTGAGAGTAATTATTTTAGGGAAGACTCTTATTATGCTTAACTGGAACCTTTTCAGAGCTCTTTCTGTTACAGTTCTTAAGAATGCTCTGTATATTCAAATGCTTATCAATCATTTTGAAATGATTGAACATATAGGGACAAAAATTAAATATTTTCTTTTTAATTGAACTCTTCTCTTCTGATATTCCCAAGGCAACAAAGTGATTATTTCCCTTGTCGAAAAAATTGGTTAGTCAAAGGAAATTAAACAGCTTGTTTCTCTGGATGACAGTTAATCCTGGTTGTTAGTAATTTGGCTTTGTCTGCAGTATATTTTAATTGTTTTGAATTAGTAAGAGTTAACTTTTTCCTTGATACAATTCTTGTTGGTAATATACACATTTTTGTGTATTTTAGGATAATTTGTAATAACTGTATATTCATAAACTTTTAACTGCAACAGTATATCCAATCCAGGAAATGTTGGGATATAATTTTTTAATAGAAAAAATTTGTAATTATACAACTAAGCTTTATTTTAAATTCTAGATGATTTCTATAGTTAATATTCTATTGTAATTGTATAATTTAACAGTTTTTTTTTATAGTAGATCAAAATCAAGACTATGCCTTTTTTTTTCTTCATCAATACTAAATACAAAAAAAAATGTAAAACCTTCTATTACTTTATATACAGGATACATTAGAGATTGTTATTATGTTGAAAATGTCAACAATAAAAAATATTTTAACTGTGTTATAATCCTTATCAATCGCACTTCTATTGATATTATTTCTGATTGATGTGGTTAGAGGTTCAATACATGAAGGAAAAAGCAAATGATAATAAACATCCTTGCCTAGTTCTATTTTTATAAGCATTTTAATAAGATTGGTAGATTAAATGTTGAACATTTGTATATGATTGTTTATAAATAAGCTTTAAAAAGTAAATAATATCTCCTGAAAGTAAAATTGTGTAAAATAGCAAATTCATTTTTTGGCCAGAGTGATATTTGCGACCACACGTTTATTTTTAAACTAACTAGTATGGAAACAGGGAGCAAGTTATATATGTAGTTAGCACTCTCAAGCAAGTACACTTTAGTTTTGTTTTTTTATGTGCAGCATGCAAGTGTTGTTGTTTTTTCATCACATGTAGAAAATAAGTGAAAACCATGTCCCTATACATCTCATACTTCTACAGGACTCCCAAAGGTTATAAGATATGCTTGCAGAAAAACAAAATGTGTAAGTAGTACCTCTGCTCTACCTTATATTAACCTGATGTTGTAGAGCAATAGTTTACATTCACTGAGTTATTTTGACTCTGGACCATATCACAAAAGTGAACTAGTTAACATTCTGTCTTAAGGGGGAGGTCACTGCATATTTTTATTTCACTGGCAACAACCAGTTTTCTGCAACAGTCAAGGGCATCGCTGCACAGAACTGTTTTGGACTACGTTATTCTTAATTACTATTTTGGAACTGTCATTGATTGGTTCTAATTTTCTAATAAATATATAATTATTCATGATTATTTTCCACAGTCCTTTTCAATGCTATAATGTATGAGCAGACAGAGACATTGATCACAACTGGGCAATTGTACCAAAGCCCCTGAGGTATCTGGGCAAATGAAGGGGCTCCCTAGTGGAGCATTAATCTGTTGCTTTATTTTCCTCTTCATTGTGAATAATTAATCAAAGCTAAGCAAATTTGTTTATTTTTATTTCTGTCTGTAGTCTCCTGTGTTATTTTATGTGCTTGACTTGGACCCTGATAGTAGTCCCTTTGTGTTAGATGCCTTAGGTTGGACAACTATGCATGCCATATAATTACAGGCATTTAATTCACATTGCAAGTAGAACAGAATCATTTGGAAAAAGCATTGATAGAGGTACAATGTGGCAAAACCTAAAGTTAAAACTCACATTAAAGATTTCCATAGGGCATTTTGTTATAATTTTATTTTCTGTTTATAATTATGAATTCAGATTTGGTTCTATTTTAATACATTTTCAGAATCTGGTTATATTACACTTGAAGTTTATTTGTGCTTCTTATTGGCATTATATTATATTGCACAGGTTCATCAAAGAGTCAAAAAAGTCACTAATTGATAAATGTTTTTCATATCATAACCTATGATTTGATAATGTTGTTCAGAGCTACTACTACATTTGCTAAATGCCATGCAATAATAAGACTTTTGTCTATAACTGTAAAAATTATTCTTGATTGCCCAATAAGCATGTCACACTGTTAGATTGAATCAGGCACTATATTTATCATTATCGTTCAGACTAAGTGAATAATTAGTATATGTGAACTAATAAAATGTTTAATTATCAATACAAAGTCAGTAATGCTAAATAATTCGTAGAAATGGGAAAACAAAAACTGTACATTTGAATTAATTGCTAAAATGGTACAACACATCAAAGCCTGGATTGATATAAAGCTTGTGAGTATTAGACTGGAAGACAGACCAGCTTAGTATGCATCAATCTGGTGGTTCTTAATAGACTGGTTAGTCTCCATGGTATGAGAATAAAGGGGATATAGAACTTACAGGTTATGATCAAAAAGAAGTTCAAAATAATAATATGTAAAGTTCTGTGAAGTATGTGTAAAGTTAAGAGCAAACTCTTTGCGTCTCATTTTATTAATGGCCGTAAGATGTCCACAAAACTGTGATTCCTTGCAAGGAGGGTACTGCAGCCCCTTGTAGCCCTACGTCTACATTGCTATTCAAATGACAGGGGCCACAGCACATCTCTTCCGACGGCCGATCACAAGCCATGCAATCGTCCGTTAGCTTCGGCGGGCTTGGATTTGATCGCGGGTGTTAGCCCGCGGATCAGAGTGCAAGCCCGCCAAACTAAAAAATCAAGAAAATTATATTTAATGCAGCACTGTACATGTAGTACATTGGCTAGCTGGCACATAGCCGCTAGCCAATACTGTCATTTGTGGCTGCAGTCTGCAGGGCTTGGAGATTGAGTTGCTGCCTTGGAGGTCATCGAAGCCCTTAAACCTTCTCAGGAAGGTTTAAGACATCTCCTTTGAGATCTTTCAGGCTTATGTATAACAAAAAAAACATTAAATGTTTACCAACAAGCAAATATACTATAAACAATTTTAAAAGGGAGACTGATATTTGCGGGGGAAAAAAACAGAACGCTTTGAATCCAAGTGGACAATTCCCCAATGGAAAGTAAAAGTATCCCATCAATCACCAAATTACCAAATAAATAAAATCAAACGTTTATTCAACAATCTCTAATACAAAGAGTTAATATATGAAATATGTCAATGAAAAACAGAAAATAATATGCTGTATATTCCCTTTAATTTCACATTAGTTTCCTAAATTAATTGAATGAACATACGAAAAATAATATCCAATGTAAATACACATGCAAGAGATAAGAGATGGTGCAAGAAAATAACCTAATTTAGAACTAGTATATAGTAATACTCCTGGGCAACAGAAATATATATCTTATCAACCAATGTTACTATTGAAAAAAAAACAATATTATATAGATTAATATCCAAATTTACAATATGTATCCAAGTTCATCAGATGTGCATACAAAGCATAATTTCTAGTGCAAAGGAATTTATAATATACACCTCAAAAAGATAATATCCCATGCAAATAAATAACCTGGTATCAAACCTGTGTAAAATAACACTATATTACAAAAGATAATACCCAATATTACTATTTAAGTGAAACAAGTTTAAGACAGGCATGCTTGCGGTTAGTAGTGAAATTATAACAAAGTAAACAGTGTTATTTCTTGGACTAAAAGTTATTCAGCTTGGTTCTATCAAGGCTCTCTTGTAATAGACAATCCAGTGACTATACATTATTTTATACTAATGGTTACAACACTGATAAGAATTGTATTCAGGACCTAATGAGAGAGATTGTCATTGTTCAACAGATGTTCTCGTCAGTGAAAAAACAATAATAAGAATGCAAAGAAAATATTTCAAAAGAGGCTATTCTGTGAATTAGAAAAAATATTGACCTTCAATAAAACAAATATAACCATATTACTAAACTCAATAGTCAAATGCTAAACTAGTTATGTATCGTTCAAACTTCACTAGAGCCATATTTCTGTAAATCAGCCATCTTCTTCTCTTGAGAAATCGATTGATTAAAATACCATTTATATACAAATGATCACACCTAATAGATATGTGCTTGCGTATTTAAGAGTAATTTCAGAAAATATTTTCCAAATTGGATTAAAAAAACTATACAAATTGGTATTCTGTTACTATAGCTGTGTTTGGGACTAATGAGGCCATGTATACAGTTACTGCCAATAAAAACCAAGTTATTCACAGAGTGTCTCTCATTAAAACAGTATTACTTCATCTTGAATCAACTCTGTGTCCATCTCCTGAGTTTAGTATGTCAATACATATTGCACATTTCCCAGGCTATTAAAATGAACTTAGGTAAATGCTGCTGTTATACAGAAGTTAGAAAGTTTCCATCAAATCATCAAGTTAAATAATTCAGGACTTGTTATTATCCATTATGTTTAGATTCATTTTTCCAATCCAGTTGCAAAAAGAACATTTTCAAAATAGTTACACAGGTAAGCTTGAAAAACAGCAACCATCTGTTATATTTACTTATGAAAGATTTAATGAGTTTCTTTTTCTCCAATGTGAAAAAGGATAAAGGAAATCTAAAAACATGTATTCAATAAAAAACAAAAATTATAATAATGGCTTTCTACTTAATGTGACAGAAATCTTGCACACCTTTTTATGATTATAAACATTAGTCAACACTTACATAGTAAATGAGAAATTTATGGGCTAGTGGATCCCAATTAGTAGCCTCGCGCTCCGATTTTCCAGATCCTTCCAATGTCTTAATTCCGATGGACTACAATCGTCGTATATTATTTGGTGTATATTCTATATATATCTTGGGGATGCTCTCCTTTGTTTGATACTGTTCACAAATGTATCAAGTATGCTGATAAACAAAAAGAAAGGAGGGGGGGTAGGAGAAAGTGCACCACTATCTAGTGCAGATTATTCAAAAGGTAAGCTATTGGATACACAATATGTGCAACTAGAATAATTGGACTCTCACCTTGAATACCCTCAAAAAATATGAGGTATATAAAAGCATTGGTGAGATTGTTCTTGTCGATCTCTGGTGGTATGGTCATTTACTATTATTTTTAGATGTGGACAAAAGTAATGAAATAAATAATAATGGTGATTTATGGAAATAGATCATATAAAGTCCCATAGATTTAAATAAGGATTTTATTATACACAATACTATTCCACATAAAAACTTAAATGAAAAATGTGAAATAAAAAATCACTATTACGAGTAATAATAAAATTGTGGCAGAAGTAGTACACACAAGCTAGTATGGTTGTCAAGTACAAAAATCCCAGTTATATTGTGATAGGATAATAATCCCCTTACAGGTAGTAACACTAGTGAGGCTTGTGTGTGTTTAAAGAAAAACGCATGTCAAAAAATGTTTTCAATTGATTTGCAGGTCGATGAGGGAAATAAGTATTTGACCCGTAAGACCTAGTACTTGGTGGCAAAACCCTTGTTGGCAATCACTGAGGTCAGACGTTTCTTGTAGTTGGCCACCAGGTTTGCACACATCTCAGGAGTTATTTTGTCCCACTCCTCTTAGCAGATGCTCTCCAAGTCATTAAAGTTTCAATGCTGTTGTTTGGCAACTCGAACCTTCAGCTCCCTCCACAGATTTTCTATGGGATTAAGGTCTGGAGACTGGCTAGGCCACTCCAGGACCTTAATGTGCTTCTTTTTGAGCCACTCTTTTGTTGCCTTGTCATACTGGAATACCCATCCACGACCCATTTTCAATGCCCTGGCTGAGGAAAGGAGTTTCTCACCCAAGATTTAACAGTACATGGCCCTGTCCATCATCCCTTTGGTGCGGTGCAGTTGACCTGTCCCCTTAGCAGAAAAACACCCCAAAAGCATAATGTTTCCACCTCCATGTTTGACGGTGGGGATGGTGTTCTTGGGGTTATAGGCAGCATTGCTCCTCCTCCAAACACAGCGAGTTAAGTTGATACCAAAGAGCTTGATTTTGGTCTCAACTGATCACAACACTTTCACCCAGGTCTCCTCTGAATCATTCAAATGTTCATTGGCAGTCTTCAAACGGGCCTGTACATGTGCTTTCTTGAGCAGGGGGACCTTGCAGGCACTGCAGGATTTTAGACCTTCACGGCGAAGTTTTTTACAATTTCAAATTGTTTTCTTGGTGACTATGGTCCCAACGGCCTGGAGATCACTAACAAGATCCTCCCGTGTAGTTCTGGGCTGATTCCCCACCGTTCTCATGATCATTGAAACTCCACAAGGTGAGATCTTGCATGGAGCACCAGACTGAGGGAGACTGACAGTTATTTTGTGTTTCTTCAATTTGCGAATAATCGCAGCAACTGTTGTCACCTTCTCACCAAGCTGTTTGGCGATGGTCTTGTAGCCCATTCAAGCCTTGTGTAGGTCTACACTCTTGTCCCTGACATCCTTGGATAGCTCTTTGGTCTTGGCCATGGTGGAGAGTTTGGAATCGTATTGATTGCTTTTGTGGACAGGTGTTTTTTTTTACAGGTAACGAGCTGAGATTAGGAGAACTCACTTTAAGAGAGTGCTCCTAATCTCAGCTCATTACCTGTATAAAAGACACCTGGGAGCCAGAAATCTTTCTGATTGATAGGGGGTCAAATACTTATTTACCTCACTGACCTGCAAATCACTTTATAACTTTTTTGACATGCATTTTTCTTGTTCTTTTTTTGTTGTTGTTATCAGGCTCTCACTGTTAAAATACACCAACCATTAAAATTATAGACTGATATTTTCTTTGTCAGTGGACAAACATTCAAAATCAGCAGGGGATCAAATACCTTTTCCCCCACTGTATGTACTATTTAGCACATATGTATTTATTTTTTTTATTATATTAATTTTTCTCATATGTTTATATTGATTTGTATTGATTTATCAATTTATACACATGAATCTATTAATATATATATTATATCACATAATATAATTGTCAAACTGCGATTCGTCGTCGCGCTTGCGACGAATCGCAGTTTGACAATGATGAACTGCGCATTGCGCAGCAGCAGCCGCGCTTGCACAGAGCGCGGCGTGAGCCGCGCATGCGCACAGCGCGGCGCGAGCCGCGCATGCGCAGAGTGCAGCGTGAGCCGCGCATGCGCAGAGCGCGGCGCAAGCCAAGAGCAGATAAGAGGGGGGGGGGAGGCACAGAGGTAGAGTGGGGAAGAGACACAGAGGGAGGGGGGAGAGACACAGAGGGATAGGTGGGAAAGAGACACAGGGGAGGTAGAGGAGGGAGAAAAGACACACGGGAGTGAGAGAAGGGGGAAGAAACACAGGGGAGGGAGAACAGGGGGAAGATACACATAGGAGGGAAATGGGGGGGGAAGAGGGGAACAGACACAGGGGGAAGGGGAAAGAGACACAGGGGGGAGAGATACAGAGGGTGAGGGGGGAAGAGACACAGAGGGAAAGGGGGGAAGAGGTACAGAGAGAGGGGGAAAGAGGCACAGAGGGGGGAGACACAGAGGAAGGGGTGAAGAGACACAGTGGCGAGAGACACAGAGAGAGGCGGGGGAAGAGGCACAGAGGGAGAGGGGGAAGAGACACAGGAGGGAGAGATACAGAGGGTGAGGGGGGAAGAGACACATAGAGGGAAAGGGTGAAAGAGGCACAGAGGGGGGAGACACAGAGGAAGGGGTGAAGAGACACAGTGGCGAGAGACACAGAGAGAGGCGGGGGAAGAGGCACAGAGGGAGAGGGGTGGAAACACAGAGTGGGGAGAGACACAGAGGGTGAGGGGGAAGAGACAGGGAGGAAGAGGCACAGAAAGAGGAGGGGGAAGAGACATAGGGGAGTGAGAGGAGGGGGAAGAGACACAGGGGAGAGAGTGCAGGGGGGAAGATACACAAGGGAGGGAAATGGAGACACGAGGAAGGCGGGAACAGACACAGGGGGAGGGGGAAAGAGACACAGGCCAGGGGGGAACAGACACAGGGGAGGGTTGGGGGAGACACATGGGGGGGAAGAGATGCATGGGAAGGAGAAGGGGGAAAGAGACACAGGGGAGGGGTTTAGAGACACAGGAGGGAGAGGGAGGTAAAAACACAGGGGGGCAGGAGATACAAGGGAGGTGGACGAGGCGGAAGGAGACACAAGGGAGGGAGAGGAGGGGGGAAATAAGACACGAGGGAGGAAGTAGACAGAGGGAGAGACTCGCAATGAGCTCCAAAGGGAGCTCATCACAAGGCCAGTAAAGTAAAGGGGGAGAGGCTTACATTGTGTGGCAAACAGCATTGCCAGGCTTCAGTTTTTATTGCCGTCATTTTTGACGGGCAAGTCGCTAGTATATATATATTTATATATATGTGTGTATATATATATATATTTATATATAGTCCTTATTGGTGTAATGTAGGTTTTTAAGGTCCGGTTGGGGCCTATATAGTCCTGCTTGGTATTTTATGATTTTTTAGGTATGGTTTGGGCATATATAGTCCTGATTGGTGTAATGTGGATTTTTAAGGTCCGCTTGTGGCCTATATAGTCCCGCTTGATATAAAAAAAAAAATTAGTAACGGTTGGGGCCTGTATAGTCCAGCTTTGTATAACTTGCATTTTTTAGGTATGGTTAGGGCCTTGATAGTCTCGCTTGGTTTTATAAGTGTTTTTAAGTACAGTTGGGGTCTTACACTCTCTGATTTGTTTGTTTGTTTTATATCCCCCCCAGGTCCAAACACTCTGCGTCTGCAGACTATTTTGGCCTACTACACTTGAAGACACCCCGAGAAGGAGAGTATACTGTTGGTGAGTGTAATTGCATTCATTCAGAAGAGAAATGTTATTATTTGCCTTAATCCCAAGATTCTAGAATTTTTGATCAGTATTACAAAATCAGTAGGTGGAGTCTATTTCAATGGGTGGGGCAAGTTTAAGGTAATTGGAAAGGGCATATAAAGGTCAATATGACATCAGGGGGAGGAGTTTAAAAATGGAAGGGGTCGGTGTAAGGGGAGCAGCCAAGTCTTGATGAATTCCAAAGCTGGCTTCATAACAACATACAGTATATAAAGGATATCTAACTGTACCACCACAGTTCCTTAATATAACATGCAAATACATATATTATATTTCTAGGAGGACTAAGGAGGCGGCCCACTCCATGATTAATTTTAGGTGCAATGGTGGTCCTTTAAGGACCTCCCTTGCATGGGCTACTTTTTTTGGGGCGGGTAGTAATTTAGATAGTGTACTGTCTCTTTAAATACTGCTAGGGCACCCAGCAAAGGCTTTAAAATCCTTTACAAATGTTTTTTTGGTACCCATAATATTTACTTAATTTTTTGTACATAGGGGACTGTCCTAGTTTGCGAGTGAGGCCAATTTTTTTTTATTAGCGTTGGGTTTGGGTGTCAGGGTTTAAGGGAGTTACTCATAGTTTATTGTCAGTGCATCAATTTTTTGGGGTGGGTGATTAACATTGCTAGGTAAAAAATGTTGAGCCACTATAGCAATTGTAATTGATTTTGCCCGGATTAGCATAGGGTCCTAGGTTTTTAAAGATCTCCCTTTAAATAAAATATATATTTAAATGAATTACATGATAATATAGAGAAAATACAATGACACCTACATCCCATTATTATTATTATTATTATTATTATTATTATTATTATCCTTTATTTATAAAACACCAACATATTCCATAGCTCTAATTACAGGGGATTTCAATCACAAGGACGTTTGACCTCCATGATCCTCTGACAACTGCCTGAATTTGCCACTGAAAAAGGGACATGCAAAGACTTGTGTTCAGTGTTACATCAGGAAGAGTATTTTTTTTTATAATTTGTCACAGTTTTTTCTCTTGTTTCAAATATTTTATTCAGCAATGTAACTGCTCTTGGGGAGTTTACCCTTTGCCATCCGAAAGGATCTACAAACTAAAATAAGTTCTCTGCATTTTTTTCTTAGTTTCAATAACGTTTAAACAGGTTTTACTTTATATTTTTTCATACAAAAAAACAACTGCTGTAATGTTTAAAAACATGCTGCTTGCAAATAACAGTTTTGTTCTACGTCTCTTTAATGTGTGACTTTCACTGTATGGAAGAACTATATGGGAGAACTATATAGGAGGCAAGGGGGTTTCGGTGTTTATGCTGCTAAAAGAAAATAACAATAATAATAATTATTATTATTATTATTATTTTTATTATTAAAACTTATTTAAAGAGAAGTATTATAGGAAAAAATAAGTCATGAATATTTTAATGGTAGATCAAAATTGGAAATTTTGCAAAGGTGAGGTTGAGATTGAAATACATTTGTAATGACCAAAGCATACTGTCTTAGGCTAGAATATTTCAAGAATAAGCCCTAAAACTACCTTTTGAACTATGTATATAATGGTGTCACAGATTGTAGAGTAAACAGAGGGCAGTGAATGCAAAATGTGGATGTTCTGTCTGGTTTCTACCAAGATGCTGACAGCCTTATTAAATTGTGGTTCGGCAAATTTAAAAGGGCTCTATATAAGCACACAGCATATTTTTTTTACAGAAGTTTTTAGTTAGTGACCTTCTATCCAACAGCAAGGTCTTCACTAACTAAAAACTTCTGTAAAAAAAAATATGCTGTGTGCTTATATAGAACCCTTTTAAATTTGCCGAATCGCAATTTAATAAGGCTGTAAATATTTGCCTTCTTGCTCTTCATATTACATAACTGGTGGAGCCTGGTGTTTATTAGGTCAAATTGCAGTAAATATTTTTTCATCTTCTTATCTTATATTTATGAGTGTTGACAATTTCTGCCCACTTCAAAACAGTGTAGGTTAATACATAACTAGATAGAAGAGAGAGTGCTTATTGTGGAAATTAAAATGATTATGAGGCTCTTATCAAAATGAGGTAAAGGTTTTGGATATGAACATGAAGAACATTTCTTACAAGGTGCATGATTAAAAACATACTATTTATGCATTATAAACTTATTTAAATAGATGATCATACATTTTTGTACTTACTAGATTTTTGACATAATTCTAATTGTTTATAAGAAATAATATTACAATAAACAATGTGTTAGCTGATATTACTGTTATTTATGTTGTATATATAATAACATACAAATGTAATAAGATTTATGTAGGAAAAACAATAAGGAAAATCCGAGTTTAAATGTTGGCACATTTAGGACACATACAGAACAAAAAACATGATCACAGATATTAGATTTACAGGAACTGAGTGTCATCAGATGAGACATGAGGTGATAAAGAGGAAACATTATTATAAAAAAGAGAAGCAGATTTGATTTTTTTTTTGTTGGAATAGTTTAGCTCTCCCATGGATTTAATGTGAATTTCGATTTGCCTGCAACCCATTTGTTTAAATATTTGATGTATGGGTAAACTCATAATTTTATTTTTATTAATCACTGTGTATTTACACAATTTATTAAATGTTTAAAATACATTTTAGTTATGTAATTTAAAAATTGGGAACCAAGTTCGTGTTAGACTAGAAAACAGAAGTAAATCAATTGTATTTTGATATGTGTTGATAAACCAAAGCACTAAAACACTCTGTATGCTATGCTGTTTATTAAAGGTACTAGCGAATTGCCCGTCAAAAAATGACGGCAATGAAATAGTAAGGTAGCTAAATTAGTAAATGAATATATTGTACCTATTTTGAAGCATTGTGATGAAGAGCTGGCAATCTGTGTTGATGCTGCTGCAGCATTAGTGGTGTGGAGCTGCTGTATAAGCATGCTGAATGTGTGCAGTGTAACACTGTGCGTGCGCGAGACCAAACCGTTAGCGTAGTCGTGTACTTCCGCATTGGTGTAAAATGGCGAGTAATGTGTGGTATAGGTCTGTATCGGAATATCCGTAGGTGTTTTGTGGTGTTTTGCGAGTTTCTTGTGGTGTTTTGCGAGTTTAGAGTGCTGTAGCCTCGTTTTCGTTTTGTTCGGCGGCCATTTTTTCTCTCGCTTCGTTTTTTTTTTAGTCTCTAAACTGTTTTATTTCGAGTAAAATCGAGGTGTAAGTTGCATTTTTGAGGTCCTGGGTGCTCCCTCTTGGTGTAGGTAAGTTTTTTATGTATGTGCTGTGTGTATGTATTGTGTTTTAAATGTTTGTATGTCGGCGTGTTGCGTCCGATGTTTGCGAGGTCGTAATGTGTGGTAACGTGTTTCGTACGTTGTTTGCGTGCCTCGTAAAATTTAGCGAGTGTCGTAATTTGTGTGTCGTGTTTTTTGAGTAGCGACGTGAATTTTGCGAGGGTTTGAGGCCCTTGCCCAGTGACCTCGCCAGCAACTGAGTCCCTCGCTTCGCGAGGGGCCTCAGTTGCTGGCATGGAGCGCCTTCGGCGCTCCATGCCAGCAACTGAGGCCCTTGCCCAGTGACCTCGCCAGCAACTGAGTCCCTCGCTTCGCGAGGGGCCTCAGTTGCTGGCATGGAGCGCCTTCGGCGCTCCATGCCAGCAACTGAGACCCGTGCCCAGTGACCTCGCCAGCAACTGAGGCCCTCGCTTCGCGAGGGGCCTCAGTTGCTGGCATGGAGCGCCTTCGGCGCTCCATGCCAGCAACTGAGGCCCTTGCCCAGTGACCTCGCTACGCGAGGGCCGCGGCTCGCTGCGCGAGCCGCGGCCCTCGCTTCGCGAGGGCCGCGGCTCGCTACGCGAGGGCCGCGGCTCGCTTCGCGAGGGCCGCGGGCTCGCTACGCGAGCCCGCAAGCGTGAGCAACGACTCGTACGCTCACAACTATATATGTGATATAGAAGTTTCCTGAATTTTAACAAACTGTCACAGATTAAAAGAAAAATATACATTGCATTGCAGAGTTCAGTGTACTTACAGATTTATTTGCAGCAAACTGAAATCTTGATTTCCACAACCCAGATTTGCTTACATCATCAAAACATAGTAACCAATAGGAACCCAGCATTCAACTACAGATTTTAACCTGTTACTCACCAAAGAGCTGTGCAGCTCATTCTGTCTGTTGCATCAAATTACATTAAATGTTTTTCTTCTGCAACTCTCTTGCTTTCTCTGTTATTGCATTGGTAATTTTAAATATTGTTCTTCTGCCTCTATGGAATCCAGCATGCACATCTGATAGTTCCCAGTCCATATATTATTGGAGTCGAGTTGCAGGATCTTAGGCATTATCTCGCTGGCATGTGAAATGTGTGCAATTGTTAATCAACAATTGGGACACTCTTTGGCACTGCCTTTTCATGGTTTTTGGATGTAGACTAGCTTTTTCTCGTTAACTGGCCATTGTTAAATTTTTGCAAATGTGTTGACATAAAACAAGCAACACTTTCACAGAATCATCACAACCTTGTAATAAGCAAGACTTCCAAGGGCCCATCTAACTTCACTCTGCATGATGTCTGGCTCCAGTTCATTGGACACGTTATTGAGGTTCTCAATGCTGGTTGTCAATCCTATATAGCTCTTTGGTGTTTTCCTGCCACCTTTTCTTTATCTGATCTGCTTCTGTTAAATCCTTACCATTTTTGTATTTTATCACTTTGGCAATAAATGTTCCATTGATATCTTTAATTATCTTTCCCATTCTACTATCTACTTCTACCTCTTTACCTTTCTCATCATGCCTTCTTGCTATCCTCTGAAATGTTGCATTTAGTTGGACAAATATTTTCCTATCTCCATTACCTTTCACTTTCCTTTTGTCCTAGGCTACTTTCAAAGTCTCATCCGACAGCTAGTTTGCCTTCATGGTTTTCTTTCTTATGGAGATATACTTCTTTGCTGATTTCTGGATAATGGCAAAAAATTATGTCCAACGTTCAGTCATTCTATCTACCATGTCTATTACATAAAACATATTCTTTGCTCCGACTGCATATTCACTTGTGAGTATTTATTTGCTATCTGCTTAGTCTGAAGATTATACTTATTTTCTTCAAGTTTGAACTTTGCAATAAGCTCATGATCTCAGCCACAGTCAACCTTAGGTCTTGTTTATGTTTGACTGTTTATAGCTTTTCCATCTTTGGCTTTAAAGTACTGTATATAGTCAACCTGATTTCTCTATTGTCCATCTGGTGATGTACATGTGTAGAGTTGTCTCTGTGGGAAAAGGTTGATTACTATGAACAGAGAATTACCTTTGTCATGATTTAATTGTTTAAGGACTCATATTGACAGTTATTTATGAATATGGCCAAGGGAGCATGACATTGTTGCATTGGAATTATATGTTATTGTATGTTTATATGATGCCTGTACATGATTATTATGTATCCTAGATATAATATAAGAGGGAAATGTAATTTAGAACATGTGTGGAATTAGTAAAAATATTCTGCATAGAAGTTAGCTGCAGATCATTGCACACTCACACATACAGACCTTGGGTCAAGAGAGATGTATGTACTTCAAGTAGTCCTAAGCAAACATTTGAGTTTAATATAAAGTTTTTTTTCACTAGCCAGCTATAGATATCCGGTTGAATTTGATCTCAAGGGCTTTGATAGCCCAAGGTTGCAAGCCAGATGGGCTGATATCACACATACACAAATGGACACAAGGGTGTGGTATTGAGTATAAATATGTTGTTTTGATCATTCAATAAAGGTTCAGTTCTGGTTTCACATATCCACAGTGTGAGACTATTTCTGTGTGTTGTATCCTGACTTGGGGAGTGATCTTGCCATGGGCCACTAGTGACCTGTATGCATTATTCTCTGCCTGAACCTTTTGGGCCTTGCCCTCTTCAAAAGCCATCTTTTGTGCCACAGAGAACAGGAACTACACACTTTTGCTGATGTAGGTTTGAACTAGGTTCATATCAAGCCCCCTTGAAGAAGCAGATCATGAAAATCTTGACAGACTTTTCTCTGACAACTTAATTTTGTACTCCAAGGAAAAACACACCCATTATTTCAGGGATCTTTTGGTTGTCTACTTTAGCATTCCAATCTCCAATGATGAGAATAACATCTTTTCTTGGTGTTATATCTATGAGGTGTTGAATATCCTCATAGAACTGAACAACTTCAGCATCTTCAGAATCCATGGTTGGAACATAGACTTGGATCACTGTGATGTACAATTGCTTGCCTTGAATTGTTACCTAGGCGGTTGTCCACTAGTACTCCCAAATCCCTTTCAATATCTGATACCCCTAGACTTGCTCCTTTCAGATTATAGATTGCATGGCTATTGTTCCTTCCCAAATGCATAACCTTGCATTTATTTGTATTAAATCTCATCTGCCATTTAGCCGCCCATTTCTCTAATTTATGCAAATCCTTTTGTAGGGAAAGTACATCATTATCTAATTTTATTACCTTGCACAACTTAGTGTCCTCACCAACAATGGAGACACTACTTTTGAGTCCTACTTCAATGTCATTAATAAATATGTTAAAAAGGAGAGGACCTAATACTGAACCTTGAGGAACCCCACTTATCACATTAGACCAATTGGAGTATGTTCCATTCTCAACAACCGTTTGCTTCCTGTCTTTTAGCCAGCTATCGATCCATGAGCAGATATTTACTGCAAATCCTGTATCCCTTAGTTTGCTCACTAGTCTTCCATGTGGCACTGTATCAAATGCCTAACCTCCTCATAAAAACGAATTAGATTGGTCTGACACGACCTATCCTTCATAAATCCTTGTTGACTGCTACGTATGATCCTGTTCAAATAGACATATTCTTGTATTCTGTCCCTTATTAACCCTTCTAAAAGCTTCCCAACTACAGAAGTGAGGCTCACTGGTCTATAATTCCCCGGATTTGCTCTAGATCCCTTCTTAAATATAGGTATCACCTCTGCTTTTCTCCAGTCATCCTGTAGAGACCCTGTAGTGAGTGAGTCTTGAAAGATTAGATATAATGGTTTGGCTATTACAGAACCCAGCTCCCTCAGTACCCTTTGATGTATTCCATCAGGACCTGGGGCTTTATTAACATTTATTTTCTCCAACCTCTTTTGGATTTCTTCCTGCGTTAACCAATTATTTAGTGAAGGTAGTGTAGCCCCATTATGTTGCGGTGTCCCAACCACTGGTACCTCCCTTGTGTAAACCGACGAAAAGAACCTATTTAGCTCATCTGCCTTTTCCTGGTCACTAATTATCAGATGGCCTGTGTCACATTGTGATGGCCCTATCGATTCCTTCCTGGCCTTCTTCCCATTAATATATTTAAAAAATATTTTAGGGTTAGTCTTACTTTCCATTGAAACTGACTTTTCATTTTCTATTTTAGCCAGTCTAATAGCCCTTTTGCAAGACTTGTTGATTTCCTTATAGTCACATAAAGCTGCCTCTGTTCCCTCCTAATTTATTCATTTTAAATCTCATCTGCCATTTCCCATTTCTCTAATTTATGTAAATCTCTTTGGAGGGAAAGAACGTTATTTTCTAATGTAATTACTTTGTACAACTCAGTGTCATCAAAAAAAATTGAGACAATATTTCAGTCCTACTTCTAAGTCCTTAATAAAAATGTTAAAAAGAAAATGACCTAATACTGAACCCTGAGGAACCACACTTATCACATCTGAGTATGTTCCATTTACAACAACCCTTTACTTCATATCTTTTAGCCAACCCTACATCCCTTAATTTGCACAATAGTCTTTAATGTTCATCAAAAGCCTTTGCAAAATCCAAAAAGACTACATCCACTGAGCTGCATTGATCCAAGGACCTATTTACCTCCACATAGAAATTAATTAGATATGTATGATTTAGATTAGATATGGTATGTTTGACTTGTTCAAACAGACTTCTTCTTGTATACTATCCCTTATTAACCCTTCTAAAATCTTTTCCATTACAGAAGTGAGGCTTACAGGTCTGTAAGTCCCTATATTTGCTCTTGCTCCCTTCTGAAATATACAGTCAGGTCCATAAATATTGCGACATCGACACAATTCTAAACTTTTTGGCTCTATACTCCACCACAATGGATTTGAAATGAAACTAACAAGATGTGCTTTAACTGCAGACTTTCAGCTTTAATTTGAGGGTATTTACATCCAAATCAGGTGAACGGTGTAGGAATTACAACAGTTTGTATATGTGCCTCCCACTTTTTAAGGGACAAAAAGTAATGGGACAGATTAACAGTCATAAAACAAACTTTCACTTTTTAATACTTGGTTGCAAATCCTTTGCAGTCAATTACAGCCTGAAGTCTGGAACTCATAGACATCACCAGACGCTGGGTTTCATCCCTGGTGATGCTCTGCCAGACCTCTATTGCTTGTTCCAGGTTGTTCTTGGGGCATTTTCCCTTCAGTTTTGTCTTCAGCAAGTGAAATGCATGCTCAATCGGATTCAGATCAGGTGATTGACTTGGCCATTGCATAACATTCCACTTCTTTCCCTTAAAAAACTCTTTGGTTGCTTTTGCAGTAAGCTTCGGATCATTATCCATCTGCACTGTGAAGCGCGTCCAATGAGTTCTGAAGCATTTGGCTGAATATGAGCAGATAATATTGCCCGAAACACTTCAGAATTCATCCTGCTGCTTTTGTCAGCAGTCACATCATCAATAAATACAAGAGAACCAGTTCCATTGGAAGCCATACATGCCCACGCCATGACACTACCATCACCATGCTTCACTGATGAGGTGGTATGCTTTGGATCATGAGCAGTTCCTTTCCGTCTCCATACTCTTCCCATCACTCTGGTACAAGTTGATCTTAGTCTCATCTGTCCATAGGATGTTGTTCCAGAACTGTGAAGGCTTTTTTAGGTGTTGTTTGGAAAACTCTAATCTGGCCTTGCTGTTTTTGAGGCTCACCAATGGTTTACATCTTGTGGTGAACCCTCTGTATTTACTCTGATGAAGTCTCCTCTTGATTGTTGACTTTGACACACATACACCTACCTACTGGAGAGTGTTCTTGATCTGGCCAACTGTTGTGGAGGGTGTTTTCTTCAACAGGGAAATAATTCTTCAGTCATCCACCACAGTTGTTTTCCGTGGTCTTCCGGTTCTTTTGGTGTTGCTGAGCTCACCGGTGCGTTCTTTCTTTTTAAGTATGTTCCAAACAGTTGATTTGGCCACACCTAATGTTTTTGCTATCTCTCTGATGGGTTTGTTTTGTTTTTTCAGCCTAATGATGGCTTGCTTCACTGATAGTGACAGCTCTTTGGATCTCATATTGAGAGTTAACAGCAACAAATGCAAATAGCACACTTGAAATAAACACTGGAGCTTGTATCTGCTCTTTGTAAATGGGATAATGAGGAAATAACACACACCTGGCCATGGAACAGCTGAGCAGCCAATTGTCCCATTACTTTTGGTCCCTTAAAAAGTGGGAGGCACATATACAAACTGTTGTAATTCCTACACCGTTCACCTGATTTGGATGTAAATACCCTCAAATTAAAGCTGAAAGTCTGCAGTTAAAGCACATTTTGTTAGTTTCATTTCAAATCCATTGTGCTGGTGTATAGAGCCAAAAAGTTTAGAATTGTGTCGATGTCCCAATATTTATGAACCTGACTGTAGGTATAAAATCTGATTTTTATCAGTCATCTTATAGCAACACCCTGGTGAGTCTTGAAATATTAGATATAATGTATATTTTTTCTACCTCTTTTGGATTTCTTCTTGAGTTAACCAATTATTTGGTGAAGGTGGTTTAGCCTAATTTTGTTGCAGTTTACCTATCTTGTGTATACCATAGAAAATAAGTTAGTTAGCTCATCTGCCTTTTCCAGGTCATTAATTATCAAATGTTCCTATAGCTCCTTCCCGGTCTTCTTCCCATTAATATATTTGCAAAAGATTTTAGGGTTAGTCTCACTCTCCTTTGCAACTAACTTTTCATTTTCTATTTTAGCCAGTCTTTTGCAAGCCTTGTTGATTTTCTTTTACTCTTGTAAAGCAGTTCCCTCTTTTTTGTATAATTTAAATACCTGTTTTTTACTCTGTATCTTGATCTTTAAACCATTGTTAAGCTACATCAGACTGATTTACTCCTTTTACTTTTATTCCCACATGGTAAATGATGATAAGTGTGTAAGGATTTGAATGTTGTACAACTATGTCCAGCATTTGTGTTACAGTCTATACATTATATTGCCGCCCTTAGACCATTAAAATCTGGCCTTTTAAATGTAAGTGTTTTTATTTGCCCCTTACAGCTTTGTTTGGTGAGTTTAGTCTCAAATAAGACTTTGTTGTGATCCCTGTTTCCCAAGGGTACCCCTATTTCAACAATTTACACTATCTCAATATTATTTGTGATGACTAAATCCAAGATATCAAAAAATAATTCCTTAAAAACCCATGGTGCCTAATACCATTTAGTAATCAGGCAACTTTAATATTATTATTATTATTATGGTATATTCCACAGAAACAACGACGATATTAAAATTGTATATATATATATATCACAGGAGTAATTAGTGTATACTTGTGTCCAAAAAGGGGGAGAAAGGAGTATATAATATTGAATAACACACCCCAAGATTATCCAATGTAGCGATTATTCACTATAAATTACTTAACTCCCTTTTAATACATCTCTACAGCATTCCTCATATTCAGCATTAAACCTGCTTAATCACAGGAACCCTTCCCAGATAATTTATACACCCTCTTAAAAATTATACTATATACAAAACATACACTCTTGGGCAATGCTACCTAAGGAACATACAGAAAGCAAATATAAATGTAATAACCCCCAAGCAGGTTTATATGGTGCTACTGTTCTGCACCAAGTTACCACCAATTAACCACCAACACTCTCATATATGCATAATACTTGCAGTTCATTGGTTGGTTGCATTAATCATGTAGGGATTACAAATGTATGTTCCATTCAATTACTCCTCAGAGCTTCCTCATTGCCCTTCAGTGACTCCTGGCCCCCCGACTGATCGGTTTCGCCCTTCCTAGGGCTTATTCATGGGGTACTGTCCTCTGTTGTATCTCTGGCTAGAAATAGCCCTGTACTTCCTGGTTTGTGTCAAAATGACGCGCACAGCGTCATGACGTCACTACGCTTGTTCATTCGCTCCACAGTGGAATGCATAATGAAGATAACTGATTTTGGAGTTCTTATGATTGGCATTCGCCTGCAGGATGACGTCATTTGCTTGTGTATCACCATTGGACAACACTATTCTCTGTAATCCAATCACATCAAATCAGACTTTTTTTTAAAAAAATGACATGTAGAAGTAATTCTCTTTACTAACAAGGATTTGCAGCATGAATACCATTTAATTGCATAGCATCTATATGCAGGCACAGGGACATCTTTGAAGAAAATATATTTATTACTTGATGTGGTATATATTAGAAATATTTAATGAAGTTACTCAAGACCAGATTGCCTAATACCATAATTATAAAATAAGAAACTATGATCCTCAGTCCATACCATTATCTAAACGAAATTAGTGTTAATTTATTTTTCAAGCATACCCCCTATTTTTTATTAATAAGTAAAAATAATTGGAATGTGACCAAGTATACAGTTTCTACTCATTAGATTTGTCCATTCAAAGGAACTGTATCATTATATCTTTTTTACTAGATATTGAGGTATAACCCCCTTTCATTATAGTTGGTAGAAATGTCCCAAAAAAACAAAACTCTTATTCACTCCAACTCATGGTAGAAACCACACACCGTTATCACGGACCAGATATTGTATAAAAAATGGACTTTGAAGATGCCCCTCAATTTTATTATTTCAATCAATAATAGTAATAGTTTGACTGTCATGAGCATCCCATCCTTGGTGCCCGGCTGTCTTGTATTTCCCCATTGGGGGATTGCCTGTTCTATTATCTTTAATGTTAGGATATTTCCATTTCTATTCTATAAGATCCTGACTCTATCACTGACAACATGTTTTATTTCACGAGAAGGGGCATAGGAAAAACCGCAAGATCCATTTACTTTCTCTTTGTAATAATAGTTTATTGAGGTCTCCACCTCTTGAATCTGCTGATATCTTGTCAATCACTTGAAATCTCATAAATTCTGTTTGTTTACCACGATAGAGCTTTATATGACGGGATACTGTATCTAGATCATTCACCACTGAGTATGTATGCTCCATGATTCTCCTTCGTAGCTGGTGGATAGTTTTACCCACATATAATTTCGTACATGGGCACTTCATAACATTCACAACATGTGTCGATGAACAGCTAACAACTGTCCTTAATGCAAAAGTCCTAGATGTTCCTGGGTGTACAATTTCCTTACTGGGTTGTATACATTTACACGCCTTACAGTGTCTACAGCGAAATAGTCCATTCGTTGGTCTTAACCACGTCCTAGAGTCAGAAGAGGGCTGAAAGAAACTCTTCACCAATATGTCTTTTATATTCGTGTTTCTACTGTATGTTATGGAGGGCTCCAAAGGTAAATAATTCTTCAACGTAGAGTCACTTGACAGAATGTTCCAATGTTTTTGTATCACCTCTTTTAATGGCTTCCAATCACTTCCATAGGTTGTGATGCATCTCACATTTTCATCTGTTGGTTCTTCTTTTATCCCATACAGATATTGGATTCTAATGCTCTCCTATATAATTTTTTTAGGACCCGATTCGGGTATCCACGGTTTTTAAACCACAGCCTCAAGTCATCTGCTTGTTTCTTAAATTCCAGCGAGCTATCAAAGTTTCTCTTTAGGCGTACATATTGGCTGAAAGGTATCCTGGATTTTAATGCAAATGGGTGCTGGCTCGACCAATGCAATAAAGAATTTGTAGCTGTTCTCTTTCAATGTGTTATCGTATGGATTTCACCCTCATCTGTTTTCTTTAATAATAAATCAAGGAACGCTATCTTTTTGTCCACTGATGTTTTACATGAATTTCAGTCCCATGTTATTGATGTTTATACTTCGCATGAAGTCTTCAAATTGCTGCTGTGTGCCTGCCCATACTACAAGAATGTCATCAATAAACCTTCAACAGAGCTGGATTTTCTCTGAAAAGGTTTCCATAAATTCAGAGAAGACACAATTTTGCTCCCAATACACCCAGGTACAAATTTACGTAGTTGGGTGCATACGACGTACCCATGGCTGTACCACGTATCTGATGGTACCATCTTTTGTCAAAGAGGAACAAATTCTTCATGTAATGATAAAGCCATTAAAGGAAGACAGATGATTACCCTTCATACTCAAGTAGTATTCAATGGCCCTCAGACCGGAATCATGTGGAATACTTGAGTATAGTTGTTCTACGTCAATAGATGCTAATAAAGCATCTGGAGGCACGTGGGGGGTCATCCAATTGTCACAAGACATCCAATGTATCCTTTAAATAGGACGGCAGTATTGCTACTGTATCCTTAAGATAGTCGTCAACGTACACACTTTTTTTTCTCAGTCAAACTATTACAACCGGATACAATTGGACGCCCCAGCACAGGTAAGGTTTCCTTGTGTATCTTTGCTAGTGCATACAATTTTGCCACAGCTGGACTATTTGGCCATAGATAGTCATGAGTATTTGCGTCTATCAAGTTATTATCCTTAGCCTCAAGCAGCATTTGTTTTAATTCTTTACTAAAGGAACTAAATAGTCTTTTTTTTCAATACCTTATATGTGGACTTATCCTTAAGCAAATTATAGCACATCCATAGATAATCTGATTCATCCATCAGGATGGTGCTTCCACCTTTATCTGCCGGCTTAATAATCACATAACTTTCTTTGAGCTCCTTTAGTGCCTTCATTTCCAATGCACTAAGATTCTTCTTTTGATGCAAGAAGTGATGCGATGTTTCCTTGGATATCTTTTTAAAATCTTTTTCTACCAAATCTACAAAGACCTGTACATTAGCAAAGTCTTTAAAGTCAGGGGTAAATTGACTTTTACATTTTCTGTCCATTTTATGCAAGACCTCATTTCCATTAGAAGCCTGTTATTGCAATAAGGCAAACAAGTCCTTCAATGTTTCCCTGTCCTCATGATCCAGACCTAAATTGTGGATGATCCAGACCTAAATTAATGTAATCCTTCCATTGCTAAATGGTTATCTGTATTTATCTTTGTCTGAACCTAATTTATGTACAGCGCTACGGAATATGTTGGCGCGTTATAAATTAACTATCATAAGAATAATAATTGGTTTCTTTAATGTCAAAGAACTTTTTTAAAGCCAATTTTCTTGCAAATAAGTTTATATGTTTGATGTCATCAAATAAGTTAGAATAACTGGTTGGGACATATGATAAGCCCTTAGATAGTACAAATCTGTATTCTTGAAATATTTACCTTTGGAGCCCTTTATAACATACTTTAGAAACTCGAATATAAAATACATGTTGTTGAAGAGTTTCTTCCAGCCCCCTTCTGACTCTGGGATGTGGTTAAGACCAACGAATGGACTAATTTGCGGTGGACGCTGTAAGGCTTGTAAATGTATACAACCCAGTAAGGAATTTGTACACCCAGGAACATTTCAAGTGATTGACAAGATATCAGCAGGTCCAAGAGGTGGAGACCTCAATAAACTATTATTACAAAGGGAAAGTTAATGGATCTTGCGGCTAAATAAGCATTACCCTGAGGGGTTAAATGAGGGTTTTATCCTATGCCCCCTTCTTGTGAAATAAAACACATTGTCAGTGATAGATTCAGGATCTTATAGAATAGAAATGGAATTATCCTAACATTAAAGATAATAGAGAGGGCAATACCCCAATGGGGAAATATAAGTCGCCAGGGCACCAAGGATGGGATGCTTATGACAGTCAAACTATTATTATTAATGATTGGAATAAAAAATTGAGGGGCATCTTCAAAGTCCATTTATGCAATATCTGGTCCGTGATAACTGTGGTAAAAGTGTGATTTTTACCATGAGTTGAAGTGAATAAGAGTTTACATTTCCATTTCTGGACCTTTCTACTAACTATACCTCAGTATCTAGCAAAAAAGATATAATGATACAGTTCCTCTGAATGTACAAATTTAATGAGTAGGAACTGTATACTTGGTCACATTGCAATTATTTGTATTTCTTAATAAAAAGAAGGGGTATGATTGAAAAATAAATAAACACTAATTTTGTTTACATAATGGTATGGACTGAGGGTCATAGTGTCTTCTTTTATAATAATGGTATTAGGCAATCTGGTCTTGAGCAACTTCATTCCATTTTTTTGGTATAGACCACATCAAGTAATACACATATTTTCTTCAAAGATGTCCCTGTACCTGTATATAGATGCTATGTAATTAATTGGTATTCATGCTGCAAATCATTGTTAGTAAAGAGAATTATTTTTACATGTCATTTAAAAAAAAAAACACTTCCTGACTTGATGTGATTGGATTACAGAGAATAGTGTTATCCAATGATGATACACAAGCAAATGACGTCATCCTGCAGGCAAATGCCAATCATATGGACTCAGAAACCAGTGAACTGCCTTTTTGCGTTCCACTGTGGAACTCATGAACAAGCGTAGTGACGTCATGATGCTGTGGCGTCATTTTGACGCAAACCAGGAAGTAAAGGGCTATTTATAGCCGGAGATACAACAGAGGACAGTACCCCATAAATAAGCCCTAGGAAAGACGAAACAGAACCGTCGGGGGGTGGGGGGAGGGCCACGAGACACTGCAGGGCAATGAGGAAGCACTGAGGAGAACATACATTTGTAATCCCTACATGATTAATGCAACCAACCAATGAACTGCAAGTATTATGCATATATGAGAGTGTTGGTGGTAATTGGTGGTAATTTGGTGCAGAACAGTAGCACCATATAAACCTGCTTGGGGGTTATTACATTTATATTTGCATTCCATAGCAAGAGTGTATATTTTGTATATAGTATAATTTTTAAGAGGGTGTATAAAGTATCTGGGAAGCGTTCCTGTGATTAAGCAGGTTTAATGCTAAATATCAGAAATGCTGTAGGGATGTATTAAAAGGGAGTTAAGTAAATTATAGTGAATAATCGCTACATTGGATAATCTTGGGGTGTATTAATCAATATTATATACTCCTTTCTCCCCCGTTTTGGACACAAGTAGACACTAATTACTCCTGTGATATAGATATATATATATATATATATATATTTATATATATTCAATTTTAGTATTGTCGTTGTTTATGTGGACCAGATAATGATCTCTGTGTGTACTCAAGAACCTGATCCCTTTAGATGAACTGCTGGTATCACTCATCCAGTTTATTTCAGGGTCATTAAAATCTCCCATTATTAGAATTTGACCATGCTTAGCTGCATTTCCAATCTGTAACAACAATTGCAGTTCCTCACTTTCAATAATACTTCAGGGTTTAAAGCATACCCCTTCCAGTAATCTTTTAGAATTTGTTCCTCTGTTTTTTACCTCAACCTACAATGAGTCAACCTTATTGCTGATTCCACCATAAATATCTTCTATTGGCTTAAATTCAGGCTTAACATATAGACAAATAGCTTGTTCTCTTTTACAATTTCCCAAGTCTTTCCTAAATAGGTTATAACCATCCAAATTAACAGCCCAGTCATGAGTCATCCCACCATGTTTTGTTAATGCCTATTAAATCCCATTTCTCATTAACTGCTAATAATTCTAACTTTCCAATTTTCCTGGAAAACTGTGATAGTTATATCACTAGCAAAAGTCTTTGTTTTGTAAATATTCTTTTATATATAGATAGATGGCACAGTGAAAAATTTGAGATTTTATTTATGAAAAAGATATATAAAAACTGGACTGGGTATAAATATATATATATATATATATATATACATATAGCCAGCAACGGATGAACAAATGTAAGAACTAATATAGCAAACACAACATTTCTTCTCCCAGCCGCCAAAGCTATTTTTAATTTGTATGTTAACTTAGGATTCAGTACATTATCAATTCAGTGTGGATATATAAAAATTTACGAGATTAGCGCCAGAAACAAAAACCCCAAAAACACACTAAATACACCAAAAAAAAATCCACAAACATCACAGACAGCATGGGGCAACAGCTAGGACGTCTGTGTGTGAGGTGGAATGCGAATTTCACTCGATTTAGACGATTTTCACCACACAAAAATCGCCTAAGCAAGGAAAAAAATGGTTGTCGCAAAAAATGAAAACGAGGCTACATGACACCAGAACACACAAAACACTCCTAACCATGTAGCCCTTTACACATCACACTATGACCTATAAAATACACTATTACAAAAGCCAGAAAACACTCACGAGAAACGTATCACATTAATAACATTACGACTATACAATGCCACTTTACACAATAAACCAACGGCTTTACCTCGTGCACGCAGCCTATTTAGAATGCACAGTTCAAACATTCATTACACTTTATAAGCAGGGCACTAACACTCACAATGTATATTCTATGCAGACGCAAAATACAAACAGATTGTTAGCTTCTTTTGCCTATTTCTCGCTTCATATATCAATTACAAATAATTAAACTATACTAAGTTATTGCATAAATAATTAATTCTTAATTAATTTCATAAATCATTATTATTAACTACATAATCATAGAAATATATATCTCTCGCAGAGGACCAAAAGTAAACAACAGGATAGGCTCACAATGAGCTCCAAAGGTATTCGATGAGCACCGAGGGTGCTCAACGCAAGCCTCGTAATGAGCGCCAAAGGTACTGAGGCTCGCAATGAGAGCCAAAGGCTCTGATTGCGAGGCATGTGATGAGCGCCAAAGGCACTCAGTGCAAGCCTCGCAATGAGCGCCGAAGTAATGTCTCAAACAGCATTCCCATGGCTTCAAATTTTATTGCCCCGTCATTTATGACGGGCAAGTCTCTAGTTCATATAATACTGCAATCTTAAATATTGAATCCAGAGAAAGGCAAACCAAAAAAAAAAAATAGTGAAACTTGGTCAATTATTTCAAAGTAGGCAAATAAATTAATTTCTTCCTAACCCATTCACTGGTGATTGGATTACTCCTTTAATCAATACTCTCAATGTAATTAAACATTTAAATTTTACCACAAATGATCATCCTCCTACTAACATGAACCCTTAATTACATACAATGAAACAACGTTTCAGTCCTTGGAATACAGAATTTTAACATTACAAACATGAAATTTAAGAAAATGCAAGGTAACTGTTTTGTGGGGCCAATCCTGGCAAAAGTCACTTTCAAGATACTCCATTTTTTTCTTTGTTTTGTATGTCGAAGTGGTTCCTTTAAAAAGAGCCCAGCAGACTTGTAATTTTGTCTATGGGAGAGTGGTTCTCTACAAAGAGACTGCCAGACATCAAAGTTTGTCCGCAGGGTATAACCACTGTTATCTATGTTTTTTGCCACTTTATAGAGTATCCTTAGCGAAATAGTGGTCCCCTAAAAAGAGTCTGAGTCCTTGAAATAAAACCACTGTTCTCTATATTTGTTGTGGTATTTTTTGTGAATTTGTCGAAAATATAAGAGCACTGTTGCTTTTTTAATTGTGTTATTTGTCGATTAGTTGTATTGTTATTATTTTGTGTAATTTTTCTTGTAAAAACATCTAATAAATCACCCTGACTTTGTTTTTGTTTTTTTATATAAACTTTAATTTCCTGTGGATTCTTGCATCTTGAAAATGCAACATACATTTGGCCATGGGCAAATACTGGTTCTTCTGAAAAGATTACAATGGATTTAAAGTTCAAAACTTTGTGCACCAGGAACATTTAAAAGGAGTAAACGTAAGCAGAAACTTTCAAGGTCTCTTGGACATACAGTGTAAATTCTAGTTATAATTTTATTTCGACAGGTTTTTCTTTTCCACCATAATCCATTAACAAAAACATAATGATATGGAATGTCAATGTATTACAATGCCCTTGCCTCCAAGTCAGTACAATTTAATGGAAACCACGCAGTTAGTGTAGTTTGTCGATGCTCACTTTGGGCCAAAGCATTTCTTTCATTTCCAACATTAAAATAAACAAAGTGTCTTTGGGGCAAATCTACAGCTTATCGATATACTGCATGTGATCATTAATGCATTTCAAATTTGAGGAGACGCCATATTGCTTCTGGCGCACTTACATAGCGAGATGCAAGTTCATCATGTAATAACTCAGTTTGTTCTTGATTTTCTGAACTTTTGACCACTACAGTAGCTGCATCATGGCCTTTGAAAATATATTTGTAGACATATTTAATGGATTTTATAGTTCAACCTTTCACATTAATGTGTGCCTTATATTTTACAAGCAAATGTGGATTGTATGGCACCACATATCTCTTATCAACTTTTTTTCCACGAATAATGGCATTTTGTCCTTCTCTTCTTCTATAAAATGGATAGCCATCACAATTAGCATAAGTTTTGTCCATATAATATTTTGTAAATTCTTTAGTGCATTTTTTTTTCCATACATGGTGATTGTGGATTAATATCTCCACATGGTCCTTGAATCACGCCATGAGTTACAATCTCATATAGTCTACCATGTATTTTTGGATCTGGTAGTTCAGCAATAATGACTGAATCCACTTTATCACCAGTATCGAATGTATATTTCTCTTGAAGGTATAAAAGCACATGTGCATGTAGAAGGCCTCTTTTTTAAATTCTATGGTATAAACATGTCAGACATTTGCCAAATAACTGAGTCATGGTTATGTCACGTATTAATTCAGTTAATTTGATTTTGAAGACTCTTGCCACTAAATCTGGTCTATTGGAAGCAGTTTGTCCAATTAGCAGATTCTGTACAATCTCTGGCCATTGTGGATTACATGTAAATGTAAAAAATCTGTTTTTTCAAACTTAGTTACAATAGCCATAGCATCATTGTATCTTTCTAGCGTATTGCAAGGAGATCATTGGAAAGAAGAAGGTAAAGTGATAGCTTTGCCAGCTGCAAGCTCTCTGTTTGTAGCTACCTCAGTGACATAATCCATCAGTCCACAATACTGTTCTACATATAGTTTATCTAGTTGATATTTTATGAAATTTAAATTATTTGCCTCACCTTGCAAATATGAATAAGTGATTGTTGTGTTGGTTTTCCACCACATAAAATGGGATTAATTCCATCTTGAATGGCAGTTTGAGCATAGAAATATTATTTCTGACACGTATTTTAGAATTTTCGGTAACTGTCGTGTGTTAATTTGGGTTGCCATCCAGCTTCCCTATTGGGGAAAAAAAATTGGATTGTATTTTGAAACAGTAAGGGCCATGTCCTGGCACATTAGCAGCTAATGTTGAACCCATAGATGCAAAGGATATGGCACTAATCTATGATCTTATGTTTGTTTTGAAATTTTGGTAATTCGGGAAAGTAGGCTCAGTTATAATGCTTTTTAAATATGTTGGTAAGTGTTGTCTTTGTGGAAGTCTTACCTTGCCTTTTTAACAGCAACTAACGAACTGGTCAATATTTTGTAAATGCCATTGTTTTTTTAATTGCCTTCTTGGGCTTGGATGTTAGTTTGTCAGCCGCTATTCTTTTGCTTGCGAGTCTCTCCCATTCTTTTTGTTGTCAAATTTCCTTTTGCTCCAGCGTCTGTTGATCTGTCCATGTTTTTTGATGTTGTCTAGTTTGACGTCTTTTCTTTTCCTCTTTATTTTCAGTATCTGCCATATTAATCTTTAAATAAAAATAGTACATGAGTACATTTGCTTCTTTTTCTTTTTCTTTAAATGAACCTTTTTGTTTTGTTTTGGTTAGTTTTTTTCCTATCCTGTTTTGTGTGCATCAGTGTTTGCATTATGGGGTTCGCTTTATAAGGTTGGACTTAGCAGATTAGTTAGGTTGCAGTCTATTTTGTGAAAGGTACTCAGCAAACATGATAGGTCCTTCTATTTTGTATATGTTAACAGCCTTTCTCGTGTTCTCCTGTTTTGTGTGTGGCAGTATTGTCATTAAGGGCTTAGTTGTGTTTTTTGTGCACTACTGTTGTCATTAGGTGTTTAGGGTATGGAGTTGGGCTTGGAGGGTTGCACACATTAAATAGTATATATCCTTCCATTTTGTATATCTTAACAGCATTGTCCTTTTCTGTTTTGTATACACCACTGTTGGCATTAGGGGTTAGGATACCCCTTTATTTTTTGTTGGTATACTGTTTTGCTTGCGGTAATGTTGTCATTAGGGGTTTACGGTTATGGGATTATGCTTAGAGTGTTAGTTTGGTTGCAGTATGTTTCTACAAAGGTAGGCACAAAACAGGATAGGTCCTTCCATTTTATATGTGTAAACAGAGGTACCTAATGTATTTTTTTTTTAACATTTAATACTGTACCTCTTGTCTTCAATGTGTTGTGTATAAATTCCTGTAGAGATGATGAGACTCTTCAGGCAGGGTCTGTTGAGAATTACAAAAAGAGATGCAAATGTTAAAATAACATTTAAATCAATTTGTGTTTGTACTAACACCATACAAAACAGTATATATACTTTAATTTTGTATGTATTTAGAGATGTTTAGGTTATGGGGCTAGGCCTAGACAGTGGTGCATAGAAAAAGGAAAGATCCTTCCATTTATTATGTTTTAAGAACATTTGTTGTAGTATCCTGTTTTGTGTGTGCCACTGTTAGCATTAGAGGTTTAGGTTATGGTGTTAGGTTTATAGGTTGGGGCAGACAGAAGAGGCTAGATCCTTCAATTTTATATCTGTTGACAACATTTGTTGTAGTATCCTGTTTTGTGTGGCCCACTGTTGGCATTAGGGGCTTAGGGTACTTTTTTTTTTTTCTTTTGCTGTCATCTGTTGGCATTAGGGGTGCAGGTTATGGGGTTAGGGTTAGAGGGTTAGTTAGGTTGCAGTTTATTCAAATTTGCTCAAACCAAACAGCATAGATCATTTTTTTAAATGATTTGTTATTCTGTACCTGTTGTCTTGAATTTGTTATCTTCAGGCAGTGTCTGTTGAAAATGACAGACAGATATGCAATTGTTGAAATAACTTCTTTTTTTTTTTTTTTACTAAGGCCATGGTATTTTTGTTAAGAAAATGTGTTTTTGTACATTACCTGTTGGATTTAATTTGTTGTCTGAAAATTGTGTGAAACCGTGTGAAATCGTGCAGTTCTGCAAATTAGTCAGTGACACTCTTCAGGCAGAATCTGTTCAAAATGACAAAAATATGGAAATGTTGAAATCCACTGTAAATATTAATATATATATATATATTTTTGCTAAAAGCAAAAATTATGTTTTCAAACATGTATTAATAAAAGCTAGTTTCGTCTTTAAATTTCTCCTTTTTTATTATTTTGAAATTTACACCATTTTACCCCACCTAAACATTTATCTGTCTTTGAAATCTTACTATACATGAATAATGTCTTCTAATTGCTTCTGTACATTAATAATGTTGTTTTTTTAGAATATTTAAAACCCAATTTTTTTTTTTTTAGAAATTACTATTCATTTATTAATTAATTATAAAAATGTATAAATATTTTCAATGTTACTGTACATGAATAATGTTGCTAATGGCAATATTTCAAACCATATATATGTATATATGTTTTGTAATTGTTAATTAATGTATTAATTCATTAATTATAGCTTACTTATTTGCTTTAATTTGCAGGTTTCAAACTTCTAAAGTGATAATCAAGTTGCTTCAGAAGTAACACCACTAGTGAAATGTACAGTCACACTGTTCATCACCTGAGGAGAAATGGAGAAAGTTCTAGAAAGTTTGCAGAGTGTGAGCTAAAGTAGAAACCGATATAACACAATGAGCTATTTGAGTTCCATCCGCCATTTCATGCAAAGTACTTATTTCTTCCATAGAAAATGGCTTGTATGTGCTACATGCCACAAGATGTGTGGTACGTGCCGCATAAAGTGTTATTAAATTTGGGTAAGTGTTCTGAGTACGTTTTTAAATTTGACGTGCTTGGTCTTGTTTTCATTTTTTTTCAGCCGCAATTTTTTTTCATGCTTATCCGTTTTGTAAGTGTTGAAACTCATGAAAATCAACTTAAATTTGCATGCAACCTCACTCACAGACGTCCTGGCTGTCCCCCCTGTGCTGTATGGGATTTTTGTTTTTATGTTTTTTTTTCTTTTGTGTATTTTTTGTGTATTTTGATGTGCGCGGTTTGGCCGTTAACCTTGTATTTTTTCGACCACAGATTTTTTTTCCTATTTCCTGCGGGTCTTATTTTTTGTGTGTGTAAGTCAAATTTTTTTTTTCTAAGTCCCACAGGTTGTATTTTTTTTTCCCTCTAAGTCTCACTTTCCTTTCGGTGCTACGCGAGGGCCGCAGTTGCTGGGGGCTCACTGCGCGAGCCTGCAAGCGTTAGCGACAACCCGCAATGCTCACAACTATATATGTGATTAATATTTTTTTACATTTGATTTATTTGGAGAGAGTATGGAGGGAGGATACCGAAAGACTGAATCACTGTAGTGACAGTCCTTGGATATTCAGGCATGGTGGAAATGCAAGAACCAAGCACCATGCCAAGTAAATATCATATACCCTATCATCCCCTCACATACCCACACCTGTGCTCAACATGCGCATAGATAACACACATGCAATGTAAATGCTGCCCACAAATGAAAGGGAAATTTAAGGCTCCTGAATTTGACTAGGGATATATGTTAGCTGTGTGTCTAAATACTTAAGAGATAACACTTTACAATAAGTATCAATACAAAATACATAATTGAAGTGAGTAAATATCCAATCCTCTTCTGGTCATGCAGACTCGGATAAGACTGAACAACAACAAGAAACATCCAATAACAAGATCATATATAGTGTCCACTGCAGTGTATGCAGGAACAGACTCTGTAGGTCTAAATGTGTAGAGCATATGTCCTCATGTGCTGCAGAGGGTTGACTGCATCAGGAATAATTCAATTATTTTGATTTGAGCCATTACTAACTAGGCTAATAATAAACAGCAATGATAATTTGTAGCAAATACTAACGCCACACAATGTCAATTTATTGAACCATCCATGGTCAAAACATCATTATGTCAAAACATTATAGATATATAGTGTTATGCCCAGAACACTGGACTATAAAACTGTTAAAATGTTATGGGCCCCATGTAACTCTCCCTCCTATATGTATGGTGTCAAAATCACATGAATGTCAGGACTGTAGCAACCATGATGGCATGGCTAGGGTTAAATATGGTTTAAGGGTTCAATAACACTAGGCAATATTTGGATAGGTTTAAATATGGTTTAATGTGTTCATACTGCTAGGTAATCTTTCGCTAAGGTTAAATATGGTAAGCTGTCACATCCTAGGGGTGAGTGACCAGGTACCCCATCCTTCTTTCAGCTTACAGGACCAACCCTTGGATTGTGATGGATTTAGATATGTCAGGGCTCCACTCGCTTCTCCTGTTCAACAATAGCAGTCATTAGAATGTAGGAACACTGGGACCCTTTAAGATAAGACCCAGCAGAGAATCAGGATAACCGCAAGTGATTAGCTTAATAAAATAACAACAACTCTTTCCCCTAGAATGACACATACACCATGTTTATGCACAGTCAAACAGAGCATAACTTTAATGTGAACAGGACAGTACATTTATAGAAAACAGCAACCAACCATAACAAGACATAACCATACATCAACATAAGCTGAACCAGTTCCCATATTGCATACCATAGCCTCTTGGGGGGAGCTGTCCATCAAATTATTTAATCCCCATGACCACCCCTGCTGGCCAGAAGCATGGCTGAGTAATCCTCTTAATCTACTCTTTGTTCTGAGCCTTCACCAGGGGGTCATTAGTCAGAGCAATGGTGGTGACACAATGTCTGACTGCTAATGGGACTGTCCACAGAAAATATGATCCTGGCCTATGTGATGGTAATTTTTAGTTACCATGTGGCTACCAAGCATCACATAGTCTATACTATTCTTCTCTGTAGACACATATGGTTATGGTTAACATTTCATCAATTGATGGCCACTGATGAAATGCTGTCGAGAAGAGAATTCCCTTTTTTATTTATTTTTTATAAATTAATAACCTGTGTTTTTTTATTTTGGGAAAGTTTCACATTCATTAAGGAATTTAGTTCATCTGCAAGCAGTGCTATCAAATAATATATAATCAAGTAATAACTGTAGCTTTCATAAAGCCATACCATCAATGACAATCCCCCCCCCCCCAGCAGAATGATCTTACACACCATTAATAAGCACATACATCATGTTTTAATGTGCATAATTGATGTTAGGCTTCATTTGTACCAATTCACAAATAGCTGTGGAATTGCATAGTCCCACCTTTCTGTGTTAATTAAACCCAGCTGTTATACATGCACTAGTTAAGCATTGCATCCTCCTATCAATATAAGACCAGATACTGTTGTCTGATCTAAATAACAGACATTAAGACTGATGACCTATGTTTTTCATGAATTTTATGGGTACATGCTTACATAATTAAATAGTAAATGAGGTTGAAAAAAGACTTTTAGTCCATAAAGTTAAACCTTTTAAGATCTCCTCTGATCTGCAATATGGAGGTTAGTTGTTTATTGATCCAGAGGAAGGCAAATAGAAAAAAAGAACAAGTGGAACTTAGCCAATCGTCTAAAAAGGGGAAAAATGTTTATTCCTTCCTGACCGCAGTTACTGGCGATTTGATTCCTCCTTAGATCAATACTCTTTCTCTAATTAACCAAGATAACCCTTAATGCCCTTTTTAATTAAAAATATATACCTTTTTAAAGTTATCTATCGAATCCGCTGTCACCACCTCCTTCGGTAGAGAATTCCACAGATAAACCACAATTACTGTGAAGAACCATTTTCTTTCTTTAAGGTGGAATCTTTTTACTTCTAAACTCAAATGATGTCTTCTTGTTAGCTGAAAACCTTTTGCCACAAAACGCTCACTTGAAAAAGCTTTATACTAACCCTGGATGTAATTATGTAGTGTAATCATATCTCCTATTAGACACCTTTTTTCTAGAGAAAATACATTTAATTTGGTTAGCATTTCTTTATAACTTAGACCCTCCATTCCCCTTATTATATTTGTTGCCATTTTTCAGCTCTAAAATGGCCTTTTTTTGAAGTGATATTCCATATTCCAAATGAGGGCGTACTAGAGATTTGTATAGTGGCAGAATTATATTTGCTTCCCTTTTTAATACATGCTAATATTTATTTGCCTTTGCAGCTGCTGCTTGGCATTGATCACTGTTACCTAGGTGGTTGTCCACAAGTACTCCTAAATCCCTTTCGGTATCAGATACCACTAGATTTGCTCCATTAAGATTATAAATTGCAGGACCATTTTTCCTTCCCAGATGCATAACTTTAAATTTATTCACATTAAATTTCATCTGCCATTTAGATTCACATTCTTCTAATTTATGTAAATCCCTTTGGATGGAAAGTACATCATAATCTCATTTAATTACCTTGCCCAACTTAGTGTCATCAGCAAAAATGTAGACAATACTTTCCATTTCTACTTCAAAATCGTTAATAAATATGTTAAAAAGGAGAGGACCTAATACTGAACCCTGAGTATCCCCACTTACCACATTAGTCCAATCTGAGTATGTTCCATTTACCACAACCCTTTGCTTCCTGTCTTTTAGCCAGTTCTCAAGTCATGAGCAGATATTTGCTTCAATTAATGTATCCCTTAGTTTGCACAATAGTCTTCCATGTGGCACTGTTATCAAAATACTTTGCAAAATCTAAAAAAACTACATCCACTGAGTTGCCTTGATCCAGGTTCCTACTAACCTCCTCATAGAAACTGATTAGATTTGTTTGTCATGACCTATCCCTCATAAATTCATGTTGACTCCTACTTATAATCCTATTCAAATAGACATAGACCCCTATTCAATTGAGTGATTGTTGCTTACTGGAGCCTGTAATGTAGCCCGTAAATGACTGTTCTTTTCAATTGGCGTATTTTAGCTAGCCGGAAATGATCTGCGTGTTATAGGCTGAAAATCCCTGCCTTTGCCAAATTCATAAATCCCAGCTGATCTAAGCCTTTGACTGTTCAAGCTCGCAAATGTTACAATCACTAAAATCACAAATCGCTATTCAAATGCCATAATTTCCAAATGACGCAATTAGTTTCAAAGCCACAAATGCCAAATATATTACGAGTTCCAAATAGGACCCGCAAAGGGTTTACAGACTAGTTTGTAACACTGCAAAAGACAATTAAAACACACCACTGGACTTTAAAATATGGGGAAAGCAAGGGGAGGCATTATGTGCAATGCACAACAATTTCCAAATAGGCCTTAAAAAATATTTAATTTTTTCATATGTTGGAATGGTCATGCATATTCCAATATGAAAAGTGTGGCTGCAAGATGCTGAAAGCAATAAAAACCATACTACCTGGTTAAATTGCAACACACTCACAGAAGCTCTAATGTGGACCCTAAAAATAGAAAGATAATCTTATAAACATCTCACTCATCAGATCTACATTGGGAAAAGAAATACTGGCCAAATTACACCTCCACATGACATATATCAAGTACCAGGAGAACATTTTATTTTTGGCTTTTTAGTCCTTCAGTCGCGTCTGACTCTCTGTGACCCTATGGACTGCAGCACACTTATCTATGTCACCGTCTGTGCTTATCCACAAGGTTTTTATGGCAAAGATACTGGAGAGGGGTGCCAGTTCCTTTTTCAGTGGACCACAATTTGTCGGACATCCTCTTTGCTATGACCTGCCCACCTAGAGTGCCCCTACATGGGATAGCTCACAGCTTCATTGAAGTACACACGCCCCTTCACCACAACAAGGTAGCGATCCAGAAGGGGAACAGGAGAACATACACCACACTATTCTACTCTAACCTATCAGGAAGGGCCACAAACACACATGGAGGTTGTTCAGAATCAGGTGGAACAGCAGCCAACTCGCCTCCATCAGGGATAATCTCAACTACACCCATCCAGGAAAGTCCCACACAATTGCTGGTGGCCATGTGCCAAGATATATACACATTATCAGTTGGTCAAATCACATCAAGTGTTTTGCTATCAATCAATTCACATTATCACCTGTAATATTCTTATCAGCCCTTCAGGAGAATGTTGATACTCCACAGTATCCCAAATTGGACCTTTCATGTGTATTAACCCTTTATATTAAATTAGTATTATTATTATTATATGTATTAATCTATTGCACAGTAACTGGGGTTTATTAGTTTACTGATATAGGAATGTGACATAAATGTGATATATGTGGATGTCCCAAAACCCCAACCATTGAAAACACACTGACAAGGTGATAACGGTATAACAAAGCTTTATTTCATACACACTCAGAATTGGACAAGACTGTGCATTAATTTCACACCTTTTTTGCAATTGGATTTTGCAAGTAAAGGCTGATAAATTGCAGAGTGCCCAGGTGAGAGGGATGTGGCTTGACTGTGTTAAACTAGTATAAAAGGTTTGTGAGCTGTTTGAGGTTGTTTGCAAGTGGATTTTTCTTTTGCAAGTAAAGGCTGATAAATTGCAGAGTGCACTAATTATGCCCATGTGAGAAGGCAGAAGTTAAGAGAAACAGGAGAAGGCTAACTTGTGAGCTTGCAAACATTTCTAGTATAAGTGCAATTTTAGTAATAGTGTAGGAGTTTTAATAAAAGGAGGTAGTTCAAAGAAAAGGGGGGCAGGCAGATTTATTGTGCAAAGGGGAAGAATAAAAAAGAGATAAATATATATCTATATATATATATTTTTTTTTTTACCAAGCTTTATACAAATATATTATTTCATATTATTTATTTTTCCCACTGAATTTTTGTGGACAATAATAATAATAATTATAAGTCAGTCCAGTGGCAACCTCACTCAGTGTACATCCTGTCATATGTATGCAATACTGGAACAGCTGATCCATGGACCATACCTCTGTGGCAGGTGTGAGCATGTTGCCTCTCTGGAAGCACAAATTGGGGAAGTGGAGAGGAGAATTGCAGCACTTAGTGATATCGCTTCACTGGAAAGGGAGTTGGTGCTCACGGAGCACAGTTTAGCTGTGCCGAGGGTGGAGCTTGGGCTAGTGAGGATGTCCAGGGAGGTAGCTGGGTTACAGTTACAAGGGAAATCAGGGGGAACAAGAGGAGACAGGCCAGTTCTGAGTTGGTAAACACAAACAGATTTGCCAGTTTTAGTGAAACTGTTGGGGATGTCCATTCAGGAATGGCAATGCTAGATAGAGCTATTCCCTCTAACAGACATGAGAACAGTTCTACTGGAGGAGTGGGTGGGCAGATTAGGCAGAGAAACAGACAGGTTTTGGTGGTAGGGGACTCTAGGAAGATAGACAGGGTTATTTGTCACCCAGATCCCAGCATTCGAACAGTTTGCTGTCTCCCGGGTGCTCGTCATGTAGTGGATCGGGTAGACAAATTAATGGGAGGGGCTAGAAATGAACCGACAGTCTTGGTACATATTGCAACCAATGTAAAAGTTATTGGATGATGCAGTGTCCTAAAGAATGATTTTAGAGAACTAGGTAATAAGCTGAAGGCAAGGACCTCCAAGGTAGTATTTTCTGAGATACTACCAGTGCCACATGCTAGCCCAGGGAGGCAGAAGGAGCTTAGAGAGGTTAATGCGTGGATAAAGATGTGGTGCCCTAAGGAGGGGTTTGTTTTTTAGAGCACTGGGCTCACTTCTCATGTTGGAAAAATCTCTACAGCAGGGATGGATTGCACCTTAATGATGAGGGAGCTTTTGTGCTAGGGGATAGGATGGTAGAAAGGCTGGCATCGTTTTTAAACTAGTAGGTGGGGTAAAGGGACTAGATATAAGTGATGGGTAGAATGTGTAGATGGTATAGAGGATGGATTAATAAGTTATAGGGGAAGAAATGGGGGGAGGGGTAGTATAGTCAATAGGGAGGTAGTACTAAGTAACTAAAGTACAGTGGCAGGCACTTCAGAACTACAGGCTCATAATATAAGGTGTATGATTGCTAATGCCAGAAGCTTGACAGGAAAAATGGGAGAGTTAGAATTATTATCAGTTAGTGAAACATGTGATTTAATAAGCATTACTGAAACGTGGTCGGATTAATCTTATGACTGGGCTGTTAATCTGGATGGTTATAACCTATTTAGGAAAGATTGGGGCAATGGTAAAAGAGGAGGGATTTGTCTTATGTTAAGCCTGAATTTAAGCCTATAATCAGAGAAGATATTTATGGCGGATCCAGTGATAAAGTTGAATGTTTGTGGGTAGAGTTAAATAGCGGAGCAGCAAATTCCAAAATAATATTAGTAGGAGTATGCTATAAACACCCAAATATAGCTAAAAGTGAGGAAATACAATACTTGTTACAGATTGGAAATGCAGCTAAGCATGGGCAAGTTCTAATAATGGGAGATTCTGAAATAAACTGGATAAATGAGACCAGCAGTTCAGCTAAGGGGAGCAGGTTCTTGAGTACACTCAGGTATCATTATCTGGCCCAGGTTATACAAGAGCGAACTAGAAATAAAGCTAGCTTAGATTTAGTCATCACAAATAATATTGAAATAATATCAAATGTTGAAATAGGGCAACCTTTGGGAAACAGCTATCACAGCACCGTCTCATTTGAGATTGAATTAAAAAAACTAAATTTTAAGGGGCCAACAAAAACTCTTAATTTTAAAAGGGCAGATTTTAACGGTCTATGGGCAGCAATACAAACTATAGACTGGGACAGAGAACTGATAGGTAAAAACACTGAATATAAATGGACAACATTTAAATCCTTACTATACATACCTATCGCCATATACCAATTGGGAATAAAAGTAAAAGGAGTAAATCGCATCAAATGTGGCTTAACAATGATTTAAAGATCAAGATATGGAGTAAAAAACAAGCATTTAAATTATACAAACAAGAGTGAACAGAGACTGTTTTATGGGAGTACAAGGAAATCAGCAAGGCTTGCAAAAGCTCTATTAGACTGGCTACAAATGAAAATAAAAAATTAATTGCAAAAGAGAGTAAGACTAACCCTAAATATTTTTTTAAATATACTAATGGGAAGAAGGTGAGGGAGGAAGCTATAGGAACATTACAATGTGACACAGGCCATCTGAAAATGAGTGACCAGGAAAAGGCAGATTACCTAAATAGGTTATTTTCTTCAGTACACACAATGGAGGTACCAGTGGTTGGGACACTGAAACATAATGGGGATACACTACCTTTGCCAAATTATTGGTTAAAGCAGAAAGTAATCCAAAAGAGGTTGGAAAAAATAAATGTTAATAAATCCACGGGTCCTGATGGAATACATCCATGGGTACCGAGGGAACTGCATTCTGTAAGAGCCAATATAGATGTCGCGAATAGTTCGCCGGCGGACTGTTCCCGGCGAACATAGCATGTTCGCGTTCGCGGCGAACTGCGAACATATGCGATATTCGACCAGCCCCCTATACTTTATCATTGAGCAAACTTTGACCCTGCATGTCACAGTCAGCAGACACATTCCAGCCAATCAGCAGCATACACTCCCTTCCAGAGCCTTCTACCTCATGGACAGCAGCCATTTTGGAATCATAACTAACTTGCAGTCTTACTGAGAGGAGGCTGAGTGTAGGTGATACTGCATCAATAGGGAAAACCATAGCTAGGCTACTGTACACAGTGTGCAATACAGTCCTGAAGGACTCTTTTGATCTCTGCTGCAAGGACACCCCTGTGTCTCTTCCCCCCCTTATCATCATCCTCCCCTCACCTTAGCACCCAACCCTAACCCCCCTCACACTTATCCATAACACCCATCAACCTAACACCTAACCCTAACACCCCTTACACTTATCCCTAAGACCTAACTCCCCTCACACTTATTCCTAACATGCCTCACCCTAACACCCCTTACACTTATCCTTAACACCCCTCACCCTAACCCTAACACACCTCACACTTATCCCTAACACCCCTTACCCTAACACCTAACCCTAACACCCCTCACACTTATCCCTAACACCCCTCCCACTTATCCCTAACACCCCTCCCACTTATCCCTAACACCCCTCCCACTTATCCTTAACACCCCTCACACTTATCCCTAACACCCCTCACACTTATCCCTAACACCCCTCACACTTATCCCTAACACCCCTTACCCTAACACTAAAACCCCTCACACTTATCCCTAACACCCCTTACCCTTACCCTAACACCCCTCACACTTATCCCTAACACCCCTTACCCTAACCCTAACACCCCTCACACTTATCCATAACACCCCTCACCCTAACCCTAACACCCCTCACACTTATCCCTAACACCCCCCACCCTAACACCTAACCCTAACACCCCTCACACTTATCCCTAACACCCCTCACCCTAACCCTAACACCCCTCACACTTATCCCTAACACCCCTCACCCTAACACCTAACCCTAAAACCCCTCACACTTATCCATAACACGCATCAACCTAACACCTAACCCTAACATTCTCACACTTATCCCTAAGACCTATCACCCCTCACACTTATCCCTAACACCCCTCACCCTAACCCTAACACCCCTCACACTTATCCCTAACACCCCTCACACTTATCCCTAACACCCCTCACACTTATCCCTAACACCCCTCACACTTACCCTAACACCCCTCACACTTATCCCTAACACCCCTCACCCTAACCCTAACACCCCTCACACTTATCCCTAACACCCCCCACCCTAACACCTAACCCTAACACCCCTCACACTTATCCCTAACACCCCTCACCCTAACCCTAACACCCCTCACACTTATCCCTAACACCCCCCACCCTAACACCTAACCCTAAAACCCCTCACACTTATCCATAACACGCATCAACCTAACACCTAACCCTAACATTCTCACACTTATCCCTAAGACCTATCACCCCTCACACTTATCCCTAACACCCCTCACCCTAACCCTAACACCCCTCACACTTATCCCTAACACCCCTCACACTTATCCCTAACACCCCTCACACTTACCCTAACACCCCTCACACTTATCCCTAACACCCCTCACCCTAACACCTAACCCTAACACCCCTCACACTTATCTCTAACACCCCTCACCCTAACCCTAACACCCCTCACACTTATCCCTAACACCCCTCACCCTAACACCCCTCATACTTAGCCCTAACACCCCTCACCCTAACACCGAACCCCCTCACCCTTATCCCTTACACCCCTTACCCTAAGACCCCTCACACTTATCCCTGTGTCTCTTCCCCCCCTAATCATCAAGGGAGGGGGGAGGATGATGAGGGAGAGGTGAAAGAGACACAGGAGAGGATGATGAGGGAGAGGGGAAGAGACACAGGGGAGGATGATGAGGGAAGGGGAAAAGAGACACAGGGGAGAATGATGAGGGAGGGGGGAAAGAGACACAGGAGAGGATGATGATGGAGGGGGGAAGAGACACAGGGGAGAATTATGAGGGAGGGGGGAAAAGAGATAAAATGGAGGATGATGATGGAGGGGGATGTTAGGTTATTTATGCCCTTTATGGATTAAAACCAGACTCTGCATCAACTATGTAATTTTCCGTGGGAGTTTTGACATGGATCCCCCTCCGGCATGCCACAGTCCAGGTGTTAGTCCCCTTAAAACAACTTTTCCATCACTATTGTGGCCAGAAAGAGTCCCTGTGGGTTTTAAAATCCGCCTGCCCATTGAAGTCTATGGCGGTTCGCCGTGTTCGCGAACATTTGCGGCGGTTCTCGTTTGCGGTTCGTGAACCGAAAATTTTATGTTCGCGACATCACTAATAGCCAACCCATTTTATTTAATTTTTCAAGATTCCCTTAACACAGGGTCTCTACCAGAGGACTGGAGAAAAGTAGATATGATACCTACATTTAAAAAGGGAGCAAGAGCAACTCTGGGGAATTATAGACCAGTGAGCCTCACTTCCATAGTGGGGATGCTTTTAGAAGGGTTATTAAGGGATAATATACAATAATATGTCTATTTGAACAGAATTATAAGTAGGAGTCAACATGGATTTATGAAGGATAGGTCATGTCAAACAAATCTAATTAGTTTCTATGAGGAGGTTAGTAGGAACTTGGATCAAGGCAACTCAGTGGATGTAGTCTTTTTCAAGATTTAGCAAAGGCTTTTGATACAGTGCCACGTGGGAGACTATTATGCAAACTAAGAGATACAGGAATTGCAGTAAATATCTGCTCATGGATTGAGAGCTGGCTAAAAGACAGGAAGCAAAGGTTTGTTGTAAATGGAACATACTCCGATTAGACTAATGTGGTAAGTGGGGTTCCACAGGGTTCAGTATTAGGTCCTCTCCTTTTTAACATATTTATTAATGACTTAGATGTGGGACTGAAAAGTAGTGTCTGCATTTTCGCTGATGACACAGAGTTGTGCAAGGTAATTAAATCAGATAATGATGTGCTTTCCCTCCAAAGGGATTTACATAAAATTGAGGAATGGCCATCTAAATGGCAGATGAGATTTAATACGAATAAATGTAAAGTTATGCATCTGGGAAGGAAACATAGCCATGCAATGTATAATCTTAATGGAGCAAATCTAGGGGTAACATATATTGAAAGGGATTTGGAATTGCTTGTGGACAACTACCAAGGTAACAGTGCTCAAAGCAAAGCAGCAGCTGCAAAGGCAAATACAATATTAGCATATATTAAGAAGGGTATAGAACTAAGGGAAGCAAATATAATTCTGCCATTATACAACCTCATTTGGAATATGGAGTACAATTTTGGGCACCACTTTAAAAAAAGGACATTTTAGAGCTGGAAACGGTACAGTGGAGGGCAATAAAACTAATAAGGGGAATGGAGATGCTAAGTTATTAAGAAAGACTTAACAAATTAAACTTATTTTCTCTAGAAAAAAGGCATCTAAGAGGAGATATGATTACCTTATCTAAATACATCCAGGGTCAGTATAAAGATTTGTCAAGAGAGCTTTTTTTGTGCCAAGAGGTTTTCAACTGACAAGAGGACATCCCTTGAGGTTAGTAGTAAAAAGATTCCAGCTTAAAGAAAGAAAATGTTTCTTCACAGTAAGGGTGGTTAATCTGTAAAATTCCCTACCGGAGGAGGTGGTGACAGCGGATTTGATAGATAACTTTAAAAGGGGACTTTAAAAGGATCATCACATTATCATCTAATCAATTAAAAAGATGCAATAAATTATGGATAATGTCATACAAATCTATTCCATACACATTGGGTTTTCATATATTAAGGAATAATCCAAAATAGATGAACAGAATCTTTAATACAGAAAGAGGAGGTTGAGGAACACTTTTATGGTCGTGAGATTGGGCTATGAAGAACTACAGAGATAAAAAAAAAGATATCAATCAGAACACTATTTGGATTTACTTCCACGCCTCATTTCAAAGGCAATACACATTGAACATCAATTGCTGAAATATTCAACATAACCATACGTGTACACATTCTGTAGCCAGGCAATCGTAAGTCAACATTTTTACTAATTAATATTCATTGCAGAGTGTGGATGAGGAGGACTTAGGGGATGTTTTCTACTACCTCCTTCTCTTCCTCAGCAATGGGACCCACCCTTCCATGCCCTTGTGATTACTCCTTCTACCACAACAAGGAGGTGTTGGAGTGAGGGGTGCATCCACCTGGAGTGGCTGTGTAGTAGCTGCCGTTGGCGGTAAAGTGTGAGATAAGGAGGGCACTGGCTATGGTTGAGATGGTGGTGGAGCCAGTGGAACTAAAGGATAGAGAGATATGACCTTGCCTTCCGTCAATTGCAAAAGCCGCTCAATGATTCTTGCCTGGGCTTGTCTGTCATTTGTCTTTTGCTCATACCTCTCCATCCTTAAATTGTGTATCCTCACCTCACCATATTGTGATCTGATGCTGTCAACAAAAGAGAGGTTGCAATGTCATTCTGTCTTTCCATCCAGAGTGCCAGTCATTCCATTAGGGTGGTATTACTTTTGTCCTCTTGGATCGGGTGCATGAGCTCTCTCAAAGTGGCTTGTGAGGGGTGTGAGGACTGTCACTGAACATACCAGAACTTTCAATGGGCTATGGTGATGCCAGAGGTGCCAGTTGCGATGGTGATGCCAGAGGGACATGTGGCGATGGTGTCGGCTGTGGCGATGGTGTAGGTCATGGCAGTGGTGATGGTGTCAGCCGTGTCGGTGGTGTAGCTAAAGTTTGGTGAGCCCAGGTTGGGTGAGCCCAGGTTAAGAGTGGTGAAGCGATGAGGTCCTGCCAAGACATCCATGGTATTGGACCAGGTGGTGGGCCTGCTGATAGTGGTCTCCAGTACCAGGATATCTGTGGATGTGGTGGTTGCTGTCTCCATGACATGTGAGGTGGATGAAAAGGCTGAGAAAGTGCTCACAATGGTGGTGTGGGTTGCCGACTTGCTGCTGATGGGCCAGCTTTCTGTGATGGTCCTGGGCCCTCTGGAATGTTTTCAGCTTCCTCCATCACTACTTGCAGGGTGGATGTAGTACCTCCTATTGTGGAGCCACCGCCTTTGTCTCGGCGGGTGGGGTACACCTCCTGGGTACTGACATAAAAGGATAAAAGTGTTTGAGTTTGGATTCTCTAAACAATTGTTTGCTGTGTTTTTACATATCCCTGACATCATGGTCACTTGTCATTGGCTGTGTTGATTGTTTCCCGCAGATAAACATTGACCTGTATCATGAGCATTGTGGATTATAGCTTACTGTATATCATTATATGTAACTAGCATTTTGCAAATCAAAAAATTATGGCAATTAAATGTAAAGCTTGGCAAAGCTGTTTGGCAAACAATGTGAGTGTATTTGTCCTCTGAGCACCTTCGGCGTTCATCGCAAGCCCGGCACTTAGCGTCTTTGGCGAACGTTGCGTGGGTCGCAGTGAGCTCCTTCTGCGCTCATTGCGAGCCTCTCCCCTTGTGTACTTAAACCTTTCCTCCTGCCTACTGTACTTGCCGCTCATTGCAGGGTTCATTAACCTTCAAGTGTTGTGCTTGGGAATGCAATGTGTCTTTTTCCACCATCTATTCCCTGTCCCTTCCCTGTGTGTTTCTCCTCTGTGTGTCTGCTGCAACTTTCCATTGGTTTTATTTTCAAAGTCCTGCGTGCCTGGCGTTGTTCGTGCAAGTTTTATTGTCTTTGCCGTTGTGTGTTTTCTGAGTCCCTTGTATTTTTCGGAGTTCGTAATTTTGCCAAGGTCGGAATGTGCTTAGCCTCGTTTTCATTCCGTTTTCTGATTTATTTACGTTTTTCGTCCTCCTTTTTTTTTTTCTTGCTTAGCCGATTTCAGAATGAAGAAACACGGCAATTAAGGTCTAAATTCTCTTGCAATCTCACTCCCAGGCTTCCTGGCTTTTCCACTGTGCTGTGTTTGAGTGTGTTTTAATTTATTTTCTATTATTTTTTTATGTCATGTTTTGGCCGTTAAAATAGTATTTTTCTGAGGTTGGATTTTTTTGCCCCCGAGATCCCATGTTCCTCAACTGCTTGCAGCATTTGTCCTGTATGCCTCACCTGCTTACCTCGCTTTACAGATTTCCCTGAGAATGATTGTCATCTCCTCTGCAGTATAATTGGGAGCCCGGGACTTTGGCACAACCTCTTGCCCTTCCAACTGTGCCTGGGGTTTCTGGCCTCCCTGTTCTCTCCTTAGGGCCAGTCCCTCCTTACCTCCCCCCTGAGATCAAGCCCATGACCCTCTGCCCCTACTCCTTGTGTGCCAACAACTGATGCACATATCTCATTCCTCCTGCTCTCCTACACCTGCCTGGCCTGCCTCTTCCTCTCCCTTTCCCCATACATCTCCCTCTCATCCTTTCCTACTCTGGTGTTCCCCTCTCTCTCCTAACTCTTCTCCTCTCTTCTTTCCCCTACTCTCCTTTCTCTCCTCTGTCTCCTCACTCTCCTCTCTCTGCTCCTCTCCTTTCTCTTCTCACTCTCTTTCTCTCCTTATTATCCTCTCTTTCTCTCCTCCTCTTCTCATTCTTCTCTCTCTCCTCCTCTCCTCACTCTCCTCCTCTCCTCCTCCAGAGTTCCCCTCTCTCTCCTTACTCTTCTTTTCTTCTCCTCTATCCTCCTGGAAATTATGGAAAACATATCAGGATAAATCAGTATAATATATGCATATGTGTATGGGGTAAAACAAGAATGTGTGTATTATGTGTATTATAACATGGGTATTGGGGGGTTACGTGCAGGTTTGGGGGATATGGGGTGTGTAGATGTGCTGTGGCCTATACGTGTTAATCTATGTGTGTGAATTATGTGATTGTAAATCAAGTGTTAATATTTCTTGAGGATGTACTTGGGTTACTTGATCTATTTTTGGGATATGTGCAAATATGCTACATATCCCCAGGGCTTGTGTATACAGAAGAAACATATTTAGCTCATCTGCCTTTTCCTGGTCACTAATTATCAGATGGCCTGTTTTACATTTTATTGTTCCTATAGCTTCCTTCTTGGCCTTCTTACCATTAATATATTTAAAAAATATTTTAGGGTTAGTCTTACTCTCTTTTGATACTAATTTTTCAGTTACTATTTTAGCCAGTCTAATAGCGCTTTTGCAAGTCTTGTTGATTTCCTTGTACTTACATAAAGCAGTCTCTGTCCCCTCTTGTTTGTATAATTTAAATGCATGTTTTTTACTCTGTATCTTTATCTTTAAATCATTGTTAAGCCACATTGGATGGGATTTACTCCTTTTACTTTTATTCCCACATGGTATTTGTGATAATCATGTACATTTAGTAAGGATTCAAATGTTGTCCATTCATGTTCAGTATTTTTACCCATCAGTTCTTTGTTCCACTCTCCATTTTGTACTGCTGCCCTGAGACCGTTAATATTGGCCCTTTTAAAATTAAGAGTTTTTGTTCGCCCCTTACAGTATTTTTTTTTTTTTTATTCAATCTCAAATGAGACTGTGTTGTGATGAATACTTCCCAAGGGTTGCCTTATTTCAACATTTGATAATATATCAATATTATTTGTGATAACTAAATCCAAGATAGCCTCATTTCTAGTAGGTTGTTGTATAACCTGGGCCAGATAATGATCCGAGTGTACTCAAGAACCTGCTCCCCTTCGCCAAACGGCTGGTCTCATTCATCCAGTTTATTTCAAGGTAGTTAAAATCTCCAATTATTAAAACTTGTTACTGCTTAGCTGCATTTCCATCTGTAACCATAATTGCATTTCCTCACTTTCAATTATATTTAGGGTTTTGTAGCCTCCAAACAATATTCTTTTGGAATTTGCTGCTCCGCTATTTAAATCTACCCACAAACATTCAACATTACCACTAGTTCTGGCATAAATACTGTATCTTCTCTGACTATAGGCTTATATTCAGGCTTACCATACAGACAAATCCCACCTCATCTTTTACCATTTCTCCTATATTTCCTAAATAGGCTATAACCATAGAACAGTCCAGTCATAAGATTCCCCTCACCATGTTTCAGTAATACCTATTAAATTCCATTTTTCCTTAATTGCTTATAATTCTAACTTGCCCATTTTTCCTGGCAAGCCTCTGGCATTAGCAAGAAAGCACCTTATGTTATGAGTTTGTAGTTTTAAAGTGTGCCTCTGTACTTGAATAAAACCTTCCAGTTGACTATACTGACCCTGCCCCATCTCCTCCCCTACGAGTAGTTAATTTATCCCTTCCCCTTTACATTTTCTACCCCATTACTTTCATCTAGTCCCCCCCCCCCCCACCTCCTAGTATAAAAACTCCTCCAGCCTTTCTACCATCCTATCCCCTAGCACACAAGTACCCTCATCATTAAGGTGCAATCAATCTCTGCTATAGAGAGTGTACCCAAGTGAGAAGTAAGCCCAGTGCTCTAAAAACCCAAACCCCTACTTAGTGCACCACACCTTTAGCCACGTATTAACCTCCCTAATCTCCTCTATCTCCCTGGGATAGCACATGGCACAGGTAGTATCTAAAAAATACTATCTTGGAGGTTCTTGTCTTAAGCTTATTCCCTAGATCTATAAAATCATTCTGTAGGACACTCCATCTTTCACTAACTTTGCCATTGGCACCAATATGAATGTCCAGTTATCCAGTTGAATAATCAGAGTATTGCAGTGAATATTGATACCTTTTTTATTGGACAAACGTATTCATAATAAAGCAACAAGCTTTCGAGAGTTAATGCCTCTCTTGATCAAGTCAAAATCATTCAAGTCAGTATTGCTTTTTGACTTGATCAAGAGAGGCATTAACTCTTGAAAGCTTGTTGCTTTAATATGAATACGTTTGTCCAATAAAAAAGGTATTACTATTTACTGCAATACTCTGATTATTCAACTATATATATATATATATATATATATATATATATATATATATATACACATATACACACAAATGAATACAACTTATTTTGCAAAGGGCCCCTCCATTCACTCTCTCTTGGTTCATATAATATTTAGAAAATAGAACATTTAGGGCCCTATTAAATTCGAGCTGCGTAAATAATAGGTGAAAACGCAAGGCCTACGTAGTTGAAATTTGAAACCGTTTCCGACGCTATTAAATTCAAAGTGCTGCGAGATACGAGTGATGGATGGGAATGCGTACACGTTAGGATTTGCGCATGAGGTACGCTATCTCGGATAACTTTGATTTCCGTGGCCGCGCGTATCAATTAATCAATGAAGGTTTGCGTAGGAAAAGAGCGCGATATACGTGATACGTACCACTTAACCAGACGGCAGTATGCCTTTAAAAGGGAGCCAAAACAGAAAATAATTGACTGTGCTGGAGCTTTTGCAAGTAGACACACAGGTCTAGGCGTTGGTGGGTTTTTGGTGAGCAAGGAGAGAGAGAAGAGAGAGAAGAGAGCATTTCAATTTTTCATCTTTTGAACTAGCAGATAATTTAACCCTTTGTTTACAATACACATAATTACTGATATCACATAATTCACACACATAGATTAATACGTACACATAGCTACACCTAGTGGTAGGCCACTGCACACCTACTCCCCCCCCCCAACCCCCCCCCATACAATTACTGAACTACACATAATACTTGCATCTTTTTTACCTCCTAAACCGACACACATATTATATTGATTTATCGTTAATTTATTTTCAGAGGAGTTTAGAGGAGGGGAGGTGGTAAGGCAAGAGAGGCGCGGAGGAGAGTGAGGAGAACATCTGAGGAGAGGAGGAGGAGGAGGAGGAGGAGGATGAGGAGGAGAGGAGGAGGAGGAGGGAGAGGAGGAGAGGAGGAGGAGGAGGGAGAGGAGGGGGGAGAGGAGGAGGAGGAGGGAGAGGAGGGAGAGGAGGAGGAGGAGGGAGAGGAGGAGGAGGAGGGAGAGAAGGAGGAGAAGGAGGGAGAGGAGGGAGAGGAGGAGGAGGAGGAGGAGAGCAAGGAGGAGAGCAGGGGGGGAGGGAAGTGCCCCCAGAGCTAGGAATCCAAGTTGAAGGGGCAGAGGGTCAGGCAGAGGGCCTGATCCCTTGGTGGGAGGTAGTGGGGATGAGGGAGCGGCCCCAGGGATAGAAGAGGAAGAGCAGGCACCGTCTGTAAGGTAACGGGTTGTGGCAAGGCCCAGGGCCCCCAATTATAGCCCAGAGGAGATCCAGATTCTCCTCAGGGAAATCTGTGCCCGCCAGGGGATCATATGTGGTGGGAGAGACATTAATGCCAGCCAGAGGCGGCAGGCCTGGTCCCAAATTGGCAGAGCTGTGTCGGCAGTAGGTGTCACCAATAGGGACTGGAGGACAGTGCGTCACAAGTTTGATGATCTTAAATGGCTGTCAAAAGGAAGATGGGCAGGGAGGCAGCAGCAGCACGTCAGACTTGTGGTGGGCCCGCAGTCCCTTTTTGTTTACAAGCAATGGGAGAGGACAGTGATGAGATTTGTCCCTTCTGAATCTGTGGTGGGAATACCAGGCCAGATGGACACAGATCGTCCTAACACCCTGCAACGTATCATATCACACACATGGTTGGCTGAGATTGTGGGGGGATGGGCTGTCCAAAAGCCTGCAGATAACATGCTGTATGTATGTATGTATAAATAGGCTTGTGTTCTGGCTGTTGTATATAATGAGCTGTATCCCTCTAGAATAGGGGTGGGTAAGAAGGGCCACATACATGCTGGCCTTTCAAGATATCATGCTGTTTGTATGTATGTATGTATGTATGTTTGTATGTATAAATAGGCTTGTGTTCTGGCTGTTGTATATAATGAGCTTTTTCCCTCTAGAACAGGGGTGGGTAAGGAGGGCCACATACATGCCGGCCTTTCAAGATATCCTTTTTGGGCACATGTGAGTCAATCAGGATGACTGTGTGGCCCTCTAGGCCCGAACCTGCCCACCCTTGCTCAAGAATTATATGGCCTCCTACACCCCTGCCCACACACAGGGATAATTCACATACAATAGCACTGTAAGCCCTATGGTTGACTAAAAATTTATGGGGCGACAATAACCATTTCAGTCCTGGTAGCAAACCTATCATGTTCATAATTTGTCTTCGTGATATGTCAATTTCTAATTATATCCAGATTGATTGCAATAGAGCATGGTGTCTAAAGTCAAACTTGCTGGGCTGCGCACAGGCCTGGATATGTGGATTTCCTTTATGTGAACAGATGAGTCAATTAGACTTAATGACTTGGAGAATGATATTCTCAGCTGGGTGCAGCATGGCTATCCACAAATGCAGGCCTGACTTTGTCCTCCACTGCGATCGAGAATAAAAATTTGGCTGTGCGGCATATGTGGATAAAGACTCTGTAGCACTGCATGTGTGTCATATACTGTCCTAACCTGGCCCATGTCTCAGCTGCATATTAACAACCATTGCTGGAAACTTGTCAGATTGGTCAGTCTCACACACTGCATAGCAGATGCAGCAGAGCACCTGTCTGAGGCACATGCAGTACACATTCATATGAGCCATGATCCACAATGCTCATTATGCAGCCCGTGGCTCATCTGTGTAACACAAGCACCACAGTCACTCACAGGTGACCATGATGTCAATGATATGTAAATGCATAGCTGGCAATTGTGTATGGCAACCAACTGAAATATATGTTTATTCCATTGCAGTATCCACAGATTCAGAAGAGTAGGAGGCAGGAGTGGCTGAAGTGGGCCAGGACATTCAGGAGGGCCCTCTTCCTATGCTGCCCCCTGCCATTCGTTGTGGCCACCTTAGGGCCTGCACTAGCCACACCATGCTTTGCCTACCTCAGCGGCTCCCCCCTCAGCGGCTCCCCCCTCAGCGGCTCCCCCCTCAGCGGCTCCGCCCTCATCCTGGGCTCCGCCCTCATCCTGGGCACCGCCCTCATCCTGGGCACTGCCCTCATCCTGGGCACCGCCCTCATCTGGGGCACTGCCCTCATCCTGTGCACCGCCCTCATCCGGGGCACCCACCTCACCCTGGCTCCGCCCTCATACAGGGCTCCACCCTCATCCTGGGCTCTGCCCTCATCTGGGGCACCGCCCTCCTCCTGGGCACCGCCCTCCTCCTGGGCACCGCCCTCATCTGGGGCACCACCCTAATCCTGGGCACCGCCCTCATCCTGGGCTCGCCCTCAGCCTGGGCTCCACCATGGGCCCCGGGAGGAAGTGCCTCGTCCCCTGGAGGAAGTGCCCCTGCCTCGGGAGGAAGTGCCCCGGCCCCGGGAGGAAGTGCCCCGGCCCCGGGATGAAGTGCCCCGGCCCCGGGATGAAGTGCCCCGGCCCCGGGAGGAAGAGCCGCGGACTCGCCGGCCGCGGAGTCGCCGGCCGCGGAGTCTCCGGCCGCGGAGTAGCCGGCTGCCCAGTCGCCGGCCGCCCAGTCGCCGGCAGCCCAGTCGCCAGCCGCCCAGTCGTCATCCGCAGCTGCAAGACAAGCACCTCCAGGCCCTCTGCCACCGCTCTCTGGCGAATTACGCAACATCATGGAGCACATACAACAAGAGGACCAGGCACAAAGCCAGAGAGCACGGCAAATGCTGGAAATCAGCGAAAGACAGTTGGCCGTTAGTAGTGCCATCCTGGCTGGCAACAGGGTGATCTTGGCAACCACCCGTGCTATATATGCTGAGATGAGGAGGCACAACTGAAGGATGGAGAGATATGAGGAACGCGCAAGCCTGGAGAGACGCGCGTTGTTGCGTCAACTACGTCGCCAGCCCATACCTCTCCAGCCTTTGGTTGTACAATCGCAACCTGAGATGTCTGCCTCCTCATCTCAGACATCGCCCACTCATGAACCCCAGCCACCTGCTGTAGTGGCACCCCCTGCTCCCACACCACGTCGTGGAAGAGGGAGACGGGCCACGGGCACAGACGGTGGGGGCCCGCTACCTCGGAGTAGGAGCTGTTAGGACCATCCGAGAAGGCCTCCTGACCACTCCTCACAGAATACTGATTGTTATAGATTTTAACATAGTATTGGATACAGAGTGTGTACATGTCTGGTTATGTTTAACATTTTAACAATTGATGTTCAATGTGGATTGACCTTGAGTTTAAATGCTGTATTTAATCATATTATTGTTCTGAATGATACATTGTTTTTGTCTTTGTAGGTGTTAATAGCCAAATCTCACAACTATGAAGACATTTTCTTCGTCTTCGAGCAGTACAATACCATCATGTGAGTAAACACTCAACCCAGTTCACAACGGACATTCTATCAGGGTTATTCACCTCTGCAGATGGCTCTGAAATGCAATATATGACTACATATCTTTTCACTAAGAAACATGACTGTGTGATCTTCCATTATAATGATCAGTGTCCCGGCTATAGAGTTGCACAGTCCCATTACTATCTGCTAATCCAAACCAGCAATTCCACATAAGTTTTTGTAGCATTCCATCCAGTTAACATTATGAAATTGGATTCAGTTATTTCATGTCATCCAAACCAAAGTGGCAATTTTCTTGGTTTGACATCATGATCAATGTGCATGTGTTTAGGGGTAATGTGAACAGTGTAATCTGTCTGGCCTTGGTACCACCCATTTAGAAGTGAGATGTGATATCAGCATGGCACAACTATTCCATATAGATAGTGATAGTACATTTTGCTGAAGGATTGTGTTCACAGTGAAGCATGCCTTGTCGTATTCCACATCCTAAGCATATTCCTGGAAGGCTGACTGAACAGGATAGAATAAATATGGTTATTACTGCTCGGAGATGATGTTCATGTTAGTTGGTTTATAGTAGTGTCAAGAGCAAAAACAATGTACTCTAATAACAGCTTATGATTGTTCTAACACCTCCTACCTCTGTTTTCCAGATTCACATCATCTATTGACCAATCATCAGTAATGTATGCGAACACACCGTGTGTGAAATCGCTTAGTATCACATGATCCCTGTTTTATAATGTCTGTTTATTCTGGCAACCATATGGTTGTTGTATGCGCATTAATGGTTATGTTGATTAAATGTCGTGTTATATGCTGTTGGTTACTGTGGGGTCCTGACCACATGTGATCCTAGGAGATGCTATGCATTACCCTCATGATGTTGTCTGTTTCCTCTTCAGATGTCCTCAGATTTGCCACAGCCCCTTGCCATACTAGGATCTCTTCACAACACACACATGACATTAATGCACAGTCTTGTCCATTTCTGTTTGTGCTCTGTGTATGAAATAAAGTATGATTATGTTATACTGTTATCACTGTTTCTGTGTGTTTGTACCATATCATGCTTTCTAGTTGAGAGAATACAGATAGAATGAAGTGTCATTGTCCAATACATATATCTGTGTGTGTTTACAGAGATACATATGCTACATTAATCTGTACCTTGCCAATATACATGTAGGTGCAAGCCGGAGGGGTGTGAATTCTGAAATCATGTCTATAGACATGCAGGGTTGTATATAATGACTTGAAGGGCTCAACTTGAATGATATGAATCGACATTCATGATTATGTAGTAATGTAAACGCAGATTGAACAGAATAGTTACACCACTAACTGATGGTGCTGAGCACATCTGACTTTCAGGGTAATTTACTTGTTACATGTTAAATATCCAGGATTACACAAACATTGAGTGAAAAAAAAACGGTTTAATTGTTCACAAAGCCACACAGTGACAAATTACCACAGGCCTGCTCAGTATCATGGTGGAGGTGGGTAGGATACAGAGTTCCAGTAACACACGGAAATAGGGACATGGGGCCAGAATGCATGCAGGGGGGATGACATTGGTATAGATGATCAGTTGAGGGGGGGATATACAGTGCATCATCCAACATGAGGCAATATCAGTTATATTATTAAATATATCAGGATAACATTCAATATTCAAACCCAACAATACAGAAGGAGATATGCTCATGGGGAGAAGTAATCTGTAGTCTTGTGTGTGCGCGCAACACACACTCCTATGCAACTGCAGAGGTAGAAATGCTCAATCAGTCAATGTTAGAACCCCCGTAGGTCATGTCACTGGAAATGGCACTATGAGAGAAGACTCTACATACCTAAGTTTGGACACTCAGATGGGAACCTGACCAGGACCATATCAGTGTGTTGAAACTAATTTCATGTGTTAGCAGAACTACCAACAAACTGGCCAGTTCGAGGTGTATTCTGTTCTGTGAATGAGCATCTCTATTATCTGCTGTTGCATATTCATAACTGAAGGTAAACGGAACCTCATTAACAGTTATGTTCCAAGGCTAGAGTTACTCTTCCCCATATGTACAGGGAGGATCACATCAGCACTGAGGAAGAGATCTGGAAGGAAGTATGATACAGGCTTCCCAATAGTCCAAGTAGAGGAGAGAATGGCATATCTAAAGAAATAGGTACATATAAATCTATGTAGAGGATGTGATATCACACCCGATGCAACACATGATGACTGACATATGAACATACATGATGAAATGTGACAATAGCATAGTCCTGGAACGGGGGAATGCTCATCATTCCTTGTTCTGACCGTGGAAAGGGACTCATCTTTGCGATCTGAAACATACAAGGAACATGTCAATATTTACATTGCACATGCTCCCGGAGCGCTTACTTCGTCACTTCCAGTTGTTATAAAAAGTCTGCACATCCCTGTAAACAAAGTAGCTAATGAAAAATCATTTCAGAACTTTATCCACCTTTAATGTGACATATAAACTGTACAACTCAATTGTAAAACAAACTGAAATCTTTTAGGTGGAGGGAAGAAAAAAACAAAGAAAACTAATGTGGTTGCATAAGTTTGCACACTCTCTTATAACTGGGGATGTAGCTGTGTTCATAAGTAAGCAATCACATTTCAAATCGTGTTAAATAGGAGTCAGCATACACCTGCCATCATTTAAAGTGCCTCTGATTAACCCCAAATTAAGTTAAGCTGCTTTAGTTAATCTTTCCTGAAATGTTCTTAGTCGCATCCCACAGCAAAAGCCATGGTCCACAGAGAGCTTTCAAAGCATCAGAGAGATCTCATTTTTAAAAGGTATCAGTCAGGAGAAGGGTACAAACGAATTTCAAAAGCATTAGATATACCATGGAAGACAGTCATCATCAAGTGGAGATAATATGGCACAACAGTGACATTACCAAGAAGTGGAGCTCCCTCAAAATTGATGAAAAGACCAGAAGAAAACTGGTCTGGGAGGCTACCAAGAGGCCTACAGCAACATTAAAGGAACTGCAGGAATATCTGGCAAGTACTGGCTGTGTGGTACATGTGACAAGAATCTCCCGTATTCTTCATATGTGATAGAGTGGCAAGACGAAAGCCTTTTCTTACAAAGAAAAACATCCAAGCCAGGCTGCATTTTGCAAAAAACACATCTGAAGTCTCCCAAAAGCATGTGGGAAAAGGTGTTATGGTCTGATGAAACCAAGGTTGAACCTTTTGGACATAATGCCAAAAGATAGGTTGGGCGCAAAAAAAAAACACTGCACATTACCAAAAGAACACAGTACCCACAGTGAAGCGTGGTGGTAGCAGCATCATGCTTTGGGACTGTTTTTCTTCAGCTGGAACTGTGGCCTTCAATTAAATAAGAGAGAGGGAATTATTTTTCAGTTCCAAATACCATTCAATATTGGCACAAAACCTTCAGGCTTCTGCTAGCAAGCTGAACATGAAAAGGAACTTCATCTTTCAGCATGACAACGACCCAAAACATACATCCAAATCAACAAAGGAATGGCTTCACCAGAAGAAGATTACCGTTTTGGAATGGCCCAGCCAGAGCCCAGACCTGAATCCGATTGAAAATCTGTGGAATGATCTGAAGAGGGCTGTGCACAGGAGATGCCCTCGCAATCTGACAGATTTGGAGTGATTTTTCAAAGAAGAGTGGGCAAATCTTGCCAAGTCAAAATGTGCCATGCTGATAGACTCATACCCAAAAAGACTGAGTGCTGTAATAAAATCCCAAGGGGCTTCAACAAAGTATTAGTTTAGGGGTGTGCATACTTATGCAACCATGTGATTTTCTTTTTTGATTTTTTCTTCACTCTACCTATCAGATTTCAGTTTGTTTTTCAATTAAATTGTCCAGTTTATAAGTCACATTAAAGGTGGAAAAAGTTCTGAAATGATTTATCTTTGTCTCATTTTTTTACAGCACAGAAACATGACATTTTAACAGGGGTGTGTAGACTTTAGACTTTTTTGATCCACTGTACCGATATATGTTGCTCATTTCATACAAACATCGTCACTGTTCTTTCCCTACATATGAAACAAGCTACTCATCTGGCTAATGATGTAGGAATATCACATAAATGACACATTAATGCATCTTTGGAGAGCCAAATGTGGTGTTTTACCTTGGACGCAGTCCCAAGCTCATCCACGAGGTGATTTGTTCCAGCAGGCCATGTGCGCTGTGGATCAGCATTAGTTATCACCGCTTACCTATCTGATGTATTCTGGAAAGAGATAGGCCGATATTAATAAAGTGATTGATGTGTTATTTGTGTCCTTCAGCATACGTGGCCATATTATTACACAAATACTCACTATGTAGTTCACATTGATGTAGCAGTTCTGTTGCTGGTCATGTTTTTCCATGTCTAGGTGGTTGAAAGAAGAGTTGACACATGACAGCAGCTCTGTAAGGTTAATATGATGTTAGGATTACAGTCACAAATTAGACAAAGTATGTGTTCTATTCGTATTGGATATCTCTTATTATTAAGAAGTCATTGCCGGTTAGTGAGTTATGCCATGTTGCTACAGGGTGCAAAAATCTGGATTTCGGCATGGTCTCATGTAAACAAGTCTAAAAAGCTGTGTCTGGAAATATTTCAGTAGTAGTCACGTCTCCAGCCAGTCAGCAGCAGCCACCATGTTGGGTTTGGCTGGTGATCCATATTTGATCAAACTGAATAAACTCGAATCATGAGGAAATAACCAGAGGACTCTGTTTTGTGTTATCGTGACTGGTTCTTGATCTCCAAAGTATGTGTGTATGGTATTTATCTACAACATTTTGATACCATTTCATGTGGTTTGGCAGGATCAGACAATGTGAACAATACTGGTCCGTAGAAGTTGTAGGTCACTTTATAAAGGCATTGGGTATATTTTTACATAAAAAAACCAAACAGGCATTAGGGGCTATACTGGATAAATAGAGAGGGAGTATTGATCCAGGGATAAATACGATCACCATTATCTGGGGTCAGGAAGGAATGTTATATTTTTCTTCCCTGTGTAGACAATTGGCAAAGTTTCACTTTTTGTTTTTCTGTTTGCCTTCCTCTGGATCAATTAACAATAAATCTGCGTATTGCAGATCATAGATCTATAGAGGTTGAACCTGATGGACTAAAGTATTTTTTCAATCTAAATTACTAGATAACAATGTAACGTGGGGCATATATACATTGACATAGTGGGATATATAATCCACTCAAATTATCTATGCCATTGATGTTTATAACCGTCAGTACTTAAGATGTGTATGGGAATGTGTGCTTACTTACCTGTAACTGATCATGTGGCTTGTTCCAGTGTACAAACATCGACAACGTCAGGGAACTCTCCTCTACTGTGGACTGGTTGGAATTCTGTATGACAAGGGCGATGGATAAAGGTGGATTTGGGAGTTAGGCATAATCCAGATACATTAGACTGTGTTCCATGCATATTGGGTATGTACTTACATGTGAAGTACTTACGGATTAGGCGGGCACGTTGTTGTGACCCCTGCAGATTATCCACTTCAGGGGGAAGAAAAGGCTCTTCCTCCCCATGTAGCGGAGCCGCATCAATGTCCCCCAGACAGTTGGCCTGTACTGCTATATTGTGCAGACAGCAGCAGGCAACGATGATGCGACAAACTTTCTGGGGCTTGTATTGTAGAGCACCCCCAGTGGAATGTAAACATCTGAAGCGCATCTTTAGTACACCAAAGGTGCGCTCAATTACATTCCGGCAGGTTTTATGCGCAGCATTATACCGCACCTCTGCTCGAGTCTGGGGATTGCTCACAGGGGTCAACAACCACGGCAAACACCCATATCCTGCATCACCTGGTGGAAATAAAATATGATGTTGATATGAATAGGATGTCGTGATGTTTGACAAAGCATATGCCCAAATATCGTCATAGTGACCTATCAACGCATCCCTGTGGCTAATACACAGTTAAAGATATATGTAAGGGAGATGGATCATGAATGCATCTGATAGGATAATTAGTAGTGTATTAACACATGTATTCTATATGAAGCTTCAGATCAATTACAATGTGATTTCCACAAATGTAAAATCCAGATGTTCACACCCACAGGACGCTTACATGAGGCGAAGATACAAGGGAAATACAACAGGGTACATATTGCGACCCTTCTGGTAGAGAGCACAGTAAGTCACTGTTGCAGTTCTTGTACCGAGCACATGCCAGAGGTCTGAGGTGAAGCGTGATAGTGTATTCTTGTGAACGTAAATGTGATGCTAATTCAGGTGGAATTTCCCAGGGGCGTACACGATCAAACGCAAATGCCAAAAGACCTTGGAGATTTTGATAACTTCAAGGTAAGCTAATTCATGTTAATTCCGGGATATATTCATGCAAGATAAAGTTTGCCAAACACTATTAATTCTCCTCTATCAGATGAATTCTGAAGTCATCTCACTTACATAGCCCTTACAATAACACACAACACGTTATGTAGGCTAGAGATGTCCATGTAACAGGATACAAGGGAATGCATCAGAACATAAACCTAATGATTAATCAGTTGTGGTTTTTGTCATATGTTGTTGTGCATACTGTTTGGCCAAGCTAACACAGGGTTATGGCCAGCAATGAGCTATTATGTTCTGGCTTTGTGAGTATTACTCCGTAATGCACATGTGAACATCATAGCAATAGAGGGAAACATGATGTACCATATGTGTTATTGTATCCAGTCATAGTAAGATATGGTTGACTGCCATTACTAATGTGTACTCACCCAGTAGGCATCCGGATGGAAATCTGCCGTACTCAAATATGTCACATATTCCGGATGCACGCAGGATATAGGCGTCGTGAGCACTTCCCGGGAAGCCTGCATACACACCTTGTATGCGCATGTTCGCATCGCAAACAACCTGGACATTGATTGAATGATAATGCTTACGATTTCTCTACAGCGCTTCTTGCTCTCTAGGAGGTATCAGTGCCACGTGTGTACAGTCAATAGCACCAAGCACATTGGGGATACCTCCCAATTGGAAGAAATCGAACTTCACCTTCGAGATCTCTTCAGCAGTGTTAGGGTAACTGATGTATCTGGCAGCTTTCCGACCAATAGCACGGAGGAATGCACTCAGATAATTCATGAGGCTTGGCTGAGATATTCCTCCGGCTATGCTCAGGGTGTTCTGAAAGCTACCAGAAGCAAGAAGGTGTATTGCAACTAACATCCGTGTCATTCCTGGGATGGCTCTATTTGCCCCTGAGCGAGGCTCAAGGTCAGCACTCAGAACTTAATAGAGCTCCCCAAGACTGGCACGGGTCAGCCGAAAACGCTCATACACCTCCCCGTCACGAAACCCCTCTAATGTGAGTCTCTCCCTGTACACATTGGGTGCCCTTCGCCTCCTCACAGGCTCCTGGACAGGCTCCTGGACAGGCTCCCCCCATTCTGCCGAAGCCACCACATCCTGTACTCCCCCCAGCAGCTGATCACCGACAACATTGTCAGCCTCCCTGTCTACAGGTGTAATTGGGTGAGAGGCTTTTGGCGGGCCAACGTGGCAAAAACCCGCCAAAAGCCTCTCAGCCAATTACATACGCACTTGGCGGCCGTGTTGGGACTCTCAGCCAATTACATACGCACTTGGCGTCCCGTGTTGGGACTCTCAGCCAATTACATACGCACTTGGCGGCCTGACACTATAAGTGCGTATGTAATTGGCTGAGTCTGTTGGCGCGCTCGCAAGCTGATAAGGGGACGTCCTAGCGAGACACCCCTCTCAGCCAATCACGTACGAGCTAAGAATTTGATTGACAGTATGAGCTTATAAATGTGATTGATACAAACCCATGCGCTGTGTTGTAAGAGCCATGGGAGTTAGCACGCAGTTCCAGGAGCAGATGGGAGAGAGTTTGATTAGTACTTTGGAGAGAGGGAGATTAGTTTTTTTTTCTTTTTTCATTGTCTATTTCATAAGTCCTTCCATTTAAGCAATACACATATTTACAGATTTCACATATTTGCAAGACACATAGATTAAATAACACACATAGAGACATATATATAGTTAGGACACACCCCCCACACACCCATCCCCCCCACCACACCCCATCCCCCAACACACCCCATCCCCCACCACTTATTAAATACACATAGCACACACATCTTTTCTTTACAACAGACATTCCAGTAATACTTTTATTTCTTTATCGTTATATTGATTTGTAGGCACACTCTTTTTGATTGTTTTGTATTTTATTACTAGCATATTTACACGTAAGAGTTACACATATTTACACATTACACATATTTGCCTGACACATAGATTAAAGACACATAGAGACATACATAGCGTTAGGACACACACCACCCCCCCTCCCAACCTTTGCACCGCATCCCCCAACAGTTATTAAAAACACATAGAACATACACTTTTTTTTTTCATCACCTATATAACAGTTACACTTATTTTGAGTTATCCTTATTTTGTTATTATTTCAGCATGTAGGGAGGAGATAGGTGGAGAGAGGAGGAGAGGAGAGGAGCGGAGAGTGAGTAGAGTAGGGAGAGTGTAGTGGTGGAGAGGTGGAGGAGGTGTCCACGGAGGGGGTGGAGGAGGTGTCCCCGGAGGAGGAGGAGGTGTCCCCGGAGGAGGAGGAGTGGTCCCCGGAGGGGGAGGAGGAGTGGTCCCCGGAGGGGGAGGAGGAGGAGGAGGGGTCCTCGGAGGGAGATGCCAGTGTAGGCACTAGTAGAGGAGGGACAGAGGGGAAGGGGCCTGTTCCCAGGGGGCAGGGTAGTTAGGGGAAGGGACAGGCCTCAGGAAGAGTACAGGGAGGCCAGGGTCCCCGAGCACAGTCGAGAGAGCAAGGGGCCATGACCGGACGGTCATCCTTGTTGCAAGGGAAGCGAAGCCTGGGCCTAAGGCTCAGGCTTGGAAGGAGGTAGTGGAATTGATGAAGGAGGTGTCCACGGTTCCTAGGGGCTTGAGGTCCTTGAAGTACGGATATGTGGATATCAGGGCCACGGTGAAGAGGAAGATGGCCAGAGAAGCAGAGGGACACAGTGTCCCCTATAAGGAGTGGGAGAGGATCGCAAGGGACTTTCTGAGACCATCGCCCGCAGCTGGAGCTTCATCCCCGGTGGCCCAGCAGGACCCAGCCTCCAGTTCAGGTGAATATCACATACACCAACATGCCACCACATGTACATCACACACACTACACATGGTGACCAACAAGGACACTGACATGTCAGCTTCATGGAATTAACAAGGGATGGATGGAAGTGTCATTAAATCCATGAAGCTGACAAGTCACTGTCATTCCTAGCCACCCCAAGAGTGATCAAGCAATAGAGTCCATGTACTGGTGTGCCCAATGCAGCCTATGCAGTTACAGACCGCAGAAGAAATACAGACAGCGTTAGGAGCCAGGAGAGGTCAAGAATAGATCCAATCTAGCAAATGACAGCTAATGTGAGTTGCAATTAGGAGAATCATCCATGTTCAGGCCTAGATGTCAGATAGTTAGGAGTGAAACCGCAGAATAAATACAGACAGCGTTAGGAGCCAGGAGAGGTCAAGACAAGAAACCAAAGAATAGATCCAATCTAGCAAATGATAGCTAATGTGAGTTGCAGTTAGGAGAATCACCCATGTTCAGGCCTAGATGTCAGATAGTTAGGAGTGAAAACATATAAATGTATTGATCAGCATACTAATGCCATGTACCTTTCTTTTCTCTATTTCAGCATCCAGTAGGAGGTCTGGGTCCAGTGATGAGCCAGGAGCGGGGCCGTCAGCCCCCGCCCTGCAGGAGACCGCTCAGGGGGAGGAGGCTACAGGCTCATCCGAGGTCATGGTAGTTGACAGCCCCCCTGTCCAGAGCCCGACTGTCCCCCTCCTCCAAAGACTTGCCATCTCGCCGGGGCCCTCAGAAGTAGTGGAATATGCCACAGCTCCTCCTTCCCCACACACTGAGCCACCGGGGACACCAACATCAGAGACCCTGTCTCCAGCTGGGTCCCAGATCCTCCCCACTCTCTCCCCGCCATCTTCCCATCCGGCCCTGCCAGCAGGACCCCAGCCCCCCCCCCACCCCCCACCAACGACCAAGGCTGCGCTGCCGGAGTTGTTGGCCCTCGTGAGGAGGATGACTGCTGACATCTCTGGCATGAGGCGCAGCCTGGACAGGCGCTTTAGGGAGGAGAGGAGGCATCATCGGAGGCTGGAGCAGCATTTGGTCAGGCTGCTGGGAACGGGGCAGGTCACCAGCCAACAGCAGCCTGGCCCCTCCTCTCCTTCCACCATGCCTCTGTCGCCACCACCACCCGTGGCCACTACCTCCTCCCGCTCCCCCACCACCAACAGGGAGACGGCGTCCGGCCGCGGACGATGCAGGTCCTGTGCCCAGGCGGAGGAGGACCTAGGAGCTGTGGACATAATTGTGCTTTCTCAACAGCACTCCTCAGTGACCATCTATTGGTCACAATGCTGACCTCATCTAGCCTGGCTACAGAGTTTGGGATCTTTGCCTATGTGATGGTGATATTTTGTATGCAAATGGCTACCTCCCATCACATGGTCCATGATCCTCTTCTCTGTGTTCGGTTGAACATGTCACCAATTGATAGTCACTGGGGAATGCTGTTGGGAAGGGATGCTGCAGTCCCCTTTTTTTTAGGCCCTTAGATTTTAGGTTTTCTCTTTGTTTTTCTTTCCATTTGTTTTGTTTTAGGTACAATTCAGGCCCATGAAGGCATCTCCTACATCTGCAAGCATTGTGGAGGAATTATATGAGGCATAAGGTTTTCCCAGTGCCTCTCAGGTATACATTACTCCAATGACAGCCCCCTCCTTAACATGTAGCTCCCACAATCTTAAAGCTATCATATTGCCAGATATCTCAGACATGATTATTGTTAGCTGAAATGTAGACTAATACCGCTATGGCGGTGGACTTGCAAAGTCTCACAATGGCATGTTAATGACAGCCAGCATTAATATATGCACTAATAAAGCATGTGATCCTGACCTCAATATCGGTCTGAGAACAGATCCTTGGGTCTGATGTAAGAAACAGTGAATCTGGCTGCTGACCTTTGTGTCCTGTCCATATTAATGGGTATTTGCCCATATTATTTATTATCCAGAGACCTACTGTAGCTAATAGTTAGTAATGCTTGCAGATGGGAATCAGGTGAGTTGGTATATTGGTACAGTATTTAGCACTTTACTGTACATGCATTGTCATTAGTTTTTTTCTATCCTCCTCCGCCTTTTTGTTTTTTGTTGACCATTCATTTTTGTGGGCAATTTCGCACACCACACTGTATGTGTGAAACTGGATTGGATTACACAGTCCAGAGGTTGAATCATTTGTTCCATTGAGCAGATCCAGACAAGTTGTAAGTGCCATGCACTCTAATGGTTTCTTCAGTTAAATGGAGTGATTTGTGATGAACCTTTTTCTCATCATATTCCGGTGGCAGCGGCGTACTGACCGCATGTGACCCTGGTAGGTGCTATGCATCATGCTTATTCTAGACTATTAGATTGACCCCTGTAGGTATCCCCTTTTTTTATTTAGCCCCTTGCTCTCTCGGGACCCGCCCACACCACACCCATGATATTAATGCACAGTCTTGACCACTGCTGATTGTGGTCTGTGTCCAAAAATAAAGTTTTGTTATACCGTTTTGTGAATGCACAGTCTTGACCACTGCTGATTGTGGTCTGTGTCCAAAAATAAAGTTTTGTTATACTGTTCTGTGAATGCACAGTCTTGAAAACTGCTGATTGTGGTCTGTGTCCAAAAATAAAGGTGTGTTATCCTGTTCTCACCATGTCGGTGTGTTTTCAATGGATGTGGTTAGGGGACATCCACATGCATCGCATTAGTGTCACATTACTATAGCTGTAAACTAATGAGCACTAGTTAACCTGCAATAGATACATACATACTAAGAGGAATAATAGTCCTAATAGCATTAGATATCATATAATGCATCTAATTGATCTACAATCTAGGCATAATAAAGGGTTAATGCACAGGACAAGTACAATTAGCGAGACTGGGGAGTAGGAACATTCCCCTGAGGGCCTAACAGGATAATGATAGGTGATACTGCAGTGGCTTGTCAGTTCCTTCTCCAGTGATTTGGGATTTGTCCGTCCACTCTGCTTTCACCCGCACTTCCCCAACATCACTTAGCAATCGAAACTAATGTAAATTGATGAATAGCAGAACATAATGGGAGGTCAACAAATGGGAATGAATGGACATCTTGGCACATGGCCACCAGCAATGGCGTGGGACTTCCTTGGATAAGAGTAGTGGCGATTACCCCTGATGGAGGTGAGTTGGCTGGTGCTCATTGTGCCTCTCCAAACCCTCTGTGTGTGTTTGCTGCCCTTGTGGGTGAGAGAGTGAAAGCAGAGTGGACGGCCAAATTCCAAACCACTGGAGAAGGAACTGACAATCCACTCCGGTATCACCAGCATAGGAACTTTGTAAGAAAGCAGTGACAGAGGGTCAGAGACAGTCAGACCCGACCGAAAGACCAAACAAAAAGGTATTGTGTATTTCAATGAAGCTGTGAGCTATCCCATTAAGGGCTATTGTGGGTGGGAGAGTGAAAGCAGAGTGGACGGCCAAATCCCAAACCACTAGAGAAGGAACTGACAATCCACTCCGGTATCACCAGCATAGGAACCTTGTAAGTAAGCAGTGACAGAGGGTCAGAGACAGTCAGACCTGACCGAAAGACCAAACAAAAAGGTATTGTGTATTTCAATGAAGCTGTGAGCTATCCCATTAAGGGCCATTGTGGGTGGGAGAGTGAAATCAGAGTGGACGGCCAAATCTCAAACTACTGGAGAAGGAACTGACAATCCACTCCGGTATCACCAGCATAGGAACCTTGTAAGAAAGTAGTGACAGAGGGTCAGAGACAGTCAGACCCGACCGAAAGACCAAACAAAAAGGTATTGTGTATTTCAATGAAGCTGTGAGCTATGCCATTAAGGGCCATTGTGGGAGGGAGAGTGGAAGCAGAGTGGACGGCCAAATCCCAAACCACTGGAGAAGGAACTGACAATCCACTCCGGTATCACCAGCATAGGAACCTTGTAAGAAAGCAGTGACAGAGGGTCAGAGACAGTCAGACCCGACCGAAAGACCAAACAAAAAGGTATTGTGTATTTCAATGAAGCTGTGAGCTATCCCATTAAGGGCCATTGTGGGTGGGAGAGTGAAAGCAGAGTGGACGGCTAAATCCCAAACCACTGGAGAAGGAACTGTGTAAGAAAGCAGTGACAGAGGGTCAGAGACAGACCCGACCGAAACACTAAACAGGACATATTCACATACTCCATGTGCCCCATATTTGTGTTCCCAAATGTAGATGTGATGAGCAACATGTATACAAAATAACAGGGTTAATATGGCATTATTTTGATGTTTTTGTGTTTTTATGTAATCAGGTAGTGTGTCTTTAATTTTGCTTTATGTAAGTTGAAGCAACTAATTGGTTGTATAATGCATTTGCTTTGGTGGGGGGAGGGGATGTTGAAATCAATTGTAATGGCCTTCCATGCTTTTCCTCTGTTAAACTCACTTTTACATTTTTAAGTTGTTTGTACGTAATGCGTAAACCATTTTACTGGTGTTTTTTGTGCACATAGTGATTTTGCGAGATACGAGCGTCTACGCAAAGAATTATTTTTCGCTACTTACTACGTAGCGCTTTTCGGAGGCAAATCTCGGCAAAGGAGTCCGAAATTATGCAAGTCAATCGCAAGTCAATCGCAAGTCGACTCGTATTACGTAAATCGCGTTACGATGCACATTTGCAAGATACGATTTCATACGCAGCTCGAATTTAATAGGGCCCTTAGTGTCTACTACTGTGGCGTCTCTTCTTCCCCTTGCCTTAACTGTCTGCATGCCCCAAGGTTCAGTCCTAGGACTCCTTCTTTTCTCCATCTACACATCCTCCCTTGATGCCATAATTAAATCTTTTGGATTTCAGTATCATCTATATGCAGATGACACACAAATCTAACTCTCTACATCTGAACTATCACCCTCTCTGCTAGCACATGTTGCCTCTCTAGCATATCATCATGGATGTCCACCCATGAACTTAAACTCAATATGTCAAAGATAGAACTCCTTGTCTTTCCACCCTCTTCATCAGCTCCCACCCCTCACTTATCTCTCACTGTTGACAATGCCATTATCACTCCGACCTCTCAGGCCCGCTGTCTTGGGTTCTACTGGACCCCGCCCTCTCTTTCATTCCTCACATTCAATCACTCACAAACACATCCAAAATATGTCACTACCTTACACAAGACACAACCAAAATTCTAATTCACTCTCTCAACATATCTCACCTCGACTACTGCAACTCTCTCCACGCTGGCCTTCCTATCACCAGTATCTCTCTACTCCAATCCATACTAAACGCATCTGCTAGACTCATTTACCAAAATCAACGCACAGTGTCTGCAGCTCCTCTTTGTCAGGCACTCCACTGGCTTCCCATAGCCTCCAGAATAAAAGTCAAAATTATGACCCTAACATATAGAGCCCTCCACAGTAATGCACCCTTTTATATCTCTGCTCTCATTCCAAAATACACTCCGACCTGCCCTCTTCACTCTCCTAATGACTTTTTTTTCTCCTCCTCTATCGTCAACTCCTCTGATTCTCACCTAGAAGACTTTTCTCGTGCTGCCCCTATAATTTGGAATTTCTTGCCTCGCACGACTAGATTATCCTCATGCCTCAAATCCTTAAACATCTCTTTAAAAACACCTCTATTCAAAGAAGCCTATCATCTTTAGCCTTTACATGCTCTATCAATCTAACACTCTCCTGTACTACACCCACACCCTTTCAAATGTAAGTTTGCAAGTTTTCAATCTCGATAGGTGCTTCAAGTAAAGCACAGTGTATGTCTTATTGCAAGCTTATCCTTTGCACTTTTTTGAAATTGTTCTTCACTTGTACTATGTTGGCGCATTATAAATAAAGGATAATAATAATAATAATAATAATCAGTTATCATCTGACAACACCTGTATTCCTATTAAATGTGATATCAATGTGGCTAAACAATATCACATAAAGATGGTGATAGTACTCTTGGCCTACTTAATGTGGTCATCGCTAAGTAGCCCTTGTGAGATCCCACACCATTGCTATCAGTCATGGCCACTGATTTCTAATGACTGTTACAGCATGTTTTGCACTGCTTGTAGAGGAACATCAGGTAATTTGGTTTATTATTACAGTAAAAGTGTAAAACACTTAGTTATACATACAGATATTGCTAGATTTTTCTCCTAGTCTTTTTTTTAGATTATGACCATACACTGATAATTTTTCCATTTTGTTATTTCTTCCTGATCACATTGTATGTTTGTAATTTATTTTATACATCTGTTTAATTGGGCAGATTAAGATAAAATGTAAGTGCTATACGCATTGCTGGTTAATTCTAATATATGAAGTAACAAATTATTAGATTTATATTCATCTAATGTGGGGCAATGACCACATGTAACTCTAGAAGATGCTATGCATCATTATTAGTGTACAGTATTACATTTAAAAGCCTAATCTATTTAAATATCAATAATGGTGGATTGATAATATATGTCTTGACACCTATGCCTTCAAGCATTTGATTAGTGTGATTAAAGTTTATGTTTCCAAATCACTGATCTCATTATTAATGAATGTTGTAATGACCAAGTGTTGATACTTTCCATGTTAAATCTGATGTTGATATCATCATATTTTAATATATATTCATATAAGATATGCATTAAGTGTGACATTGCAATGAAATATTTAGCCTTATTTACTCTCCAAAATATTGTCATGTTAACACTACAGATCATAACAGTGACACAGGTGTGCGTTTCCAGATGTCTCCTTATGTAATAGGAATAAATAATATAATAACTATGTTCAAGCAGTATTTAATACGTTATTAACACATATTTTTACATTAGGACTGGGCTCTCCGCTCTTTGCAATGTGTCAATTTTGTTTGGCTTGCACTAAGCCCTTGTATAGCACTACAGAAATGTTGATGTGTTACAAATAAAGATAATAATAATAACAATAGTAACAAATTGTTTTTGCCCATATCACATACATGGAATTTCATTAATAAAATAGTACAATAATAAAATATATTTATTATTATTAATATCATTTTTATTATCTGTTATTTGTAATGCACCAACATATTCCTTAGCACTGTACTTGGGATAGTAACAAGGAAAGTACATTATTAACAAACTGCACAAAATGGAGGGCCCTGCTTTGAGCTTAGAATCTTTACAGAAAGTACTTTTTCCAAAGCAACCTACTAGACTAGAAACTCGCTACTTACAAGGGAATGAAAGAGGCAGAAACCTGGGGAAGAGTAACAGATAAGGTGTAGCTAGAGTCAGGAAGGAAGTGAAAATTTGCTTAGGTAGGAAGGAGTGCAAAGTAGAATGTTTTCATTTAGTGTGAGAGGGATGGGATCTGACTTGAAGTGAAAAACTCTAGTAGGTAATATGTTATCTGCCCCTTGTGGTCATATTGTGTAATCTGCAAATGGGAAGGTCAGGTGGTTTCCAAGCCTCTATATGTTAAATCTGAATAGTGGTGGGTGGGTGAGGGGCAGGAAGGGAGGGAATTGATCTCAAAATCTCTGACTTATACAAAAGCAGTTGGAGACCTGTAGTTTGGTTTTAAATGGCACTAAAAAGAATGGAACATGGTGTGAGGGACAGATATAGATGGATGGAGAGATAGAATAGGGAGAGAGAGGAATGAGAGAGAGAAATACATATTCTCACATGCATTTTTTATACATATTGTCACATGCACAACAGCAATGGAGTGGGACTTCACAGTACAGATGAACCCAGGATTCCAGCTGGTAAGCTTCCTGGAGCTCTATCTGCCTCTCCACCTTGTGGTGCTGTCATAGTTTAGCCATATATGACCATGCCCCTGCACCTAAAAGACCCTGTCTCTTACACTCCCTGTGGTCTGTGATAGGGGTGTAGGAGCCAGAATGATTCTGGGGGGTACAGTTTATTGTATACATAGGCCATAAAATAGCTTATATACACATACATACAAAGATAGAAAACTCTGGAGGGTATTTGTCCTATACCCATGGCCATTGCTATATTGTAATATACCTATTGAATTCACCTCCACTATGGAGAAATGGATAGGATGACATTTTTCACACCCCGATATATAACACCCAACACAATTGTGCAGGTTACATACCTTCCCATGGATGTGACATACATGATCACTTGCAGTACTGTGGTTTGGTCTGGTTCAATGCTGTTAAAGACTATTGTTTTTTGTGGCTAGCCCTTTAATACATGATGCACTACAGCATCTGTTGTAGACATGTGGGTTTCCTGATTTGTGTTATCCTCTTGGGTACTGGGGTCTTTGTTACATCTGAAGTCGATATTTGTTATGAGGAGGTATATTATTGCCAATAGATGAATATCTTTAATGTAAGATTTACAAAGCTTCAATAACAATAGCACTAAAAATTGAGAATTCAATCTCCTTTGATGAAAAATGGATTGGGAAAGCAGCCTGTAATTTAGCAAGAATGGACATTTTAGTTTATTTTGCAGAGTGATTTGCATTAGTACAGTACTAAATTACAAGACTGCATGCACAGTAACTAAAAAAATATTTGAATAAGGCCTTAAGTACTTAATGTTATATGAAAATACTTTAAAAGTATGTAGAGCGTGTACCTAGCTTGTACAGTAAATTGCTTACCATAAGTTAGATGAATTTGTGATAAACTAGCTCCCCAAAAAACTCTACCGTAGAAGCTAGGAACCAGCCCCACGGTGATGAGATTTGTTTTAAGATTGGAACAGTACTGTCGGTTGGTAGATCTCTTGGTTTGTACATAATCCTTTCTCTGCTATGCTTATAGCTGTGTAATACTGAGAGCATATGCCTAAAAGGAACCATGTATAACATGGATTTGGGGTTTAAGAGTGAACATACATTGTGGACTCATTTGCATGTCCCTGCCTTTTCCTATAGCGCAGTTCAATAATTGTATTTCTGGGAAACTAGAGCAGCAAAGAAGTATGTTATTATTATTATTATTATTAGGTGACATAACCTTATTTAAGATGAAATATATTTCTGTAGGGTATGTAATCTGTCATTTGATAAAAAATAAAAAAAAGAGAAATTGGCATTATACTACACTTAATAAAATGCTGCACTACACTAGCTGTAGTTAATAGCAATTATTACATAAATCCCAGTTCTGAGCATTGATCATGAAACAAAGTGTACTGCTTGCAGAAGAAAGGGTATATGAAAGACGTTTTCAAATACTTTACATGAAGAGTATTTTTTAACAAGTTTCTAAAAAGAACTACGTTTCAGAAATATTCAAATGGCAACAAAACGTAGAGGTTAAAATGTTCAAAGTAAAAACGTTTGAGACTAACCTGTAACTATTCAAAATAAGAAATAAAACCTGAATGTTTGAATGTTCTACTGAGCCAGTGATTATAACACAATCTAATTATTTATGCAAGTTAGATATTTAGGGGATTTATCAAAGAGTCTAAAACATTTCTTTTAAATGAGAACTTTACAATCATTGTAAACCTATAATCATTCAATAAGGTAAGGCTGCAAATCAATGAGAAAAAAAAACATTATGCATTCTAAAGGTATGAGACACAAGTCATTAAAATACAATATGAAAAGCTACATATCGACCACATAATGAAATGATAATAACATATTTTGTTTTCATTTATAAGAACTGGATTTGTTGTAATGGTTTTTAGTATAAGGTACTAGAATATTTGGCAATAACTAGAGTGGCATTTTGAAAAACTGTGCTTTTAGTTACTCCCTTCAGTGTACGAATGGAAGTTGAACATTTTTATTAAAGTATGTTAATAGCAGACTTTGTTGAGCTCGATACAGACAGCAGATAAACACAATAAACAAAATATCAGGCGACTCGCAATTGCGACACCCTAGATCTGCGCCACACAGTAAGAGGTATGCAAACATATATACACAAATGAATAATTAATTTATCAACAATAATGAAAGCTTTATTTATACCACACACATATCTCTTATCAGCATGTAAATACAAAATATGGTATATATGGTATATATGGTAACACTAATGAATAAATCAATCATTCTCAGTAATAGACTACTATTACTTGAAGGTAATTAAGATGTCTTAGTGAAACTCACTCCTTTTAGACTATTATTAGATAAAGATATCTTAATGATATTCAATCTTCATCTTTCAATATATAGATGTTAATGTAATTATCATAGTATATGTCTCAATGTCCAGATCAAAAAGGGTCTCTGCAATTAGTGTAAAGAGTGTAGATCTTGAATAATCCAGGATTGTCCAGGCATAGATGATGGTTGTACTCTTTCTGGAAGTACAGTCCTGAGTCTAATTAGGAATTTCCTTTTTCGTCAAGTCAAATGAGTTTCTGATGCTAAAAGATCCCAAAAAGATAAAAGAGAGCATGCACGCCACTTCCTAGTGCAATTTAGTCAAATCTAAAAATACAAATACGATAAAAGGAAAGAAGTACACTCACATTTGGTCACCTCTACAAAAAGAGGTATTAACACATATATTCAGTCCACATCCAGATTTCTCTCTTTTCTCTTTTTGGGATCTTTTAGCATCAAAAACTCTGTCATGACCAGAGTTTCTAAGAGAAGCTCCCCCACATTTGACCTGCTCTCTCTTTTTGGTATCTTAATACAGACAGCAGGTCCAAGTACTAGCCCTTAGTGTTTAAATAGTAATATAATAGCTTAGTAAATGAGGTTGAATAAAGGACTTTTAGTCCTTCAATTCCAACATAATTAGATCTCTTCTGAACCTAGCATTACGTGAATTGTTAATTGAGGGGCAGGATTGTCATTGATCCTTAAAATTAATCATACTAAGCTAATAACCGCAAAATTAACTGCGAGTATAGTAGTGGCACAAAAAATATGCTTAGCTATCACCCACCCCTAAAACATTGCGAGAGAACTGCTACAAGTCACTGAGACAAGTCGGAATTGGAAATTCCCTACCCCTTCTCTCTTGCTGTCCCCTTCTCTCTCACTCTCCCCTTCAGTTTCTCTCACTTCTCTCTCACACTCCCCTTCTATCTCTCCCCTCTCTCTCTCTCTTGCCCCTTGCCTCTTCCATTCCCCTCTTTCCTCTCTCTTCTTCTCTTGACTGTCCCACTATCCCTATTTCTCCCCCTCCCCCTTGCATCTCCCTCTCCTCTTTGTCTCTCTCTCTCCACCCTTGCCTCTCCCTCTTCCTTCATGTCTCCCCCTCTCCCCCTTGCCTTTCCCTCTCACCCCTGCCTCTCTCTCTCTCTCCCCATGTCACTCCCTCTCCCCCATGTCTCCCCCTCTTCCTCTCCCCCATGCCTCTCCCTTCTACCCTTGCCTCTCTCTTCCCCCATGTCTCCCCCTCTCCCCATGCCTCTCCCTCTTGCCTCTCCCACTACCTCTTTGCCTCTCTCCCCTGCCTCTCCCTCTACCCCCATGTCTCACCCTTGCCTCTTTCTCTCCCTTCATGTCTCATACTCTCCCCCTTGTCTCTCCCTTGCCCTTTGCTTCTCCCTCTCCTTCTCCCCAATGTATTGCCTTCTCCCCCTTGCCTCTCCCTCTGCCTCTCTTTCCCCTATGTCTTTCCCTCTCCCTCCTCTTACATCACCCTCTCTCTCTCTCTCATCCCTTGCCTCGCCTTCTCACCCATGTCTCTCCCTATTGCTATTCCTTCTCCCCCTTGCCTCTCCCCCCCATGTATTTCCCTCTCCCCATGTCTCCCCCTTGCCACCCCAATGTCTCTCACTCTCCCTCCATGTCTTCCCCCTTGCCTCTCCCCCTCTCTCTCCCCATCTTGCCTTTCCCTCTCCCCCATGTCTCCCCCTCTACCCCCTGCCTCTCCCTGTCCCCCGTGCCTCTCTTTCTCTCTCCCAGGTCTGCTGGCACTTACCTCTGCTGGCTCTTCCATCTGCCACAAGAGCAATGAGCAGAGAGCAGGGGTAATGATAGCCCGTGGGAGCCAGGTGGCGACATTTTTCCTGCCTTCAAAGAGGTGCCGCTTGGGGTGTAATGCCCCTTGCCCCCTTAACCTCCTGGTTACCCCACTGGGCCAAGGTAATACTGTATAATAATAATAATGATGCATAGCAACTACTAGGGTCACATGTGGTCAAAAATATTATCTTTAATATCTCCAACCTTCACATCTCCCCACTTCCCCTATCTGACCACCACTTGCTAACTTGCAACCTCACCTCATCTTTTGCTCACCACCCTTCTTCAATTCCTCACATCAGAACAGCAGAACTCTGCATGTACTCAACCCACAACAATTTTTAATTGTACTAAAACCCCTTCTCAGCCCCCTCATCACCCTTGCCTGCCCTGACATCGCCACTTCACAGTACAACACTACTCTAACCTCCACCCTTCACTCTCTTGCCCCCATAATCGCAAGCAAACACCCTCGCTCTCATCCACAATTATGTCACACTACACAAACACACTATATACAGAGATGCTCACGCACTGCAGAACGACTATGGAGGAACTCTCGCACTTCCGCAGCCTTTCTCCACTACAAGTTTACCTTGCGATCCTACTTCTCTGCCCTCAATCTTGCCAAACAACACTACTTCTCATCACTAATATCAAACCAGTCCTCCAACCCTAAATATTTATTTGCTACATTCAACACCCTTTTTTGCTCACTTCCTGCCCCTTCCTCTCTCACTGCTGATGACTTTGCCAGCCATTTTAAAAATAAAATGTAAACCATTCCATCCCACCATCCTCTCCACAAACCCACCACACCCAGCTCTTACCCTTCCCCAATCCCTCCTCCGCTATGGACTCTTTTAACCCTGTAACCGGGGATTAGCTGTGATGCTAAAGTAAAGTATCTACTTTACTTTCAACCTCTCAGCTTAGAACATGACCACATGATTCTATTCCATCACAGCTAATACCTCCCCTATCCACCACACTTATCCCAGCTCTTAAAAAATCATTTGGATTTCAATATCATCTCTATGCAGATGATGCTCAAATCTACCTCTCTGCACCCAATCTATCTAACCAGCTCAAGTTTCCAACTGCCTCTCTAGAATATCCTCCTGGATGTCTGCCCTTCAACTCAAACTCAACATACAGCTTACACTCCTCAAATATCTCTCACTGTTGACAACACCATCATCACTCCCACCTCCCAGGCCTGTTGTCTTGGGGTTCTACTGGATCCCACCCTCGCTTTTATTCCTCACATCCAATCAATAACAACATCTTGTCAGTGTCACCTAAAAAACATCTCCAAAATTCTTCATTATCTTACAGAAGACTAAAATTCTACTACACTCTCTCGTCATATCTCGACTCGACTACTGCAATTCACTCCTTGCTGGCCTACCCTTCTGACAACTCCCCTTGACTAAACAAATTGCTTTCACATTGCCATCTTGCATTTGTCACCCTCTTGTATCACACCTAAACCCTTAGATTGTATCTTTGTAACTTTTCAACCTTGTGTCAGTGCCTTGGAAACAAGCTCAGTGTACATTTGATTCTAAGCTCAAAAACGGGGCCCTCCATTCTTTATACAGTGTTAAGTTTGTTTTTTGCCATGTACTCAACCCTTGTACAGCAATATGGAATATGTTGGCGCGATATAAATAAAGATAATAATAATAATAATAATAATAATAATAATATATCCAAATATAATATATCCAAATAATAGAAGTAACCAATAATGCACATAGCACATAAATCATGTCTTATCTGCTCCATTATACAGATGCTGAAAATACTGGATTATGTAATCCAATTCAACTACATAAATACAGTGTGTTAAAGAAATGAAACAAAAGATGGCATAAGATACAAAAGGTGCAGGAAGAGAAATACTGTAAAAAATAAATCAACCTGTACTTCATTCACAAGAAGGGCAAAACATTATCTATCTTTCATTTGAAATCACTTGCCATAACCACTGCTTAGCTGTGACCACACTCAGAGCAGCCAGAGCACTATCACTATTACTATTGTATTAATGCTGCCTGGGAATAAATGGGCAATTTTGGACTTCGATAGTCCCACTCCACATCTGCATTGCTAGGAGTTAAACTTACCAACAAACATGTGTTATTGAACATGATATATGATTAAATAATGGTGTGTAAGATCATTCTGCTAGGTGTATGTCATTGATGGAATGGCTATCACTCACATTATTTGGTAGCACTGCTTGTGGATAAAGAGGTGCCTTCATGGACCTGAATTGTGCCGAAAAAGATTAAAAAGAAACATATGAAATATTGCTAAGGAAAATAACTAAAATAGTGACTGCATCATCTCTTCTCAACAGCATTCCTCAGTAACCATCAGTTGGAGAAATGTAAAACATAAACATGTCCATAGAGAAGAGGATCATAGGCCATCACATAGGCCATGATCCTATATTTTTTAGGCTGGGTCATTCTTTTGAGTGAGACCAAACTGATAAACTTCAGGATATTTATCCCTGTGAAGGGCACAAGTGAGCAAAAAGAGGTTGCTCTCTGAGTAGGTAACCAGACCTCAAACGTACTTCAGGTATTGTCTGTTCTCAGATTGGGCACATCTAATTTTGTTGTTGTGTATCCAACACTTGGACCACTAGATGTCACAAAGGAGTGCAGTTGAGAAGGTCAAATCTCAGGTGCAGACACTATCTCCTCCTTCGCCTTGCCATAGAGCCCCCACCCTCCATGCTACACATTTTGCACACATGCAAAATTCTAGGGGGAGTTGCAGGAGGAGCCATCCCCCATGGAGACAGGAGCAGCGGTGGAGGGGGAGGCTGCGGGTGTGCAAGGGAGGTCTCTGGGGTGAAGGAGGTGGTACATTTCCAAGCTATGTCCTAGCTCAACTGGGTTAGCTTGCTCTAGTTCTGCACCGCCAGGAGCAGCCTGGTCAAGTAGAAATTGATATGTATTTCTTTATACTAATGAATTAATGATCTTCTCTCAGCAATACTTGTTAACATGCTGCTGAGAGGTCTTCCCTGATGGGCTAATACACTACACTGCACTACCATTCCTACAAAGTTTGTATCTGCAAATGGTGCATCCACTGTGTTTTCAAATAGATGTTTAATAAACATATCTATCTGGTAATGACTGCGTCTATTTGTCATGTGTCTGATGCTGCCCACCAGTGCGAGTAATATAAGAGGTTCCTGGATTTGAGGAGGCATAGAAAAAACAGCTTTCCTGAGTAAAATATTACAGGGAGTTGACATGTCACTCCTATTGTTGTGCAGCATTTCCATGTGATTAGAGTTATCTATGTATTGGATATGTCATGTACATGTTGGTGTATGTGATATTCCCCTGGCAAGGAGACTGGATCCGGTGTAGCCACCAGGCCTGAAGCTCCAGGTACAGTCCCTACTTCCATCATCTCCTTCAACATTCTCTCCCACTGCTTGTAGTGGACAGTCAATATGGGACCACCACACAGATTTGCAGCTGCTCTGGCCTCCTCCTCTATCATCCTCCTGACTTTTACCTGGCTTTCATCATAACAATGCATTACAGTCCTCATACCTCTTTGCAGCTATGGCTACTACCTCCTTCTAGGCCTTGCCCCAGGGACCAGCCTTAACTTCCCTATCCCCTGTAATAATGAGAGCTCAGGGAATATATGGCATTGAGGAGTACCACTTTCTCCTCTGGACTGTAGTTATGGGGGCCCTGTGTCCCTCTCCCACTACCCCTCCTGAGATCAGGCCCCTTCCCCTCTGACTTATAAAATATATGGGCTCATCCCAACCTCCCTCTACCACACCTTCCACCCTCTCCCCCAGACCTACCACTGCTAGCCCCCCTCCACTTCCACCCTCCTTATGTATCCTTACTTCCCTCCCTACATATGCTTCCCTCACCACCTCTTCCTCTTTCCCTCCCTCTCTCTTCCTCACCCCCATTTCCTCCCTCCCATGTAAAGTAGGGGAAACAACTTCCACAGCCGATATTCGCCACTTTTTCAATTTACAACGTGAGATTTAAATAGGGGCATTGTTGCTTTATTTACCTGTGATTATGTTTGCAGCTTTCAACTTCAGGTAGGTTAAATTGTATATTCATATTGTTTTACAGTTTTTTTTACCTTAAAATCCTGAGTTACCTGCTTCATATCACTATTGATACTTTTTCTTATTGTTTGTTTTCACAGAATGATTATCCATTACCTATTGTGGTACATTTTAACATTAAAAAAACATTTGCACTTGAGTTTGTTCATAAAAATATTATTTTAGTGTCTCTCATATTTTAAATCCCTTAGATATTTTCAAATGTGCAGAAACATAACCTAGTTAGATATAACTGCATCAGGTGTGACTTGAAGCCCTATGTGACAGTTACAAAAAAGGACTTACCGTATTGCTGTGTGAGTTTTACTGAAATATATATGTATATTTATCTAATTAAAAAATATAATGAATTAATGAATAATACGAATGATACTAAATATTTCAATAGTATGCAGTATCAGAGGCTAGAAGTAAATGTAATCTGTGAGCCTCAATCGGGTGTTTCATAGAACTACTGATACTACAAGCAATTATTAAACATGATTAATAACATTTAATAATGATCAAAAAAAGTAGGACAGCAGTGCCTAAAAAATGTATTGTTTATATGTGTTCAATGGTTTACTGGAGCACATTACATACTAATTGATAAACACAAGGCAGAAAAGTCATAAAGTACTTTGAGAACACCACATTCAAGTGATGCACAGGATTCACAGGAAATGTTAAGTGGTCCCTGCATATAAAGGATTTGGAAAGGGAGTGCAGGTTGACTTTATTACCAAATATTCTATTGACATATCAAGAGCACAGAATAAATAAAAAATATTACTTCAACTGCAACATCACATTTACCTACATTATGTTAAATGCTATTTAAACTCATTTTAATGTTGATTTTATCAGCTGCTGAATTAAGATAGGACTAAGCTCTCTCTTTCACCAGGTTAATTATGCAACATTTGTTTTTTTGCATAAAATGATTCACTGGCAAATGGGTTTATTGTTATGTGCCAGTTCATGAACTATGATACAAAATGTAATTGAATCAGGAACATAAAACTGCAAAAGGCTCATCTATGAAGAGTGCATTTTAATTCCACTTAGCTAATAATATTGCTTGGCTCAACCATTTCCACTTAGTCCTCTAAAAGGTTGCAATAATGCAATGACAAAAGAAAATACTCACTTAAATAAGAAATTGCTGTTACAATTTACAAGATGGATTATTACAATATAAACCATTAATAACCATGCTTTGAAATAAACTATTAAGATTATTTAGTTAAAATTGAATTAGTACAGTGTTGGCATAATGTCTCATCAAAAAAGGTGGCTATGAAGAAAATCTCTTGCAGTAACACCTTATTTCTAAAGCATTGCTATCTGTACTAGCAATTGCAATGACATCTGGCAAAGAACATTGTTTGAACATTGATTTTCCATTTTTGCTCATTACTCGTTAATAAGAGATAAACAATTCAAACAATCATCAATACATTTGGGTATAGATTTTATTCTACATTATTTTTTTTATAATGCTGACAAATTTACAGTTTCATGCATGCAATCAACTCTGGGTTGACACAAACACATAATGCTCGGTAAATATTTTGAAAGCACATGTTTCATTTATAAAATAATGTATTATTAACCTATATTTACTAGTGGGACTAAGCTATGAAGAGTTTCCTACACAAATAACAGGTATATTATTTGAGCTCAAAGCTCACACATGCTGTTTAGATATTGTATGTATATATTCTTAAAGTTGATTACTGACAAGGAATTAGACCTAAAATTTACCCCACTATTAATATCTTTTTATTTATGGATTGTAGAGAATCGTTGGCAGGCAGGATTAATTAGGAAGGTGTGTAGATGAGGTGTAGAAAAGCAGATGTGGGTAAGGTAAGAGGCAAAGCATATGCTAATGTTAGGCAGTGGAGAAATTAGTGTTTCAGCTGAAAAAAAAATTGAAACAATCGAACAAAAACAGTTGGGTTGACACAATTAGAGAATAATTGTAATATCCCTCTTGTTAAATGCAGTTCAGATTGCAGTCATGTTAGAAATTCCTCTGCAGATTTCATAACTTAGTTTCAACAGAAAAAGAGTGCAGAAATAATTAAAAAACCCAAATAGTGCAACATATTAAAACACAATTTCCTTTCTAAACAAATGATCTCACACAGGCCAAAATACTAGTTTTTTTTCCCATTAGAAACTCTCAGTAAACAGTATTTCCACTGTAGCTAAGGATTCTGGGTAGTGACATGCAAAACATGTTCAAAATATATCACCCTTTTCCCTTGGGATCACTAACATGGGTATCCAGTTAGGAGTATGGGGACTTCAATTCTAAGGCAGGTTTAAGAACATAGCCATGGATTAGGGTAAAGTACCAAAACCCACACACTGACTGCAGTTTGGTGCTCAAATGGATACCCATTTTGCATTCAGATACAAAAGGATTAGACACATTTTTATATTTTTGCCAATTTTTATGAATTTCTGTTCAGCTAAAAAAATTAATTGTGAAAAAAGAAGTTTGGGGTAAAGACATGGAGCCTCGTTCGATCGAGGCATCAGCAGACCTGGGCTTCGGAAATGGAGGCCGAAACGTATGTTGCTATTCAATTGGCGTCTTTCTGCGTGCTCCGACCAGGGTTACGGGCTCCGGCCACTAAGTCATTTCGATGGTTAACATCGCAAGTTAAAGCCCTTCAAAGCCTTTGATCACTCACGGCTGCAAGAGTTACTATTGCAAAAATCGCAAATCGCTATTCAATTGCTTCGATCCCCTCTCGCTAAGCAAGCCGCCAAGGCTGCATATGGCAAAAAATTTGAACCACAAGTTACAGGTTCCAAGAAGGACTCGCAAAGGGCTTAAAGACATGTCCGGAGCACTTTACTGTAAATGCACATATACACACACTTCTGTATATATAATAAAAGGGAAAGTGATGTTAGGTCTTAGAATTAATAGCACAACATTCTCAAATCTGCAATATAAAATACTTTTTTTAATGTTTATTTTCTGTGTTATTTCGATCCCGACAATTAATGTGTTAATAGATATAATGGAACTTGCATGTAATAGAATATCGTATTTACGGCTTTATCAATATTGCAATGTTTCAGGAATGTGGTTCCGATCGCGACTCGTAATTGAAGCCCGTAGGAATCTGAAATCCAACCTCCATTTCTCATTGACGTAATGATGACGATCTGTGTTTCCATTGGCTGTTTCTAACTCAGGAGTTACGGCCTTGCTTAATTGATCATGTTCAAGTTCGCAAATGCTACATATGATGGTATGATTTCCGAATTTTGCTATCGGCCCCTAACTTGTGGTCTTGACAAATTGAATAGCACCATAACTTCAGCACACTGCAGAAAAACTAAACTCTAATAAAACCTTGTCAGCCTGAGTATTTCTAAATGCATCACAAAACTATATATGTGGCCGTCAAATCTTAGCTGCATTGGAGTATTCAACCTAAGAGCCAATCAATCCATGGGAGCGTACACACTTACAAATTCCTAAGTCCATACAGAGCTGCGAGCATGCGAAGCTCTGCACAGATGCTGCACTCGCAAGCTGCAGAGGAGGGGGGAGCAAGACACAGGGGACAGGGGAGGTAGACACAGGGGAGGGGAGTGGGTAGAGGAAGATAAAGGGAACAGGGGGAGGAATACACAGGGGGGAGAGCGGGGAAAAGATACAGGGGTGAGGAGGGGTGTAGACACAGGCGAGGGGGAAAGAAACAGGAGAGGGGAGAGGTGGGGGAAAGAGACACAGGGGAGAGGGGGAAAGAGACAAAGGGGAGGGGAGGGGGTGGGAGGGGAGAGGGTGGGAGAGACATGGGGGAGAGACACACGGGAGGGGAGAGGGGGAATAGACACAGGGGAGGGGAAGAGACACAGGGAGAGGTAGCAAAGAGGATCAGGGGAGAGGGGGAAGAGACACAGGGGAGGGAAGGGGGGAGAAAAGGAGGAAAGAGGGGGAAAGAGACACAGGAGAGGGGAGAGGGAGAAAGAGACACAGGGGAGAGGGAGAAAGAGACTCAGTGGAGGCAGAGATACAGGGAGGGGGGGAACACATGGGAGGGAAGAAGAAGGAGACACCTGGAAGGGGGGGGAAACAAGGGAGGAAGAGGGGAGTAGGGAGAGAAAAATAAAAAATTAGACTGGCATTTTTGACGGGCAATTTACTAGTATACAATAAAAATGGATCACCACCTGTGTATGGAATAAATAATAAAAGTATACAGTCAGGTCCATAAATATTGGGACATCGACACAAAACTAATCTTTTTGGCTCTATACACCACCACAATGGATTTGAAATGAAACGAACAAGATGTGCTTTAACTGCCGACTTTCAGCTTTAATTTGAGGGTATTTACATCCAAATCAGGGGAACGGTGTAGGAATTACAATAGTTTATATATGTGCCTCCCACTTTTTAAGGGACCAAAAGTAATGGGACAGATTAACAGTCATAAATAAAATTTTCACTTCGTAAGACTTGGTTGCAAATCCTTTGCAGTCAATTACAGCCTGAAGTCTGGAACGCATAGACATCACCAGACGCTGGGTTTCATCCCTGGTGATGCTCTGCCAAACCTCTATTGCAACTGTCTTCAGTTCCTGCTTATTCTTGGGGCATTTTCCCTTCAGTTTTGTCTTCAGCAAGTGAAATGCATGCTCAATCGGATTCAGGTCAGCAGATTGACTTGGCCATTGCATAACATTCCACTTCTTTCCCTTAAAAAACTATATGGTTGCTTTTGCAGTATGCTTCGGGTCATTGTCCATCTGCACTCTGGAGCACCGTCCAATGAGTTCTGAAGCATTTGGCTGAATATGAGCAGATAATATTGCCCGAAACACTTCAGAATTCATCCTGCTGCTTTTGTCAGCAGTCACATCATCAATAAATACAAGAGAACCAGTTCCATTGGCAGCCATACATGCCCACGCCATGACACTACCACCACCATGCTTCACTGATGAGGTGGTATGCTTAGGATCATGAGCAGTTCCTTTCCTTCTCCATACTCTTCTCTTCCCATCACTCTGGTATAAGTTGATCTTAGTCTCATCTGTCCATAGGACGTTGTTACAGAACTGTGAAGGCTTTTTTAAATGTTTGGCAAACTCTAATCTGGCCTTCCTATTTTTGAGGCTCACCAATGGTTTACATCTTGTGGTGAACCCTCTGTATTCACTCTGGTGAAGTCTTCTCTTGATTGTTGACTTTGACACACATACACCTACCTCCTGGAGAGTGTTCTTGATCTGGCCAACTGTTGTGAAGGGTGTTTTCTTCAACAGGGAAAGAATTCTTCGGTCATCCACCACAGTTGTTTTCAGTGGTCTTCCGAGTCTTTTGGTGTTGCTGAGCTCACTGGTGCGTTCTTTCTTTTTAGGAATGTTCCAAACAGTTGATTTGGCCACACCTAATGTTTTTGCTATGTCTCTGATGGGTTTGTTTTGTTTTTCAGCCTAATGATGGCTTGCTTCACTGATAGTGATAGCTCTTTAAATCTCATATTGAGAGTTAACAGCAACAAATGCAAATAGCACACTTGAAATTAACTGTGCTATTGGTCGGAAAGCTGCCAGATTCATCAGTTACCCTAACACTGCTGAAGAGATCTCGAAGGTGAAGTTTGATTTCTTCCAATTAGGAGGTATCCCCAATGTGCTCGGTGCTATTGATTGTACACACGTGGCACTGATACCTCCCAGAGAGCAAGAAGCGCTGTACAGAAATTGTAAGCATTATCATTCAATCAATGTACAGGTTGTTTGCGATGCGAACATGCGCACACAAGGTGTGTATGCAGGCTTCCCGGGAAGTGCTCACGACGCCTATATCCTGCGTGCATCCGGCATATATGACATATTTGAGTCCGGCAGATTTCCATCCGGATGGATACTGGGTGAGTACACATTAATAATGGCAGTCAACCATATCTTACTATGACTGGATACAATAACACATACGGTACATCATGTTTCCCTCTATTGCTCTGATGTTTACATGTGCATTACGGAGTAATACTACCAAAGCCAGAACATAATAGCTCATTGCTGGCCATAACCCTGTGTTAGCTTGGCAAAACAGTATGCAGTTCACAACAACATATGACAAAAACCACAATTGATTAATCATTAGGTATATGTTCTGATGCATTCCCTTGTATCCTGTGACATGGACATCTCTAGTCTACATAACGTGTTGTGTGTTATTGTAAGGGCTATGTAAGTGAGATGTCTTCAGAATTCATCGGATAGAGGAGAATTAATAGTGTTTGGAAAACTTTTTCTTGCATGAATATATCCCGGAATAAACATGAATTAGCTTACCTTGAAGTTATCAAAATCTTCAAGGTCTTTTGGCATTTGCGTTTGATCGTGTACGCCCCTGGGAAATTCCACCTGAATCAGCATCACATTTACGTTCACAAGAATACACTATCATGCTTCACCTCAGACCTCTGGCATGTGCTCGGTACAAGAACTGCAACAGTGACTTCCTGTGCTCTCTACCAGAAGGGTCGCAATATGTACCCTGTTGTATTTCCCTTGTATCTCCGCCTCATGTAAGCATCCTGCGGGTGTGACCATCTGGATTTGACATTTGTGGAAATCACATTGTAATTGAACTGAAGCTTCATATAGAATAAATGTGTTAATACACTACTAATTATCCTATCAGATGCATCCATGATCCATCTCCCTTACATATATCTTTAACTGTGTATTAGCCACAGGGATGTGTTGATAGGACATGATAAAGATATTTGGGCATATGCTTTGTCAAACATCACAACATCCTATTCATATCAACATGTCACATTTTATTTCCACCAGGTGATGCAGGATGTTTGGTGTTTGCCGTGGTTGTTTACCACTGTGAGCAATCCCCAGACTCGGGCAGAGGTGCGGTATAATGCTGCGCATAAAACCTGCCGGAATGTAATTGAGCGCACTTTTGGTGTACTAAAGATGCACTTCAGATGTTTACATTCCACTGGGGGTGCTCTACAGTACAAGCCCCAGAAAGTTTGTCGCATCATCGTTGCCTGCTGCTGTCTGCACAATATAGCAGTACAGGCCAACTGTCTGGGGGACATTAATGCGGCTCCACTACATGGAGAGGAAGAGCCTTTACTTCCCCCTGAAGTGGATAATCTGCAGGGGTCACAACAACGGACCCGCCTCATTCGTGAGTACTTCACATGTAAGTACATACCCAATATGCATGGAATACAGTCTAATGTATCTGGATTATGCCTAACTCCCAAATCCACCTTTATCCATCGCCCTTGTCATACAGAATTCCAACCAGTCCACAGTAGAGGAGAGTTCCCTGACGTTGTCGATGTTTGTACACTGGAACAAGCCACATGAACAGTTACAGGTAAGTAAGCACACATTCCCATACACATCTTAAGTACTGACGGTTATAAACATCAATGGCATAGATAATTTGAGTGGATTATATATCCCACTATGTCAATGTATATATGCCCCACGTTACATTGTTATCTAGTAATTTAGATTGAAAAAAGACTTTAGTCCATCAAGTTCAACCTCTATAGATCTATGATCTGCAATACGCAGATTTATTGTTAATTGATCCAGAGGAAGGCAAACAGAAAAACAAAAAGTGAAACTTTGCCAATTGTCTACACAGGGAAGAAAAATATAACATTCCTTTCTGACCCCAGATACTGGTGATCGTATTCATCCCTGGATCAATACTCCCTCTCTATTTATCAAGGATAGCCCCTAATGCCTGTTTGTTTTTTAATGTAAAAATATACCCAATCCCTTTTTAAAGTCACCTACAACCACTACGGACCAGTATTGTTCACATTGTATGATCCTGCCAAACCACATGAAATGGGATCAAAATGTCGTAGATAAATACCATACACACATACTTTGGAGATCAAGAACCAGTCACGATAACACAAAACAGAGTCCTCTGGTTATTTCCTCATGATTCGAGTTTATTCAGTTTGATCAAATATGGATCACCAGCCAAACCCAACATGGTGGCTTCTGCTGACTGGCTGGAGAAGTGACTACTTCTGAAATATATCCAGACACAGCTTTTTAGACTTGTTTACATGAGACCAAGCCGAAATCCAGATTTTTTCACCCTGTAGCAACATGGCATAACTCACTAACCGGCAATGACTTCTTATTAATAAGAGATATTCAATACGAATAGAACACATACTTTGTCTAATTTGTGACTGTAATCCTCACATCATATTAACCTTTACAGAGCTGCTGTCGTGTGTCAACTCTTCTTTCAACAACCTAGACATGGAAAAACATGACCAGCAACAGAACTGCTACATCAATGTGAACTACATAGGGAGTATTTGTGTAATAATATGGCCACGTATGCTGAAGGACACAAATAACACATCAATCACTTTATTAATATCGGCCTATCTCTTTCCAGAATACATCAGATAGGTAAGCGGTGATAACTAATGCTGATCCACAGCGCACGTGTCCTGGTGGAAAAATCACCTCGTGGATGAGCTTGGGACTGCGTCCAAGATAAAACACCACATTTGGCTCTCCAAAGATGCATTAATGTGTAATCTATGTGATATTCCTACATCATTAGCCAGATGAGTAGCTCGTTTCATATGTAGGGAAAGAACAGTGACGATGTCTGTATGAAATGAGCAACATATATTGGTACAGTGGATCGAAAAAGTCTAAAGTCTACACACCCCTGTTAAAATGTCAGGTTTTTGTGCTGTAAAAAAATGAAACAAAGATAAATCATTTCAGAACTTTTTCCACCTTTAATGTGACCTATAAACTGGACAATTTAATTGAAAAACAAACTGAAATCTTTTAGGTAGAGGGAAAAAAAAAATATAACATGGTTGCATAAGTATGCAAACCCCTAAACTAATACTTTTGTTGAAGCACCTTTTGATTTTATTACAGCACTCTTTTTGGGGATGAGTCTATCCGCATGGCACATTTTGACTTTGCAAGATTTGCCCACTCTTCTTTGAAAAAACACTCCAAATCTGTCAGATTGTGAGGGCATCTCCTGTGCAAAGACGTCTTCAGATCACCCCCACAGATTTTCAATCTGATTCAGTTCTGGGCTCTGGCTGGGCCATTCCAAAACTTGAATCTTCTTCTGGTGAAGCCATTCCTTTGTTGATTTGGATGTATGCTTTGGGTCGTTGTCATGCTGAAAGATGAAGTTCCTCTTCATGTTCAGCTTTCTAGCAGAAGCCTGAAGCTTTTGTGCCAATATTGACTGGTATTTGGAACTGAAAAATAATTCCCTCTCTCTTATTTAATTGAAGGCCCCAGTTCCAGCTGAAGAAAAATAGCCCCAAAGCATGATGCTGCCACCACCATGCTTCACTGTGGGTATTGTGTTCTTTTGGTGATGTGCAGTGTTGTTTTTGCGCCAAACATATCATTTGGAATTATGGCCAAAAAGTTCAACCTTGGTTTCATCAGACCATAACACCTTTTCCCACATGCTTTTGGGAGACTTCAGATGTATTTTTTGCAAAATGCAGCCTTGCTTGGATGTTTTTCTTTGTAAGAAAAGGCTTGCCACTCTACCCCATAGCCCAGACATATGAAGAACACGGGAGATTGTTATCACATGTACCACACAGCCAGTACTTGCCAGATATTCCTGCAGCTCCTTTAATGCTGCTGTAGGCCTCTTGGTAGCCTCTCAGACCAGTTTTCTTCTCGTCTTTTCATCAATTTTGGAGGGAGCTCCAGTTCTTGGTAATGTCACTGTTGTGTCATATTTTCTCCACTTAATGATGACTGTCTTCACTGTGTTCCATGGTATATCTAATTCTTTTGAAATTTGTTTGTACCCTTCTCCTGACTGATACCTTTTAAAAATGAGATCCCTCTGATGCTTTGGAAGCTCTCTGTGGACCATGGCTTTTGCTGTGGGATGCGACTAAGAACATTTCAGGAAAGACCAACTAGAGCAGCTGAACTTTATTTGGGGTTAATCAGAGGCACTTTAAATGATGGCAGGTGTATGCTGACTCCTATTTAACACGATTTGCAATGTGATTGCTTAATTCTGAAAACAGCTACATCCCCAGTTATAAGAGAGTGTGCAGACTTATGCAACCACATTAGTTTTCTTTGTTTTTTTCTTCCCTCCACCTAAAAGATTTCAGTTTGTTTTTCAATTGAGTTGTACAGTTTATATGTCACATTAAAGGTGGAAAAAGTTCTGAAATTATTTTTCATTGGCTAATTTCTTTACAGGCCAAAAACCTGAAATTTTAATAGGGATGTGTAGACTTTTTATAACCACTGTAAGTGACGAAGTAAGCGCTCCGGGAGTATGTGCAATGTAAATATTGACATGTTCCTTGTATGTTTCAGATCGCAAAGATGAGTCCTTTTCCACGGTCAGAACAAGGAATGATGAGCATTCCCGCGTTCCAGGACTATGCTATTGTCACATTGCATCATGTATGTTCATATGTCAGTCATCATGTGTTGCATCAGGTGTGATATCACATCCTCTACATAGATTTATATGTACCTATTGCTTTAGATATGCCATTCTCTCCTGTACTCTCTCCTGTACTCATGGACTATTGGGAAGCCTGTATCATACTTCCTTCCAGATCTCTTCCTCAGTGCTGATGTGATCCTCCCTGTACATATGGGGAAGAGTAACTCTAGCCTTGGAACATAACTGTTAATAAGGTTCAGTTTACCTTCAGTTATGAATATGCAACAGCAGATAATAGAGATGCTCATTCACAGAACAGAATACACCTTGAATTGGCCAGTTTGTTGTGAGTTCTGCTAACACATGAAATTAGTTTGAACACACTGATATGGTCCTTGTCAGGTTCCCATCTGAGTGTCCAAACTTAGGTATGTAGAGTCTTCTTTCATAGTGCCATTTCCAGTGACATGACCTATGGGGGTTCTAACATTGATTGATTGAGCACTTCTACCTCTGCAGTTGCATAGGAGTGTGGGTTGCGTGCACACACAAGACTACAGATTACTTCTCCCCATGAGCATATCTCCTTCTGTATTGTTGGGTTTGAATATTGAATGTTATCCTGATATATTTAATAATATAAATGATATTGCCTCATGTTGGATGATGCACTGTATATCCCCCGCTCAACTGATCATCTATACCAATGTCACCCCCCCTGCCTGCATTCTGTCCCCATGTCCCTATTTCCGTGTGTTACTGGAACTCTGTATCCTACCCACCTCTACCATGATACTGAGCAGGCCTGTGGTAATTTGTCACTGTGTGGCTTTGTGAACAATTAAACCGTTTTTTTTTACTCAATGTTTGTGTAATCCTGGATATTTACCATGTAACAAGTAAATTACCCTGAAAGTCAGATGAACTCATCACCATCAGTTAGTGGTGTAACTATTCTGTTCAATCTGCATTTACATTACTACATAATCATGAATGTAGATTCATATCATTCAAGTTGAGCCCTTCAAGTCATTATATACAACCCTGCATGTCTATGATTTCAGAATTCACACCCCTCGGGCTTGCACCTACATCTATATTGGCAAGGTACAGATTAATGTAGCATATGTATCTCTGTAAACACACACAGATATATGTTATATAAGTTTTGAACAATGACACTTCATTCTATCTGTATTCTCTCAACTAGAAAGCATGATATGGTACAAACACACAGAAACAGTGATAACAGTATAATATAATCATACTTTATTTCATACACAGAGCACAAACAGAAATGGACAAGACTGTGCATTAATATCATGTGTGTGTTGTGAAGAGATCCTAGTATGGCAAGGGGCTGTGGCAAATCTGAGGACATCTGAAGAGGAATCAGACAACATCATGAGGGTAATGCATAGCATCTACTAGGGTCACATGTGGTCAGGACCCCACAGTAACCAACAGCATATAACACGACATCTAATCAACATAACCATTAATGCGCATACAACAACCATATGGTTGCCAGAATAAACAGACACTATAAAACAGGGATCATGTGATACTAAGCGATTTCACACACAGTGTGTTCGCATACATTACTGATGATTGGTCAATAGATGATGTGAATCTGGAAAACAGAGATAGGAGGTGTTAGAACAATCATAAGCTGTTATTAGAGTACATTGTTTTTGCTCTTGACACTACTATAAACCAACTAACATGAACATCATCTCCGAGCAGTAATAACCATATTTATTCTATCCTGTTCAGTCAGCCTTTCAGGAATATGCTTAGGATGTGGAATACGACAAGGCATGCTTCACTGTGAACACAAGCCTTCAGCAAAATGTACTATCACTATCTATATGGAATAGTTGTGCCATGCTGATATCACATCTCACTTCTAAATGGGTGGTACCAAGGCCAGACAGATTACACTGTTCACATTACCCTTAAACACATGCACATTGATCATGATGTCAAACCAAGAAAATTGCCAGTTTGGTTTGGATGACATGAAATAACTGAATCCAATTTCATAATGTTAACGGGATGGAATGCTACAAAGGCCTTCTCGGATGGTCCTAACACCTCCTAATCCGAGTTAGCAAACCCCCACCGTCCGTGCCCGCGGACCGTCTCCCTCTTCCACGACGTGGTGTGGGAGCAGGGGGTGCCACTACAGCAGGTGGCTGGGGTTCATGGGTGGGCGATGTCTGAGATGAGGAGGCAGACATTTTAGGTTGCGATTGTACAACCGAAGGCTGGAGAGGTATGGGCTGGCGTCTGAGTTGACGCAACAACACACGTCTCTCCGAGCTTGCGCCTTCTTTATATCTCTCTATCCTTCGGTTGTGCCTCCTCATCTCAGCATATATACCACGGGTGGTTGCCGAGATCACCCAGTTGCCAGCCAGGATGGCACTACTAATGGCCAACTGTCTCTTGCTGATTTCTAGCATTCTCTGTGCTCTCTGGCTATGTGCCTGGTCCTCTTGTTGAATGTGCTCCATGATATTGAGTAATTGGGCATAGAGCGATGGCAGAGGGCCTGGAGGTGTTTGTCTTGCGGCTGCGGCTGGCGACTCCGCGGCCAGGGCACTTCCTCCCGGGGCCAGGGCACTTCCTCCCGAGACCGGGGCACTTCCTCCTGGGGCCGGGGCACTTACTCCCGGAGACGGGGCACTTCCTCCCGGGGGCCGGGGCACTTCCTCCCGTGGCCGGGGCACTTCCTCCCGTGGCCGGGGCACTTCCTCCTGAGGCCGGGGCCGGGGCACTTCCTCCCGACTCCACGGCCGGGGCACTTCCTCCTGATGCCCAGGATGGAGCCCAGGCTGAGGGCGGAGCCCAGTATGAGGACGAAGCCCAGTATGAGGGCGGTGCCCAGGATGAGGATGGTGCCCAGGATGAGGGCGGTGCCCCGGATGAGTGCGGTGGCCAAGATGAGTGCGGTGCCCATGATGAGGGTGGTGGCCAGGATGAGGGTGGTGCCAAGAATGAGGGCGGTGCCCAGGATGAGGGCGGAGCCGCTGAGTGCGGAGCCGCTGAATGGGGAGCCGCTCAGGGGGGAGCCGCTGAGGGAGGCACAGCATGGTGTGGCTGGTGCAGGCACTGAGGTGGCCACGATGAATGGCAGGGGGCAGCAGAGGAAGAGGGCCCGGGCATCACTTCCCGCTCCGTATGAGCCAGTGATGTGGATGGTCCCGGGCCCTCCTGAATGTCCTGGCCCACTTCAGCCACTCCTGCCTCCTCCTCTTCTGAATCTGTGGATACTGCAATGGAATAAACATATATTTCAGTTGGTTGCCATACACAATTGACAGCTATGCATTTACATATCATTGACATCATGGTCACCTGTGAGTGACTGTGGTGCTTGTGTTACACAGATGAGCCACAGGCTGCATAATGAGCATTGTGGATCATGGCTCATATGAATGTTTACTGCATGTGCCTCAGACGTGTGCTCTGCTGCATCTGCTGTGCAGTGTGTGAGACTGACCAATCTGACAAGTTTCCAGCAATGGTTGTTAATATGCAGCTGAGACATGGGCCAGGTTAGGACAGTATATGACACACATGCAGTGCTACCGAGTCTGTATCCACATATGCCGCACAGTCAGATTTTTACTCTATCGCAGTGGAGGCCAAAGTCAGGCCTGCATTTGTGGATAGCCATGCTGCAACCAGCTGAGAATATCATTCTCCAAGTCATTAAGTCTAATTGACTTGACTCATCTGTTCACATAAAGGAAATCCACATATCCAGGCCTGTGCGCAGCCCAGCAAGTTTGACTTTGGACACCCTGCTCTATTGCAATCAATCTGGATATAATTAGAAATTGACTTATCAGGGATACATATTATGAACATGATAGGTTTGCTACCAGGACTGAAATGGTTATTGTCACCCCATATATCTTTAGTCAACCATAGGGCTTACAGTGCTATTGTATGTGAATTATCCCTGTGTGTGGGCAGGGGTGTAGGAGGCCATTTAATTCTTGAGCAAGGGTGGGCAGGTTCAGTCCTGGAGGGCCACACAGGTGAGCCAATCGCCTTTTCAGTCATCCTGATTGACTCACCTGTGCCCAAAAAGGATATCTTGAAAGGCCGGCATGTATGTGGCCCTCCTTACCCACCCCTGTTCTAGAGGGATACAGATCATTATATACAACAGCCAGAACACAAGCCTATTTATACATACAAACATACATACATACATACATACAAACAGCATGATATCTTGAAAGGCCAGCATGTATGTGGCCCTCCTTACCCACCCCTGTTCTAGAGGGATACAGCTCATTATATACAAAAGCCAGAACACAAGCCTATTTATACATACAAACATACATACATACTTACATACAAACAGCATGATATCTTGAAAGGTCGGCATGTATGTGGCCCTCCTTACCCACCCCTGTTCTAGAGGGATACAGCTCATTATATACAACAGCCAGAACACAAGCCTATTTATAAATACAAACATACATACATTCATACATACATACAAACAGCATGATATCTTGAAAGGCCGGCATGTATGTGGCCCTCCTTACCCACCCCTGTTCTAGAGGGATACAGCTCATTATATACAACAGCCAGAACACAAGCCTATTTATACATACAAACATACAGCATGTTATCTGCAGGCTTTTGGACAGCCCATCCCCCCACAATCTCATACAACCATGTGTGTGATATGATACTCACGTTGCAGGTGTTAGGGCGATCTGTGTGCCATCTTTAGATCATCAAACTTGTGACGCACTGTCCTCCAGTCTCTATTGGTGACCCCTACTGCCGACACAGCTCTGCCAATTTGGGACCAGGCCTGCTGCCTCTGGCTGGCATTAATATCTCTCCCACTATATATGATCCCCTGGCGGGCACAGATTTCCCTGAGGAGAACCTGGATCTCCTCTGGGCTATAATTGGGGGCCCTGGGCCTTGCCACAACCTGTTGCCTTACAGACGGTGCCTGCTCTTCCTCTTCTATCCCTGGGGCCGCTCCCTCATCCCCACTACCTCCCACCAAGGGATCAGGCCCCTGACCCTCTGCCCCTTCGACTGGTATTGCTACCTCTGGGGGCACTTCCCTCCCCCCTGCTCTCCTCCTTGCTCTTCTCCTCCTCTCCCTCCTCCTCCTCCTCTCCCTCCTCCTCCTCTCCCTCCTCCTCCTCCTCTCCCTCCTCCTCCTCCTCCTCTCACTCCTCCTCCTCCTTTCCCTCCTCCTCCTCTCCTCCTCATCCTCCTCCTCTCCTCAGATGTTCTCCTCACTCTCCTCCGCGCCTCTCTTGCCTTACCGCCTCCCCTCCTCTAAACCCCTCTGAAAATAAAGTAACGATAAATCAATATAATATGTGTGTAGGTTTAGGAGGTAAAAAAAGATGCAAGTATTATGTGTAGTTCAGTAATTGTATGGGGGGGGGAGGTCTTGGGGGGGTAGGTGTGCAGTGGCCTACCACTAGGTGTAGCTATGTGTACGTATTAATCTATGTGTGTGAACTATGTGATATCAGTAATTATGTGTGTTGTAAACAAAGGGTTAAATTATCTGCTAGGTCAAAAGATCAAAAATTGAAATGCTCTCTTCTCTCTTGCTCACTCTCCTTGCTCACCAAAAACCCACCAACGCCTAGACCTGTGTGTCTACTTGCAAAAGCTCCAGCACAGTCAATTATTTTCTGTTTTGGCTCCCTTTTAAAGGCATACTGCCTTCTGGTTAAGTGGTACATATCACGTATTTCGCGCTCTTTTTCTACGCAAACCTTCATTGATTAATTGATACGCGCGGCCACGGAAATCAAAGTTATCCTAGATAGCGTGCCTCATGCGCAAATCCTAACGTGTACGAAATCGCATCCATCGCTCGTATCTCGCAGCACTTGGAATTTAATAGAGTCGGAAATGGTCTCATTTTTCAACTACGTATGCCTTGCGTTTTCACCTATTATTTACGCAGCTCGAATTTAATAGGGCCCTAAGTTACCTTCATCAATAGCACTTCAGTACTCTTACTATTACTCTGTTTGTGGTAAACGATTGCTGTTGTGATACATACGTTGATTCACTAGGGAGTGGGTCCTCATTTAAATTGTTGTTTCCTCCTCATGTTTACTGACAGCAGCTGTGAAATATACTTTAAAGATGGTAGATTCTTAGAGATATGGTTCTTAGATAAATAAGGCAAATAGAATCAGTAAGTTCTCTGATCCTAAAAATAAAGACCCCATGCCAGACATCAAACCTTGACATCTCCTGATAGATTTTGAGAAATTCCGTAAGCAAGAAATAAAGAATTGGTATGACCTTACCAGTTTAGAAAAAAATCCAGAGCACAAAATTATACCAAAAAGCCTCAGAATATAATAAAAAATGTTCATTTGATATGGATGCGTCCCAGTTTGCAAGTGAAAGGGAAAATCCTCTAGAGGAATGTTCTCTAAATCTTATAAAAGTCATGGTAGATTTTAGGTAAATTAATCTAAATTAAAGGCAATGGCAGAGGAACACATGCCTATACTAGAGATATACATGTACAATAAATTGATAGAAAGATCAAATAAAGTGTAAATAAACTTGAAATGGATATCTGCAAAAGAAAAAAAAAAAGCAAAATTTAATAGGGAAGAACTGGATAATTATAGAGGTTATATGCCATAGAGCCATTAAGAACAAGAATATAGACAATCAGAGCATAGAACACACACTAAAATATCACTTGTCATGCCGAAGAAAGTAATTTACAACAGAATTGGCCTTGCGTTAAAACTTCCAAACATCTATTGATAAATTGGAAACTGCTCAAATCACTAAAGACAGATTTAATTTAGATCATAGTAGGAGGGAAGGAGCAATACCAAGGGTTAGAGACGGCAGAGAACGAGAGAAGGATTCTTCTTTCAATGACTTGACAGAATCCAACTTTTATTTTTTATTGAAGGAGAGAAAACTACTACTCTCAGTGCAACTATACCTACTAGAATATCCAGTTTTGAGCAAAGGACTTGTCTTCAACGCTATGTCTTGTCTTGACATTGCAAAAACAATAAAAAAAATCGATAATTCATTACTTTTTACAGAAACTATTTTTTAAGAGTGCCGTGGTTAGGTTATAATAAAGATTTTTTTTAGATTTCAAATTTGCATATTTCTAAGAGTTCATACTGTTGTTAAGTACCCATATTAAGGGCCTCATTCTATTATCGGCCGCAGCCGCTGCGGGGCCGCAAGGACCGGCCGCAAGCTATTCTGCTATTCTATTCCCTTACGGCCGTAGGCTCCGGCAGGCTTGCGGCCGGTGCCTTGCTATCTCTTGCGGCCGATCGCGCCGGAGGAAAGCCTTTGATCTAAAACGGCCGCAAGAGATTTGCAATTCAATTGCTCCGGGAAACCTCTCTGCAAGGCTAAAAACGAGCCGCAGTTACTTGCAGGAAAAAGGTCTCGCTAGCACCAATTAAGCACATAAAATAGCTCAAATAAAGCCATCCTGCACTTTGAGAAGACTATAAAGGGATTTTAGGTGTTAGAAAAAATAGCACATAATTATCCTGTACTCAAATCCGTAAAATATTTCATTTTTAATATCCGTAAAATATACATGTAAAAAGTCCAGAGTGCTTGGAGCACCTCAGACACGCCCACGCCGCAGCCGGCAAATAAACAGTTAATTTGAACTCGGGTTTGGGCAGATGTGCAAGCTTGAGAGTGGGTTCCTTTTATTCCTCATGTCCCCCAATATGATCCCTAGCATTTACAGAGCTGTACAGTGCAGGCTTGAATTTATTTTTGAGTTTTTATATTTCACAGTTTACGGCCGGTTCCAAGATATGCGGCCGGCCGTAAAAGGAGATCCTTGCGGGGCCGTATAATAGAATCGCGAGTTAACTGAACCCTCGCAAGGAATCGCAGCCTTACGGCCGATTTACGGCCGATAATAGAATGAGGCCCTAAGTTTATTACTAGTACATATTAGACTAAGCCCACATTTAAGAAATCACCATGAAAAATCTGATTTAAAAAAGAAAGTCAGACAACTCTCAAATCAGACACATGAACCATACTCTACTATCTGCAATCCCAAGGAAATTCCATTCTTGTTTTTAAACCATCGATTTTAAAGGAATTGGACAAAAAAAATTCAAAAAAGCATGTGAAGAAATTTTTAAGCATTAATCCTAAAGAGAAAATAGCCCTCAAGCTATTACAAGATGACAGAAGTAAAGTTATAAGACAAAGGGGGAGGAATAATTTTTCAATTCCTACATTAAAGAAGCCCTTAAGTTAATAGAAGATGAAAATACATTCCTGCATTTAGAGAAACACCCAACGGATGACTATATGAGTATGTACAGTACTTCAATCCATGAGGCTAAAGGGAAAGATATTCTGAACAATAAGGAATTCAAATACTTGAACATCAAGCACACCAATACTGACATTTGTTATCACCTTTCCAAGATACACAAAAGTCTTGCTTATCCTCCAGGAACACCTATAATTTTGGGAATTGGTTTACTTATAGAAAGACTCTCAGAATACGTAGACTATTTCTTGAAACCTATGGTTACGACTCTAAAATCATACATCAGGCATAACCAAGATTGTAAAGTGTTATGTCCAAGCTAGTGCTGGTTTTCAGTTAACTTATCAGCTGTATACACATCAATTCTATAAAACGTAGTAATTGCTGCAGTGAAACACTTCTTGGACACATAGGAAAACATAGAAGAATCACATTCAATTCATGGAAACATGGAGATATAAATACTTATTTATTGGGAAGGCATTTTCAGCTTTACAAACAGAATAATGTTGACAGAATTAAGTACAATGTTGCTGCATTATTGTGGTGTGCTTGCTATTTTCATAATTAACAATGCTACTTTGTAAACAATATGAATATTAATTATTTATAATTCAACATTATTATTTTTTTTTAAATAGCATCAGTTTTAGAAACCATATAGCTTTGTATTACATACAATAGGCAGAAAAATAAATCAAGCATGAATTGTGGACACTGCAACATCAATGTTTAACTAAACCAATAAAAAAATAATTTTAAGTTATATTATATAAGCAGTTTCCCTAAGATAAGTTGCTTTTTGATGAATAATTTATAGTCTGCTGAATGCAAAAAAAGCACAAGGGACTTCTATAATCAAGCACATTCAATTTATTTTTTCTTTGTTTATAATTATTTTATTTTGAAATATTCCTACATAAAAAATGTAAAAGCTATGAAAAAGCTGAAATATTTCTCTCTAGATCATCAGGTATGTCTTATGCAATTCTTAATTTAGTTTGTATGAGCTTTTTAACAAAATAATTAAAACATTTATGCCAATGTTACTTATAATCAATAATTTAGATTCATTTTTTTAACTAAATTAAGATACTCTGGAAATCCAGTGATCCACACATTACTCAATATAAATGTTTTAGTATTATAATTGGAAATGTGCAATATTTTGTGTTGTGTGCCATCCTAATGGCCGTGCTATATTAGTCTTGTTTTCCAGTTTCAAACCTTTTGCTTTCTATTACCTCTGCAAAGACTTAATACCCATTTATAGAGTTGACTTGCTACACTGCAAAAAGATGACAGCTATTTTGTATAAGTATACCTTTTTTTTATCTTAACCTCATTTAACCTTAGATTCACTAAACTTCACAAGGCCTCTTTAGTGCTTTACTGATAGTAAAAGGAATTCATATAGCAAATTATCATCACAAACTAAAAAGCTTTTTGAGCTAAATGTGCAACATAGGCATAGGGTCCCAGTAAACACTTTGTGTGACTCCTCTAACAATTTATTCTAATCCCACCAATAATACATTTCTTGCCTAATTAATTATGCTATTTATCCGCTAAGGATTCCTGTTAGCTGGCTTGAATAAACTGGAGTCATCATAGCTTTAATTACAAGGATTAGAAATTAGTATTTCGTACTCCACTTATATTTTGTTTACCCGGGAGAAATATTACAGGCTCTATAAAATCCTGGTTTAGATTTTTTTTTATATTTTTAAACATATAATACAGTATCTGCTTCAGCGTGAAGAGGAGATTATTCACACAATCTTTGTGGTTTTCCCAATTTGATTTAGTGTGGCATAGTACAAGTTAAGTTTTATATATTTTCAATTACTTTCAGGGGTGTTGTGTAAATAATGAAAGAATCAGTATACCATTTCCTATAGTCTACATTTACTTGTATCATTGGAAGCAGTAATAAATACAGTTTTCAAAGAGTTCAACTTAAATTTTGACACCACAACTACAGTATTTTCTTCATCAGTTCTTGGAGCTTAAAATGTTACAAATGCGTGTGTATTTTGTAGAATAATTTGAACTCTATATTGCTTTAAAACCATGTTGTTTTAAAATGGCATATTATGTACATCTAACTCATAACATAGCTTTTCATTCAAACACAAAATTATATGGTTTTGCAGTTCCTACCAAATGCAACTTATTGCATTTAACTAATTTTGTGTAACCAGTTCTATATCCTGCCGGTATTCTACTCTGATATGTACAAAATATAGACCTCACTATCGCTGACTGAATTGTATTGGTCTTTTGTGTATTGTGCAGAAAGACACTCCTCTGTTTTTACTCATTCTTATTGGATTTCTGTTATGCTATGAAAGAGGTGTTACCTTATTTGTCAGGCAGACTGCAGGTTTGGATCTATTGCATAGGAATGCACTCTCCAAGCTGGCTTGTTTAAATAAAAAAGGAGTTGCTTTGAGAGCCTGGAATATTGACTATTTTTTTATGTGGATGTCCAGGGTTTGTAAGAGAAAATCGGTATTGGATATTTTTCACAACATTTGGGGGCACATCAATGATTGTCGATAACACCCTAGGTGGACCAGTGATCTCAGCTCCTACACACATGCGTAAGACAGAGTCTTTTTATTTCTGCTTTTGGGGATTGGTTAATGAGTAGAAGCTTGGAAAAATATTGAGCTAACCTGAGCGGCAGACTCCTAGTCTCACATTGGCTAAAATCAGGTTATCTCCCAGGTTACACTCAAGTAAGTAATCTATGTTTGTATTAAGAAAATGTGATTAGTATGTGACCTTAGAATCTTATAGAGTGGATCTGGGAAACAAAGTGATTAAGGAGGAAGATTGCTAATGGTGTGAAAGTTAACAGAACCTTTGAGAGTGGAGCTAGGAAAGCCAGGGTCAATAAATTGTAAATCTGAAATATGAGAACAGAACAACTTATTCAGTAAATTAAATATATTATTATTAGTATTAGTTTTATTATCTTTATTTATAATGCAACAACATATTCCGTATTGCTGTACAGGAGTTGAGTACATGGCAGAACAAAATGAACACCTTATGCGGAATGGAGGACCCTGTTTTTGAGCTAAGAATCAAATGTACATAGTGCTCGTTTCCAAGGCACTGACACAAGATTGAAAACTCAATATAATGTATGTGTCGGTATCTAAGGGTAGGAAGGAGCTGGTTAACAAGACAGGTACTCCGAGATAATTGTGATGATGCAGCACTGCTAAAAATGTTTAGAATTATTTTGTGAATGCAAGATTTTTTTGTGAGAAATTGTCTGCTCTTTTTTACTAACCATTGAATAATTAAATGTACTGCTATAAACTGTAAAAAATCATTTGGGGAAAGGGAATGTAAGAGTTCATTTTTATTGAATTTATATTGCTCCTGCTTGCCTATATTTTGCTGAATAGTTAGTGTTATAGAATAGAGAAGGAAAAATGACCTACAAGGCAAAGAATGTGTTCTAGCTAACGTCTGAATAAATTACTGACAACCACAAAAAAGTACCCCCCCTTTTTAGATTTTTTTTAAACTGCTCTCTTAAAATGCATTTAAAGGTGGTTGTAAGTTAGGTGTTTATTGTATAATAGATGAAGTAATATGTAAATATTATTAAATGTAAATATTAAGATATTAACTTTGTTTGATATTTTTTGAATTGTCTAGTAAAAGAAATTCCGTTGCAGCTTAGTTCCAAGGATACTGTTTTCTTGTACTTTATTCATGTTATACATGTTATACTTATACATGTTGATATGTCATCAACCGATCCTAACTTTGATCTTTTTAAACTGAAAGTAAAAGGATTGTTTTATGATTCAAAGGAATGGCCCCATAGAAATTCTTAATTTGGTTTCAGGTTTGTAGATAGTGCTGTCTGTTTCGGTTAAAATAAATAAATAGAGTGTTATAAAAATACTAGATTCTAACATTGGTATAAACTTTCTTTAAGTGAACAAGACATCTACATGAGGAGGAGGTCTGTCAGATCTATAAGCAAACAATGAAAAAAGGAAGTGCTGTAAAAAATTTGATTTAAACAATTATATAGAATACTTCATCAGATGTGAGTCCTAGTGACTCTTCATTGAGGATTTACCTGTAACCCAGGTAGAGTTTCTGAAAATCTTTATGATTTACCTGCTGTGGTAAAACTGAAACCAAGAATTAGGATAGATAAGTTTTCTATGAGCCACTCTGATATAAATGCGCAAGATGCCCCTGAAATTTGGTATAGCAGATTTTCAGATAGCACGTGGGCTACTACATAGAGAGTGAACAGCAGATTACACATGTTGTAATGTAACATTTTTCAACATAAGCACAGGAAATCCCATCAGATTCTAAAGTGTAAGAAAGTTTGGTAAAACGTTTATCTTTATATGAAAAATATATTAAATAAGCTGATAATGACAAGTAATGTCATTATTTTATATAGCAGCTTGAGAATGTTATGCTATTAATTCTAAGACCTAACATCACTTTTCTTTTTAATAAAAGTACAGTAGAGTCTTTATATATGCATTTACAGTGCTCTGGACATGTCATTAAGCCCTTTGCGAGTCCTCCTTGGTACCCTTAACTAGTGGTTCGACTGACAGATTGACATTTTTGTTCTGTAAGGATGAAAATGAAAAGGATAATAAAAGTATGTTACAGTACATGATTTGAAAATACCCCAAATTGGAAAAAGCATCAAAGAATTGTTGTGAATAATGGGAGAAATGTACATCCGGATGCCCCACCCCTTGGCCAAAGGGAGGTGCATGGAATTTGTTGATGTTAGATAATGTTGAAGCTACTATGATTATGAAGGGGGTGAAATGAAAAAGAAAGCTTATGATGTGATGGATTGTTTTGTTAAATAGAAAGCTGAATTTGAACAACTAGAACATCTTAAAGGATGTGTCTATCTAACTAGTCAGAAAGCCAAGGAGCATAGGGAGAGACAAAATGTAGTGAGACAGAAAGAGAGTAAGAACTATTGGTGGGAAAGAGGGGCAAATGAGATGGAGGATCTTATATAGAGGTAAAAGAAGTATTGTCAGTGCACTATACGAGAGGGAGATAATAACCCATTTTCTTACAGATCAACTATACACGATTATAACAAAAACATTACATATTTATCCCAATACATTGCAGTAGTGATTTAAGAGATTAGTTTCATGCCATATACTATTTACAAGTATTACCACTGTACACAAATTCGGTAGAATTGTAGCTAAAGATGGTGCATGGCTTGCAAACAAGTAGTAAAGGCAAATATTTGAATGATGAATAGAATGTATAAACCTGGCTATAATTCCAAGCTTATGTGTTTGTTCCTTATTATATTTATTCCAACAGAGGACTCGAGTGGACCACTGTAACGTGTAGATCAGGACTATATCTTTACAGGTTTGGTAGCTGCACTTCATGACATAAACTTGCAACTTGTATTTGGTCAAGTTGTGGAGAATTATAAAGCATAGAGCACTTAGTTACAAATAAAATGCATCGAAAATGCCCATCTGTTTGCTATAAATGATTTATTTTTGCTTTTTCCCTAATTCCTTAAGTTAAATTATATTTTAAGGTTAACATTAAATAATAATGCATTTTGATATTAATGTTAAATATAACATTTCATTAATTACAATAGTAAATTATATAATAAACTTATCCCCAGAGAGATAATATGAATACCACAATATTTGGTGAGCCTGGCTTTAATCCTCATAAAAGTCATCAAAGGAAGGCTATGAGCCTCATTCAATTTGGAAGCCTCAAGTTAGGGAGTATAAGCCGTATATATGTGCGCATCCTGTGGGCCCACAGGGCGCTCGACTTACGGTGCTATTCAATTCGGCAAGACCGCAAGTTAGGGGCCGATAGCGAAACCATGCTATTGTAAGTAACATTTGCAAGCTAAAACATGAAAGCCGTAACTCCGGAGTTAGAAACAGCCCATGATAGTGGTTTGATTTTTGCCATTTGCAGGCTTGACGGCTTTCTTTGCAAAGGGAAATCGGAGCACTTGAATAGTGATTTGCAATTTTAGAGTTCGCAACTCTTGCGCCAGTGAAAGATAAAATGCATGGAGGGGAATGAACTTGTGATATGGACCAACTCAGTGAATTGGAGGCCGGAGCTCATAACACTATCAGAGCCCACAAAAAGACGCAATTAAATAGCAAAATAACTTTCGGGCTACATTTCCGAAGCCTGAATCTCCCGAAAGCTCATTTGAATGAGGCTCTATGTGCATACATTATCCTAATAAAAATATCTGACCTCTCACCAAGTTCCTTTTAGAGAAAAATTATGAACCTATAGATTTAATATTATGAAGTATTGCTTATACCTCATTTTTGTGAGCTCACAATTATTTGATTATATTTTCTACATTTTGTGTCAGTACTGTGACGTTTGTTTGTCCTGTTATAGGTTGTACATAAGTGTATTTTAACACAGGTAGATTTAAGTGAAGGTTCTTTGACTGATAGACAGTTTGATAAACTGTTAAACTGAACATTCTGCTTCAGGGATTTATCACTCCTAGACAGACGATATAAGGCTACTCTTATATGCTGTTAATAATTGTTTTATGTAGATTTGATTCCTACTTATGTTAAGGTCAGCATTTCAGGGAATTTGGTTAAAACACAAAAGGGCCATATTCAATTGAGGTTTAGGGCAATCCGGTAGCCCGTAAATGAGGTCGCAAGTTAATTTGCAATTCAATTGGCATCTTTTTGTGGGCTCCGCATGGCTTCTTATTTAAGGCCTTAAAAAAATGGCGATGGTTAAACTCGTAACTTACAGCCTTCAGAAACCTTTGATCTTTCACTTTCGCAAGGCTAAAATTTCAAATTGCTATTCAATTGCTCAATTTCTCCAAGCCCGCAAACGTTTTCACACCCGTAAATGGCAAATGAAGGAGGAAATCCTGAGTGGTAGAGAGAAACCGCAATAAAAAAATCAATACTGCACTGTAAATAATGGGGAAGGCGATGATAGACATTAAAATTAATTGCGCAACACTCTCAAGCCCGCAAATCGGCAGGAAATAAAATGTATTTATATGTGTCATTTCGGGGTTAAATTGATCTCCGGTATCAATGAGTTAATACATATCATGCTACTCATATGGACTAGAACAGTATTGGCATTCATTTTAGTAATTCTTTATTGTGAGTCTTTGTGAGTCTGATAGCATATCGGACCTCTGAACCTAATTGATTGACATGTAACCTCCATGTTTTACTGCCATAATAATGAGTCTCATTTTCTTTTGGCCGATTCAAAATGGGCGGTTACGGGCTTGCTGAATTGATCATTTCTCCCCCTGAACTGAAGTGCATAGTTTACGGTTTTGAATTTGGGACAGTATAATAACATCGCAATCAGAGACGAACGGGAGCCTGGGCTTGGAATTGAATATGGCCCAAAGTTTTTGCTAAAAAAGTGGCAGTAAAAAAATTAATTATTGTAGTTAGTGTGTCAGATAATTTTTCAGACATTTTTGAATCTTATGTGTGATCGCTTTTACACTCCACTGATAAGTATACATTATGACACAAGACTATAGTATACCAGGTGAGAGGTATATTTCCCATAGAAAATATTATGTGGAAGAATCTGTAATTTTGATAAGATATTTAGATGTAATATATAAATATTGATTGATATGTGTAAAATGACATCCTCTTTTTCTTAAAGATTCAAAAGAGATATACAATACAAATTCCTAATTCTGGTAACCAGATTTTCTTACCCAAAATATATTAATGATTGAGTACCTAATAGTGACTGGTTTAAATAATTTTTTATGAATTTTTGATTTTTTTTAATTAATTTTTGTAGAATTATAGAGGGAGAAATGTATACTTCAATCACACTAACATATAGAAAACACGGGTACGTGTTCCAAAGGCATGGTTATTTTTAAAAATTTGGATAATAGCCACCAACCAGGTCCAATATCTTATGCATTATATTAAGCAGTTAAGGAGAGTCAAATTTGTCAAACAAACTAAAATAATTATTATAATATTACTAGCGAATTGCCCGTCAAAAAATGACGGCAATGAAATTGTAAGGTAGCTAATGCTGTTTAGTGTGTAATAATGAAATATATAATACATTAATAAATGAATATACTTGACCTATTTTAAAGCATTGTGTGGAAGAGCTGTGAATGTGTTTTGATGTTGCTGCAGCATTAGTGGTGTGGATCTGCTGTGTAAGCGTGCTGAATGTGTGCAGTGTAACACTGTGCGTGCGCGAGCCCAAACCGTTGTCGTGTACTTCCGCATTGGCGTAAAATGGCGAGTAATGTGTGGTATACGTTTGTATCGGAATATCCGTAGGTGTTTTGTGGTGTTTTGCGAGTTTCTTGTGGTGTTTTGCGAGTTTAGAGTGCTGTAGCCCTCGTTTTCGTTTTGTTCGGCGGCCATTTTTTCTCTCGCTTCGATTTTTTTTTAGTCTCTAAACTGTTTTATTTCGAGTAAAATCGAGGTGTAAGTTGTATTTTTGAGGTGCTGGGTGCTCCCTCTTGGTGTAGGTAAGTTTTTTATGTATGTGGTGTGTGTATGTATTGTGTTTTACATTTTGTAATGTTCGCGAGTTGCGTCCGAGTGTTGCGAGTCCGTAATGTGTGTGAACGTGTGTCGTATGTTGTTTGCGAGTGTCGTAATGTGTGTGTCGTACTGTTTGGGGTGCGACGTGAACTTTGCGAGGGTCGCAGTTGCTGGCATGGAGCGCCTTTGGCGCTCCATGCCAGCAACTGAGGCCCTCGCTTTGAGAGGTCCTCAGGTGCTGGCATGGAGCGCCTTCGGCGCTCCATGCCAGAAACTGAGACCCTCGGGCAGTGCCCTCGCTTCGCGAGGGCCTCGGCTCGCTGCGCGAGCCCGCAGCGTTAGCAACAACTCGTACGCTCACAACTATATATGTGATTATTTATTTTTTCTTTTTTGCGGGCCTGTTTTTTCTTGGCTAAGGTTATTTATTTATTTTTAGGTTGTAGTTGATATGCTCACAATAGAATTATCTTCTTGTTTCTAAACTTGGGGATAATAAAACAGGATGGCACTAGAGATGTCGCGAACAGTTCGCCGCGTACTATTTGCGGCGATTTTGGCATGTTCGCGTTCGCATCGGACGGCGAACACATGCGCTTTTGGGTTCGCCCCCTATTCCTTATCATTGAGGAAAATTTGACCCTGCACCTCACAGTCAGCAGACACATTCCAGCCAATCAGCAGCATACACTCCCTTCCAGGGCCTTCCATCTGAAGGACAGCATACATTTTAGAATCATTCTGAAGCTACATTCGTTGTGAGAGGACAGATAGTGTAGCTGCTGGAGATTTAATAGGGAAATAGATAGCCAGGCTGTGTTTTTAGCTTCCACTACAATTAATCTAATTTCAGTTGCCTGCCTGTGTCAGGCTCACAGCTTATATTGTGCTCAGTGAAATAAAACAACACTTTTTTGACTGTAATAGATTGAATAGCAATTGCCTGCCTACAGGCGTGTGGGTGAAGCCTATTGCATCTACTCTGCCAACTTTTGCCAGTGCACAGTGACACTCATATCTGGTGGCACCTTAGATTGCACGCACAGTGCCCCAAATTTGAATTAGGAGGTCCAACCAAGCATCTTTTTCCATCTCCCTGTACCAAAAATCAATACCATATACACGTCCCCTAATAGTGGACGTAACAGGGATTAAACTGATAGGAATAGTACTACTTAACAGTACACACCTTATAATAACGCAGACAGAGGCAACGCAGAGAGAGGAGTCTGAAGAAGAGGAGTCAGAGGAGGAAGGTGGCTTTGAGGAGGTGGAAGACAAAACACAGCAGGCGTCCCAGGGGGCTTGTTGTCACCTTTCGGGGACCCTTGGTGGCTGGGTGGAGGAAGAGACCTTCAATGACATCAGTGAGGACAATGGGACATGGCTAGCTTGGTATCCAACCTTGTGCAAATGGGGAGTTTGCGGTTTTGCAAAGGGACTGTTTGCGGTTGTTTGCGGTGCATTAAACAGGGAGATTGGTCTGTTACTGTGAAGCGGGTGTAACCCTTACACTACCTGATCGATACAACATCATACCTGATGTTTTAAAGCATGTTATTCCAAACAATTTAGGAATGTTAGGTGATTTATGCCCTTTATGGTTTAAAACCAGACTCTGCATCAACTATGTAATTTTCCGTGGAAGTTTTGTCCCCTTGAAACAACTTTCCCATCACTATTGTGGCCAGAAAGAGTCCCTGTGGGTTTTGAAATTCGCCTGCCCATTGAAGTCTATGTCGGTTTGCCGGGTTCGCCCGTTCGCGAACATTTTGCGAACCGAAAATTTGATGTTCGCAACATCACTAGTTGGCACTACTCTATTTCAGAATGGGCATGATATTTTTATTTGGAGAAGCGATAGAAGAAGTTAGCAATTTAAATATTTAGTTTAATATATATCACTAGCGACTTGCCCGTCAAAAATGACGGCAATAAAAACTGAAGCCTGGCAATGCTGTTTGAAACACAATGTAAGCCTCTCCCCCTCTACTTTACTGGCCTTGTGATGAGCGCATTTGGCGCTCATCACAGGCCTTGCAATGAGCCCCTTTGGAGCTCATTGCGGGTCTCTCCCTCTGCCTACTTCCTCCCTCGTGTCTTATATCCCCCCTCCTTTCCCTCCCTTGTGTCTCCTTCCGCCTCGTCTACCTCCCTTGAATCTCCTGCCCCCCTGTGTTTTTACCTCCCTCTCGTGTCTCTAAACCCCTCCCCTGTGTCTCTTTCCCCCTTCTCCCTCCCATGCATCTCTTTCCCCCCCCTGTGTCTCCCCCAACCCTCCCCTGTGTCTGTTCCCCCCTGGCCTGTGTCTCTTTCCCCCTCCCCCTGTGTCTGTTCCCCCCCTTCCTCGTGTCTCCATTTCCCTCCCTTGTGTTTCTTCCCCCCTGCACTCTCTCCCCTGTGTCTCTTACCCCTCCTCTCACTCCCCTGTGTCTCTTCCCCCTCCTCTTTCTGTGCCTCTTCCTCCCTTTCTCTCTCTTCCCCCCCTCTCCCTCTGTGTCTCTTCCCCCCTCACCCTCTGTGTCTCTCCCCACTCTGTGTCTTCCACCCCTCTCCCTCTGTGCCTCTTCCACCGCCTCTCTCTGTGTCTCTCGCCACTGTGTCTCACCACCCCTTCCTCTGTGTCTACCCCCTCTGTGCCTCTCACCACTGTGTCTCTCCACCCCTTCCTCTGTGTCTCCCCCCTCTGTGCCTCTTTCCCCCCCTCTCTCTGTACCTCTTCCCCCTTTCCCTCTGTGTCTCTTCCCACTCACCCTCTGTATCTCTACCCCTGTGTCTCTTCCCCCTCTCCCTCTGTGCCTCTTCCCCCCTCTCCCTCTTTGCCTCTTCCCCCCTGGCCTGTGTCTCTTTCCCCCTTCCCCCTGTGTCTGTTCCCCCCTTCTCCCTGTGTCTGTTCCCCTTCCACCCCCCATTTCCCAAGCGTGACGACGAAACGCAGTTTGACAATTATAATATGTGATCAGTAAAATAAATAGTATCTTCTTCACTAGTATACTACCTGTGGCCGAATATATATAAAAAAAGATTTAATCACTTTAGATATGTAATACAGTATTAATGAAACTGTTTTAATGAAAACTTAAAGCTTTTAAGTATATTCTCCTGTATCCAGTCCCTTGCTAAAAAAAGTTGCAGTTAGGGAGGATTTCTTTTACAACAGGTACAGTATGTGTTGAGAAGTTTGTAAGATGAATGTAAGGGCTTGAATTACAGGTGTAATTTTTTTTTTAGACACTTTTGTTTGTGGGCAGAAAATGGCAAGTTGGAGACTACCATGCCATGCCAAAAGACAAAGAAAGTAATGACTAGGCCAAAAGCCTGCAATGATATATGAGGGAAAAAAGTCTCTACCTAGATGAAAGATCTCAAACAGCATTTTCCAAATAAAGGCAAAGCCCAGACAGCAGTCTTTGCTTTGCATCCAAGAAAGGGGGTACATGGAAATATGAACATGCATGTATTTGTTGGCAAGAAAAGAAAATGCAAGATCTGTGGGAGTAAGTCACATACTTGTTACTCTGTACCTGGAGATCCACACATGATGGACTATTGCCTTCACCAGAGGATCTCAGCAATCTAACTGTTTTTTCTTTTGTTTTTCTTTATTTCTTTATTAATTGTTTTAGAACATGTAACTTTAGAGGGGCCTGTGTGTTAATTTTTTCACTTTTTCTATTCGTTTCAAACCCTGTCTTCCGTTTGTCCTGTCCTTTTGCCACTAACACATTATGCACTTTGTTCTGTCACTTGTTACAATATATAATGTACTAACATCTGATAAGCAGGAGTAATTAGAGAGGGAGGACAATGTTTTGCATAAACTTTGGGTTGTTGGTAATATCAGCACACAGTTAGACTTCAGGAAGTGTTTGTGCAATCACATATAATAGTTTTCAAACTACGAATTGTCGTTACGCTTTGCGAGCTCGCAAAGCGAGCTCGCATATACTGCGTCCTTCGCAAAGCGAGGGACGCAGTTTGGTCCGCAAATGCGGACCCTCTCGAAGCTAGGGGCCACATTTGCGGAAGGTGGAGGCTCTAACATCGGCTGCAATGAGCCGAAGGCTCATTGCAGGCCGCAAATGCGGATCCTCACGAAGTTAGGGGCCGCATTTGTGGAGGTAGAGGCTCTACATCGCGTCACACGCTTACAAATACCCACCAAAAGAAAAACATTACAACCTCGCAAAAATACGACCATAACGGCCGAACCGCGCGCACCTGAAAACATTAAAAACACAATAAATACACACAAAAAAATACATGAAAAGCTTACCCACAGCAAAGGGGGGGGGGGGGGCACCCAGGAACTCTGTAAGTGAAGTTACACCTCAATTTAAGTCCAAATTCATGAGTTTAGACACACGAAAATCCCCTAAGCAAGAGGAAAAATGGCAGCCGAAAAAACCCGAAAACGAGGCTACAGGACCCTAAACACGCAAAACAGCACCAAGCACAAACAGCTTTTCCAAGATGCCAATACTTCCTGCATATATTACTTAGGAATAGCTAAAGTATATTAATTTATTAATTTATTCATTATTTCATTGGCATATAAGAATACATATACACAAAAAAAGCCCCTGTGATAACAAAAAAAAAAATGAGCACCGAAGGTCCTCACAGCAAAAAAATGGATAAAACAACATTCCCTGCCTTACGATTTCATGCCCGTCATTTTTTGACTAGTTGATAAATAATTGGTAAAACCTTTTCAATGTATTTCTAGGTCTCAAAAAAATGAATATGATAGAAGATGAAGAAAAATGATGAATTGTACATCACATATAATAGTGTTCAAACTGCGAGACGTTGTCCCACTTTGCGAGGTGCGTATAAGTTAGACAGAAAAAAAAATACAAGACCCGGGACTTAGAAAAAAAAATATACAAGACGCAAACATTTATGAGATTGGCGGCTGAACGCAGAGAAGCAAAAAACATACTAAATACACCTAAAAAATTACAAAAACATCACAGACAGTATGGGCAACAGCCAGGACGTCTGTGAGTGAGGTGGAATGCAAATTTAACTCCATTTAGACGATTTTCGCCACTCAAAAATCGCCTAATCGAGGAAAAAAATGGCAGCAGAAAAAAATTAAAATGAGGCTACATGACCCTGGACCGGGCAAAAGACTGCAAAATGCATAACACTGTACACATCACACTACGACCTACAAGATACACTGTTACAAAAGCTGGAAAATGCTCACGAGAAGCGTACCACATTAATAACATTAAACAAAAAAAAGTAACAACTGTGCCACAAGCTTGTCTTAGTTTATGATGAGAGAAAGTGTCTACCAAGTGACTATCCTGATGACAAAGATATTCACAGATGAAAGCCCAGATACAGAGTTTGCTGACTAAGAGACAAAGTCAAGATATGCTGTGATTCTGCACCCAAGAAAAGGGATGGGGCAAACTCATGTATGTATCTGATACAAAAATGCAAAGATCTGTGAGAAAGTCACATACTTCTTGTATCCAGAAGTATTTTTTTTCATCCATATTACATCAGAGGGGCCTGGCTAACTGTGATGCATAAGACTGGGTTTGTATGAAGATTGTCTGAGCCTATGTTTCCACTGTTTTGTAATGTTTTTACTTTTTCTACTATTTCCTAGCCCTGTCTTCCTTGTGTACTGTCCCTTGGCTTCTAACACTTAGGCACCTTGTTCTATCAACTTGCTAGGATCAAGTATGTACTAGCATCTGACAAGGGAGAGTGACTAGGAAAAGAAAATAATAATCTGCATAATCTCTGGGTTGTTAGTAATATCAGTGCAAAATTGTATTATAAAAAGTTTTTGTGTAGTGGTTTATGTCATGTCTGAACTATGTTCCAGCTGAAGTTAATTATCATGATAATCCTGCTACTAGCTATTGATCACATCCATCATCCCAATACTTATTAGGAACAAGAAAACAGGCATAATAGTATCTCTTAAGGCACCGTTCTTCATAAAGATCCCCCCCACACCACCAGCTAGATTGTACCTTGGTTAATTGTTCTTTCAGAACAAAAGAAGGGGTCTGTTAGGGTATTTAGGGGGCTTTTATGCATTAAAAATCGTAATCATATACTTAATCATAAAGCTTCTTTTTGTAATTTTCCATTGTATGTGACACTGTAGAATATTTGCAGTAAAGTATGTGCAATATGTTCCAGTAAATGCTGCTACTTCCTCTTTTCTTATGTCTGCACAGGAACTACGTATGTTCCATTTGCTTCCATTTGCTCAAATCGCATATACTGTACGTATGAAGTAAAAAAACATTTGTCATAGACCAGGATATTTCACAATAATATCTATCTTTTGTATATGTCAAACTGCTATAAAAACCTCTATCATGTCAATAAAGCTAAGACATTGTTGATAATATTACCTTGTCTGTGATGTTATTGATTATGACTCCCAGGTCCTGTGCCAAGAGACGGGATGGAAAGAGAGGAAGTTAGATAAAAGGTTGAGGCCAGGGTCTGTTCTATTCATAGCAGTGGAGTAAATCCTGCTTTCTAACAGTCTACTTAATAATTATTTTAATTATTTTAAATAGTATTATTATTAGGATGTTTAATTCTATTAAATTACCCATGATTATTATTATTATTATTACTAGCGACTTGCCCGTCAAAAAATGACGGCAATGTGATGTATATGTTTGTGAAGTTGTTTAGTTATTTAAATATATTTTTGACCCTTGTAAGTATTGTGATATGAACATGTATTTTTTTAAAACGTTGATGTAATGGTTTTTTAAAATGAAATTTGTATCTGAAGAATTGTTCAGTTTAATATACATATAATCCAGAGAAAAGTAAAAAGTAAAAAGAGTTTCTTAAACGTGGCGAATTTTAACATGAAGTTTAAAATATATGTAAGCAATAACGTTGAAAGTATATATTTTTAAAATTGAACTTTATTTTTTATGTAACTTTGTAATTTTTGCCAAACATTTGTCTAATTTTGAACATTATAAACAGGAACATAGTTAAAACATTTTGTAACATAATTTTAAATTAAAAGTATTAACATTTGAATGTAAAAACAGTTTTACTTTAAATTAATCAGTATTAACATGCAATTTATATCAGAATAATTGTTAAGTTTAATATACATTGAATGTAGAGGAAGGCATACAGTAAAAACTCTCCTTAAACCGTACGTAATTAAAGTAATTCATTACAGAGCACATAAACTGTCGATAAACATTAATGTAGGTAGCAATCTTAAGATAACAGAATATTTACATTGTGACTTAAAAGGTGCTTGAGCTCTTAACATGAACTTTGTAATATGTTGAATGAAATAACTTTAAAATATTGTTTTTAAACTTGTAACATTAGAAACATTAACATAGTGACTTAACATTTTAACATAATTTTTCATAGAAATGCAAGGCAAATATTTTGTGAGGCAAATTATCCATAAACATGACTTCCATTAATTATGACTGAATTAAACAACCAATTGTTTTGTATTTTTGAATGTTTTTTCAAAATGTTTGCATGGCTTTAGTTTGTATCCTGCAAAGTCATAGTACTTCATAGTAGACAATGTTTTTAGTAAAAATACGTCCATCTTCTAATAAATCACCTTGACTTTCATTGTTTTCAATGTAAACTTTAATAGCCTGTGGATTTTTGCAGCGTGACAACGCAAGGTACAATTGACCATGTGCAAAAACTGGTTCTTCCAAGTAAATACCCACAGATTTGAAAGTTTGACCTTGTGATTTATTAATGGTCATGGAAAATGCCATAATAATGGGAAATTGTCTTCTTTGAAGTATAAAAGGGAGACTACTTTCACTTGGTGCTAAATCTATTCTTGGTATGAAAACTCTCTCTCCTTTATGGGTCCCAGTTAAAATTTCAGCATCTATAAAATGGTCCTTTAATTGTTGAACAATTAATCTTGTGCCATTGCATAGGCCTTTTTTGGGGTTCATGATAATTGCACCTTTCTTTAGCTGCAAAATATGTGGTGGCATTCCAGCAGGAGTTAAAGAGTTAATGAATTCAGTTGAAAAGTTTGCCTGACTTTCATTGTCATCAGCAAGTACAGAATCAGCACTGTGATAATTTCTTTGTGGTGCATTAATTTTTTTAAATATTTCATTATTGAGTATTAATGCATCTTTATTTTTACACGTCAGTATAACTTGGTTGGCAAGCTCGGAATATTCTTCGTTATTTATGCTCCCTTCAAATATAGCTGATATAATATCTTGTTGACAAATCATATGAGGTGGGATCTCTACAGTGTCGTCAGGTAAATGTAGTATTTTTTCTGTTCTGCCTTCTCCAATTTTAATAAGCCAATTATTGAAATCAGTTTGGCCTTCTGATCTCATATTTTGTTGCAGTTGAAGATGGGTAAAATGTTTCCATACTGTACTTGACTTTATACATGTTTCAATATTGTCTGTTCGATTTCCATGTACAACGGCAGGTAATGTTTGTCTAAAATCGCCACCCAACAATATTACCTTTCCACCAAATGGAAAAATATTATCCATGACTTCACGAAGCAAACGGTCAATACATTGGAGGGCATAGCATGACATCATTGTGGCCTCATCTATTATAATTAATTTACATTTCTTCAATTTCTTTGCTTGTAAGGATGTCATGCGAATATCTGACACAGAATTTTCCAAAATAGGCACTGGCAGTTTAAATCCACTATGAACAGTTCTTCCACCTTCTAATAAAAGTGCAGCAATTCCAGTAGTGGCAAACGCCATTGCTATTTTTCCTTGTGCTCGTACTGAACTCATTAATAAATTGTACAAATATGTTTTCCCTGATCCGCCAGGTCCATCAAGATAGAAATAACGCTCTGTCACCATGTCATCATCTATAGCATTTTTAATGGCATGAAATGCTTGCAATTGTAGTGTATTTAAAGTTGCAAGTCTTTCTTCTGTTCTTTCTGCTTGTAGTTGAATGTCATAGTCTTCAAAGTTAATGTCATCTATTAGACCTGGATCAGGCAAATTAAAACTTGCACAACTTAATCCATGAGTTAAAAAGACTTCTTGAATTTCCATTAAGACTTTTAAGTGTGCAATGGGTTCATTGTATCGTCGCATAAAGTCTTCAGCCATATTACTTTTAAAAGTCTCCCACAAAGCTAATGCATTTGGAGCATTTGAGAAGATACAAATAAAAGCAAATTGTTCTCTCATCTGTCGTGGCATTTGACATTGTGCTGCTTCTTCTAAACATCTTTCCCACTCTGTATCATCAGCGAGTAAGTTTCTATGTCTTGCAGCTAAATGGAAGCATTCATATACAATGTCATTAACAGTTCTTAATTGTTCAAAACTTTGTGCTCCTGGAACATTTAAAAGTAATATCCGTAAGCAAAATCGTTCAACATCTCTTGGACTGACTGTGTAAATTCGTGGAATTATTTTATTGCCTCTGGTTTTTCTTGCTCTCCATAATCCATTCACAAAAACATAGTGATATGGAATTTCAATATATAAGTATTGTGTTGCTTGAGCATCAGTGGAATTTAATGCAAACCATGCAGTTAGTGTAGTGTGACGATCTTCACTTTGGGCCAATGCATTCATTTCATTTCCAGCATGGAAATAGACTAAATGTCGTTGTGGCAAATGTACTGCTAACCTATATACTGCATGTGATCTATCATGCATTTCAAATTTTAAAAGCCGCCACATAGCTTCTGGCGCACTGACATAGCGAGCATCTACATGAGATGCAAGTTCATCATGTACTAACTCACTACTTTCAGGGTTGTCTGCACTTTTGATGACTACAGTAGCTGCATCGTAACCTTTGTAAATATATTTGTAAACATATTTAATGGATTTGATGGAAGTGCAGGCTTCTACGTTGATGTGGGCGTTGTACTTCATGAGTAAATGTGGATTGTAGGGTACTACATATCTATTGTCCACTTTTTTTCCTCGAATAATGGCACTATCTCCTTCTCTTCTTTTATAAAGTGGATATCCATCACAATTTGCATATGTTTTGTCTCTATAATCTTTTGGAAAATCTTTTGAACATTGATTATTTTCCATACATGGTGATTGTGGATTAAGGTCTCCACAGGGTCCATGAATCATGCGATGAGTAACAATCTCATATAGTCTACCATATAGTTCTGGATCTGGTAGTTCAGCAACTATGACTGCATCCACTTTGTCCGAAGTATCTAATTTATCTTTCTCTTGAAGTATTATGAGAAGATGTGCATGTGGAAGGCCTCTTTTTTGAAATTCAATGGTATATACATAAGCAAGACATTTGCCAAATAACTGATTTATAGTGAAGTCACGTATTAATTAATTTAATTTGATCTTAAAAACTCTGGCTACTAAATCTGGTCGATCTGAAGCACTTTGTCCAAGAAGTAGATTTTGATTAATTTCTGGCCATTGTGGATTACATGTAAATGTCACAAATAAATCTGGTTTTCCAAATTTTGTCCCAATAGCCATAGCATCATTGTATCTTTCTCTCATATTTCGAGGAGATCCTTGAAAGGAAGATGGTAAAATGATGGCTTTGCCAGCTGTCATGTCTCTGCTTGTAGCCACGTCAGCAACATAGTCCATAAGTCCACAATATTGTTCTACACGTAGTTTATCTTGTTGATATTTTATAAAGTTTAAATTATTTGCCTCAACTTGCAAATATGAATCAATAATCCATTGTTGTGTTAGTTTCCCACCACATAAAATTGGATTAAATTCATCTCTAATGGCAATTTGAGCAACTTTAAATTCAAGCATAGAAACATTATTTCGGATTCTGGCTTTAGCATTTGGGTAACTGGGAAGGGTTAATTTTGGTTGCCAACCTGCTTCTCCGTGTGGGAAAAAGATGGGATATGTCATTGGATCTAAATTTGGACTTAAGATATTAATATTAATAAATGGTTGGTCCTCATTTCTGGGATATACTCTAATGTCTCTTTGAAATGGTGGTTCTCCTTCATCATTCTGAAAGACCATTGCAACCTCATTTGATGTTGGCAAGTTATAACGACGTTTATCAGTATGTCTGTCTCTTTTAAGCACCATATTAACCTTTGGCATGGGTAATTGATGTCTTTGTGCATGAAGTAGTTGTTCATTTTCTACTTCTGCCAATTTTTTGTAAGCTTTACTGTAGGGATTGTTGTCCATAATGTTATTTAGCTCTATAAAAACACTGGGTAAGCATTTTTTATTTTCTTCCATCTGCATACGTTGGTCAACAGCTTCCATTGTATCTAGGACATATAGTTGAGCGAATTTTCTTTGCTCTCCTTCCTCTGGATGTAAATGTGAAGTCCGATGATAAATTTGTCCTTGGACTTTAAAACAGTAAGGACCATGTCCTGGTACATTAGCAGCCAATGTTGCCCACATAGATGCAAATGATATGGCACTATTGTAGGATCTTATGTTTGTCTTAAAATTTTTGTAATTTGGAAAAGTAGGTTCAGTCATAATATTTTGTAAATAGGTTGGAAATTGTTTCCTTTCTGGAAGTTTGAACTTTCCTTTTTGACAACAACTAATAAATTGTCCATCTCGGGGTCTCTCCTGTTTAAAATAATAACCCTCACAAAATTGACATTGAGTAGTCATGTCCCCACAACTATGAACCTCTACTGCTAAAGACTTCAGTAAAGGACAATTTGCAAAGCATATTGGATGTTGTCTTTCATATTCATCAGATGAAAATTCATGAAATGTTTCAACAACAGGTTCTAAATGTTTAGTTTTTTTCGTGGATTTTCTTGGTATATGTTGGACTTGTTTGGTTGAAATGTCCTGTAAGTTTTTAGTAAGAGTTTGTAAATGCTTTGTTTTTGTAGTTGCTTTTTTTGGTCTGTCTTGACTGGTATCTTGTAAAATGTCATCTGATGTATTAGGAACAGTTTGTAAATGTTTTATTTTTTTTTTATTTTTTTTGGTTGTATCTTTCATTTTTGCAGCTGATATTCTTTTATTTGCAAGTCTTTTGCGTTCTTTTTCTGGTCGAATTTCTTTCTCCTCCGGTGTCTGCTGGGCGGCCCATCTCTCTTGTCTTTCTCTAGTTTGACGTCTTTTCTTCTCTTCTTTGGTCTCGTTATCAGCCATATTAATCTGTAAAGGAAAAAAAAGTAAATGTAATTGTGTATATTTAAAATTGTAATTCCTGTTAAAGATTCTTGTGCACAATTGGTGAACTAAAAGGCAAATCATTAAGGTATCATTTATATTTAGAATGTATCATTTATATTTAGTTAAATTTATAATTCCTGTCCTCACTGGCTAAGAATTTGGCCAATGGAATAGTGCTGTAAATAAGCATGTAACATATTTTTTTAAAATAATGGTTTTATTTATTAAAAACGTTGTTTGTGGATAGATATTTTCCACTGCAAAACTTCTTTGCTAAAAAAAAAAGTGATGTGGTTATTGAGCTATGTATTGCATAGTAGCAATTTAAATAAAATAAGGGAGATATTAAATTAATTATTTTATTTTTCTGTTGACACAGATGCAACTGAAAGCATTTTCTTTAGTTTTATACTTTAGTACTTATTATATTTTACCTTGGTTGAAGTGTGATTTAAATCCGAATGTTTGTTGGTCCTCGGTTCAAAATCGGTGTCCAATGGTGTGGTCCTCTGTTGGAAGTCCTCGTCCGATGTTGTGGTCCTGTGGCGATATCCCTCGTCCGATGTTGTGGTCCGTTGGTGAAAGTCCTCGTCCGATGGTCTGGTCCTGTGTTGAAATTCCTCGTCTGCTGGTCTGGTCCGAGTCCTCGTCCGATGGTCCGGTCCTGTGGAAAAAGTCCTCGTCCGATTGTCTTCACGCAGTATCTGTTGTAATATAAAATAGAAAATGTTGTTTGAGTGAAATGTACTTTTAAATAATTGAAAAATGTATTAATTTGACTGTATTGTATCAGTTATGGTTATTTTTTTCTATCTTTTTTTTTTTTTACTTTCTGTACAATCCCACAACTTTTGTTATTGTTATTGAAGGTTCTTAGTAAGGCTTGTGGGTTGTGATATATTAAATAAGAATATAAATTTATTTTGCTATGTGTTTATGTTATTTTTTGTACAATCCAGTTTTGTGCACACCACTTGTGGTATACTTATTTAACCTTTATTGGGATGCTTATAGTTAGTGAACCATGAAATAATATAATTAATGTAGTTTGCTATGTGTTTGTTTTAGTTTTTGACAATCCTGTTTGGTGCTCACCACTTGTGCAAAAGTTATTTATTCTTGATTGTACTGGTTATAGGTTGTTAAACATTAAAGAAGAATGTTAATTTAGTTTCCTATGAGTTTGTGTGTTTTTTTGTACAATGCTATTAGGTGCGCAACACTTTTGTTATTCTTATTTTTGCTTCTTTGTAAGGCTTATAGGTTGTTAAACATTGAATAAGAAATTCAGTTTTGTGTGTAGCAGTTTGTGTCTCATTCAATTGCGATTTGGCTAATTGAATCGTGCCCTAAATAAGCACATAGCATATTTTTTTAAATAAGTTTTTAGTCATTTAAAAACTTTATTTTGGATATATTTTTAGTAACTAAAAACTTATTTTAAAAAAAGAGTTATGTTGTTATTTAGATCCCTATTCAATTGGGCAAATTGCAATTGAATGAGGGCCTTTGTGTGTACCATATGTTGCATAGTTTGCCCCTCATTCAATTGCATTTTTTACAATGTAATAGTACTCTAAGGCCATCATTGAATTGCAATGTTGAAAATTGAATAGGGTTGTAAATAAGCACATCACATATATTTGTTAAAATAGAATAAGGGCCTAAAAGTGCTTATTTATAGCCATATTGAATTGCCCTAAATAGCAATTGAATGAGGGCCTTTGGTTACTGCATTTGTTATATTGTGAGCTCCTCATTCAATTGTGTTTTGGCCAATGGAATAGAGCTCAATATCAGCACAGAGCATATTTTTTTACGTAATTTTGTATTTAGTGAACTTGTATCCAAAAGCAACGTGTTCACAAAAGAAAAAGTTCCTTTAAAAAATATGCTCTGTGCTTATATAGAGCCCTATTGAAATGGGCAAATCACATTTGAGTGAGACCCTTGGCCATTAAAGATATATAGGTCCTCATTGAATTGCAATTTTGCCAATTGAAGAGGGCTCTATATAATCACATAACATATTTATTGAGCAAAGTTTTTAGTTATTGAAAACCTTGATTGTGGTTAGAAGTTCAGTAACTAAAAAGTTCTGTATAAAAAATATGTTATGTGCTTATATAGAGCCCTATTCAATTGAGGAAGTCGCAATTGAATGAGGCTCATGGTTCTTTCTTGTTTATACTTAATACTTTACCTTGCTTGAAGTTTTGAATGACAGACGGTCCCCTCCTGCCAATCTTAATCCGCCGGTCTTCTTGTAGTGTCTTTTTGAAAAAGAAAGTGAAATAGTTATTTGTATAGTTATTTGTATATTTATAATTTTTCATGTAGCAAAGCATGGCCTTTTGAGCATGTAATGTCTTGTTGTATCTTACCTCTTCTTCTTTGTTGGTGTTCTTTAAAAGGGATGGTGCAAATTGTTGAGAGACGCTATTGATGCAGAGTCTGTTTGAATATTCAAAGAAATAAAAAGATTCAGCTTTATATGATCTATTGAATTGAAGTAAATGAATGTCATTGAAATATAGTAGTGTAATTTTTTTAAATTAACCTTATTTTTTGTTGGGGGCTACACACATATGTCACATACATGAAGCACATTCCATAGTTTAATGTAATTATTTTGTGTACGTGTGACATATCAGTATACATGACTCATATTTAAATGGTTAAATTAACCTTATATTTTTTTTTTCCAACACACATAAATGTGTGTGTGTGAGATGTAACTATAGATGATACACATATATGTGCGTGTGACATATCAGTATACATGACATATAATGTCATTTAAATGTAGTTGTTTACTGATTTTGTTGTAAGCTAATTTTGTTGCAGTGGCAATACACATAAATGTGCGTATCACATGTCACTATACATTATACAGATATATGTCCGTGTGACATGTCACTATGAAGGGGCAGTACACATAAATGTGTGTGTCACATGTCACTATACATTATACACATATATGTCCGTGTCACATGTCACTATGAAGGGGCAGTACACATAAATGTGTGTGTCACATGTCACTATACATTATACACATATATGTCCGTGTCACATGTCACTATGAAGGGGCAATACACAGAAATGTGGGTGTCACATGCCACTATACATTCTATACATATACGTGCGTGTCAGATGTCACTATACATTATAGACATATATGTGCGTGTCAGATGTCACTATACATTATAGACATATATGTGCGTGTCAGATGTCACTATACATTACCTCTGTTTAATATTGAATTATGTTTTTTTGTTGTTTTGTTAAATGAACAGTATTTTTTTTTTGAGCCTATACACATACATGTGCCATACATGTCACTACATAAATGCTAATATTCTTTTTTTTTTTTTTTGACCTGTCCTGATAATAAAATGTAATATATTATAGCTTACCTCTCAGTTGTAATTTGCACAATGCAAAGTAGTAAATTAGTAAAGAATTGTCTTCTCAAGTAAAAGAAGCAGTTATCTCAGAAGTCACTCCGTTGATCACCTGAGGAGAAATGTATTTTTTTGTTTGAAATAGGCAGTATTTATAAACTTGTAGAAAGTTATGGAAAGTGAGACCGTTAGAACGCAATACGCATGCGCTATTTGCGTTCCAGCTTACAATTTGCGTTCCATCCGCCATTTTCTGCGTATTACTGTTCAAAATGGTGTTTAATATGATTGTGATACGTTCCGCATAGTATGTGTTTCATTATTGCGAGTAAGTGTAGTATAGTTACGTCTGAAGCCTCGTTTTCGTTTTGTTCGTCGGCCATTTTTTCTCTCGCTTAGCGATGGTATTAGTGTCTAAAGTGTTTTATTTTGATTTAAATGTAGGTGTAACTTTTTTTTTTGAGGTGCTGGCTGGTTCCTCTTGCTGTAGGTAAGCTTTTTATGTGTTTGTTGTGTGTCTTTCTTAAGTTTTAAATGTTTGTATGTCGGCGTGTTGCGTCCGATGTTTGCGAAGTCGTAATGTGTGGTAACGTGTCTCGTATGGTGTTTGCGTGTGTAGCCTCGTTTTCGTTTTATTCGTCGGCCATTTTTTGTGTCGCTTTTCAAACTATTTAGTGTCTAAACTCTTTTATTTTGAGTGCAATTAAGTTGTAAGTTGCATTTTTGAGGTCCTGGGTGCTTCCTGTTTGTGTAGGTAAGTTTTTTATGTATGTGCTGTGTGTATGTATTGTGTTTTTAATTTTGTAATGTTCGCGAGTTGAGTCCGAGTGTTGCGAGGCCGTAATGTGTGTGAACGTGTGTCGTATGTTGTTTGCGAGTGTCGTAATGTGTGTGAACGTGTGTCGTATGTTGTTTGCGAGTGTCGTAATGTGTTGCGACGTAAACTTTTTTTGAAATTTTGCAAGGGTCGCAGTTGCTGCAACTGAAGACCTCGCTTTGCGAGGTCCTCAGGTGCTGGCATGGAGCGCCTGCGGCGCTCCATGCCAGCAACTGAGAACCTGGCACAGTGCCCTCGCTTTGCGAGGGCCGCGGGCTCGCTATGCGAGCCGCGGCCCTCGCTTTGCGAGGCCCGCGTCTCGCTGCGCGAGCCGCGGCCCTCGCTACGCGAGCCCGCAGCGTTAGCAACAACTCGTACGCTCACAACTATATATGTGATTATTGTTCAAGCCATCCATAGATATTAGGGAAATTATTGCTTTTTCTCAACCGAGATCTCATGTAGAACACTCTACACCAGGACTCACCAACCTTTTCTGTAATGAGAACATCTTTAATTGTATAGAGTCTAGCTTCAAACATTAACATGAAATGTATCTCAAACTTTGACATGAACACAATCCTGTATCTTATTTAGGTTCTGGAATAACATATTTTTAGGTTTTCAAAGAAATGTGTTTTTTTCTAGACTAGTCCTCAACATCTGGAACTACACAATAATGTAATCACAAATGTTGAGGTTTAGTCAACTATATGTGCATTGCATGGGTTAAAAAAAATTGTCACACAAACACAACTGATTTTCATGATAGTTATGTAATTGTGCAATTTTATAACATTTCTGAAGCATTTTGTATATAGAACCGAAGCACACAATATCATTAAAAATACAATTTGGGGACTTTTGTTTTAGCTTCTATATAGATTTATTAAGTATATACATTTTATTTAAGTAAAGTGTGCAAAATATTGTGTTAAAATTATGTCTGGTGATAAAATAAACAAAATCCCTGTTAGGTATATGTATTTAATAAATTGTTGCACCTTTTCAAATACTCTATGAATCATTCAGTTTTCTTATTTAACAGCTAAAGCATTTAAAGTAACTTTGGCAGTTACATAAAAGGTATATTGGAAGTAGATCAAAATGGCCTCCATGTCTGATTTGTTTATCACTTGCAGTCAAATGTTTTGTTTCCAAAACTAAACATTCTTATTAATATAGCAATATTTAAAACAAACAAACCATAGTGGGTGTCCATCAGACTTTTTACCAATATAATGTAAGTATCTAGAAATGTATTTTTTATGAAAAAGCAGGGATAAACATTTCACATTGCGTAATCTCCAAATAGAAAGGGAAACGGACACGGCTAAAGTCAGTGATTACTGAGCAATTTGCAGTATTAACTTAATTCAGATAGATATTTAATTTACATTTGTAATTAAGATTTTACACAGCCTGCCTGTTTAACTATGATCAAGTGTATAGTGTTGATTTTACCATTACATTCAGCTTAGGTTTCATCCATTACATTGGTCTTTTAGTGTAAGCAAGGGAATAAAATCCTTATAAGTAAGTCTACATGATTAAACATATTGCTTTTTCACTAATTGTGGATAAGATTAGAGAGAAAAAATGATAAAGGAAACATGCAAACCATATCAGTTATGGTTCATTGGAATTAAGCAAATTATTTACGCTTGTTGGACAAGTAATGTATTAAATACATTTACAATGAATTTTAATGAACAATTATATGTATTCTAAGTTAATTATTTATACATTGCAAGATCCTTATTTGTAAGTTCCATATGCCTTTTAACTCTCTGCAGCCAAGATGAGGAAATGTTGAAATTAGAATCCAGATGTTGATTTTAAAGTCTGTATTGCAGCATTTCCACACATCCCAGTGGAAGAACTTCAGACAATCCTAATTACCTGACCTGGAATACATGATAGTTTGAAAGGTTTAAGCTTGGCAAAGTGGATAAAAAACAAATTGTGCATGACACCAGCTGTCATTTTAGCAGCTGATCTGTTCATGAGTTAGCACTCCAGAAATAAACCATTATGACAGCCTGTACTACAAAATGACTGCAAGATTCACAAGGATGTTGTGTGTTGACTATTCTTGTTCTTTCTCAGGGTGTATTTCACCTCTCTGAGCTCTACAAAATGCAAATACATTTAAGGAAGTTATAGGCCCCTATTAAATTGCTTTGATTTTAAAAATCATAGCCCATAAAGGATCCAGCAAGAGTTACAGCTATTAAATTTGTCTCTTTCAGCTACCTGCCATTAATCTGCGGGTTACAGGTGGAAAAACCCTATGGGATGTGAAAATCTAAACTCTGTCCTAGCCTTTGATCTGTCTAGCCTGTAAATGTTACATTTGCAAAACGCTATTAAATTGCTATGAATACCGAAGGACGCACTGGCGTTCAAACACGTAAAACAGCAAATGGAGCCATAAACCCTACGGGTACCAGAGAGGACCCGCAAGGCGGTTAAAGTCCTGTCCGTCGCACTGTAAAAGCAAATATTAACACAATACTTGTATTTTAAACTAAAGGGAAAGTGATGTAAAGTAATAATATCAATAGCACAACATTCTCAATCTCGCAAATCTGTAATAAAAAAATCATTATTTTATGTATAATTTCCGTGTTATATCGATCCCAGCAATCAAAGTGATTGTAAGGAAAAGGGTAAATACTTACTCGTTGTATTATTTAAATTAAGGGCCCTATTAAAAAATGTATATTGAAATTTGGCAGAGATACAGAGCGATTAAATTAGACAAGCCCGCAACCTACGTAGCCAACATCCAAATCAGTAAACCATGCTTCCACAAATTGAACATGATTACAGGTTTAGATGGAGCCAATAGTAAAAGTGATCGTCATCATTACGTTACTAAAAACATGGAGGTTAGATTTCAATTTACTTACGTGTTGGAAGTACAAGTTGCGATCCGGCCCACATTCCAGAAATAATGCAATATGAAATAATCAGTAAATATGATATTCTAGTCCATGTGGGTTCTATCATATGTATTAACACATTGATTGCAGCGATTGATATAAAACAGAAATTAAACATAAAATTAATTATTTTGCGGGCTTGAGAATATTGTGCTATTAATACTAATACATTACAACAATTTGCCTTTAATTTAAACTACAGTATTGTGTTTATATTTGCTTTTACAGAGCTATGGACAGGACCCTTTCTGGTACCTGTAGGATTTTTGGCTCCACTTGCCGTTTACGGGTTTGAATGCCAGTGCTTCTTTGGGGAATCGTTGCAATTTAATAGTGATTTGCAAATGTAACATTTACGGGTTTGACAGATGAAAGGCATAGCTGGGACAAAGTTCAGATTTTGAAAGTCCATAGGGTTTTTCCGCCTGTAACCCACAGATCATTTGCGGGTAGCTATAAAAAGCCAATTTAATAGCAGTATATTTTGCGGGCTACTTTACGGGCTACAATTTCTAAAATCATAGCAATTTAATGGGGCTCCAAGTGTCAAGTCCGACACAATTAAGATTAACTCTTTCATTCAAGGCATATTTGAGATATTTGTGTGCTTTTAAGAGAGGTTGAAGGTACCCAGCGGCTTTTTTTTTTTAATGTAAGCAATTGGAGAGTTATCTGATTAAACTTCAGCAAGATTTGATATTGTTATAGGAGCAATGCAATAGTGTTTTTTTTTAAAATAATTATGGTACAGTCATTTGTGACTTAGGCTATTAGGGAGATTTTGAGCCATTGCATGGCATTTCACTGAGATTAGATTTAAGCGTGTGATGTGAAACTTATAACCATAATAACATTATTAAACAAGAAAATGTACACTAACCAAAATGAATTTCAACCAAATTATTAATTTGACTTAATGTGATTCATGAACAATTAACTTAGAAGGTTTGTCATATTATCATATTAGTAGTTGTAAATATGGAAACACCGAATCTATAAATTCTTATTATAACTCCATTGTACTTTTCCACATTTTGTAAATTACAATCTGGAATTAAGATTGATTTAATTACTTTATGTTCATGCGTTACACAACAATGTCCATAATGTCCAAATAAAAAAAAATCTACATACAAACTGAAAGGTCTTTATTGCATAAGTATTCACCACCTTTACTGGGAATCCCCTAAAAAAGCTTTTTGTGGAACCAGCTGGTATTTGACATTCAAGAAAATAACTTTAACGCTCTTGAATATGATTCATATGGGGATAAAAAAAAGTATATGAACGCAAGTTTTGATGTAATTCACTCTAAATATCTAAAGTATTTTGAAAATTATATACATTTGTTTTTTAATATTATTTTTTGTTATTATTACGCGTATCGAAATTATTATTAATAGCAAAATTAAAATCACTGCCTATAATTATTTGATCTTAATATTTTAAATACATATAAAAACTTTGTTATAAATTTAGTAGAGTTAATATTAGGGGCATGTATTGAAACAAAATATAATTAAACTATTAATTATTGTAATTAACACAATATATCTACCCTCTATGAATTTAATGAACTTGTACATTGAGAGATGTATGAAACAGTATTGTAGTATCATTTTTTTATTTGTATTAGAAGATTAATAAAATAATTGATCATTCTTATTTTTTAAAAAAGGTGGGTGTTTAGATGTAAATTAAGTCTCCTGTAATAAGATAATAGAAACTAGCGACTTGCTCGTCAAAAATGACGGCAATAAAATTTGAAGGCTGGCAATGCTGTTTGCCACACAATGCAAGGTTAACACCCCTCTAAGTTGGGGGCCTCATCGGCGCTCTACCCACTCTCTGACCCCTGTGTCTGTTTCCCCCTCTCCCTCAATATATGATTTCACTAAAGTCAACATGTATCTTAAACAGTATGTAATAGCCAAAAAATGCCTCAGAGAAGTCTGGATGACTCAAATCTCCCACTAACATAATAATTGTGACACATTTGAGACTTGATTGCTTAATTTTACACAATTAAGGGATTAATGGCTCTTCCCCCTATAAATCCAAGTATTCCCAAGATCCCACCTCAATAGCTGATACACACTTTTGAACCAGAGTATCCCCTGGTATCCACCATGGGTACCCACTACCTTCGACCACCATGGTAGTCTAAACTATAATTATGGGGCTTCCAATGGACCCCATGGCACCTAATACTAGCCCCTATATAAATAGGGTCTCTATGAACCCCCACCATATACTAAACTACCTCCATTGGCCCATGGGGGTTCTCATGGAACCTGATTTGATACAAAATTAACCCCAATATCAAGTGGATCAGGAGGGTCTTTATGGACCACTATACCATGGGGGTCCTCAAGCACCTACATGATCCTATCTCCCATGGGGGTTTATAAGGACCCTCATAACGCCTCACACTAATGAATAAAGAAAGTACTGCATAAAATAAAAAAATATTGCCCACAAAACCCTTCCTACATTCTGCATGTGGGGGGAAGGAGGTAGGAGGAGTCGGGTAGTGGAGACTGTGGGGGACCATTAGGAACTAGGTACCATAAAGGCCTGGGGGCCATAAAGGGCTTTGATGGGAGAATAAGGACCAGGTTGGGGGCCATATGGGGCTGAGGGGGACATATGGAGCTGGGGCCCCATGGGGCCTTTCAAAAAAAATAAAATAAGAATAGATAAATAAATATATATATACTAGCGACTTGCCCGTCAAAAAATCAATGTGAGTGTACTGTGTGCCTCAACTAAATTCATCAAAAAGCAGAAATATACATTACAAAAAATAAAAAAAATAAAACCACCAACAATAAAAAATGTACATTACAGAACAAAAAAAAAAACCTAAGTCACAAAAAATAAAAAAAGGAACATTACAGAAAATAAAAAAATACATTACAACCCCCCCACTACAATTTTTTTTTTAAATTACACACCTGAAAAGGAAATACATATAATACATACAATACAATACATACATATAATACATACACCACAATACAATTAAATACAATACAATACAATTAAATAAAATACAATTAAATACAATACAATATAATTAAACTAGCGAATTGCCCGTCAAAAAATGACGGCAATGAAATTGTAAGGTAGCTAATGCTGTTTGGTGTGTAATAATGAAATATGTAATACATTAATAAATGAATATAGTTTACCTATTTTGAAGCATTGTGTTGAAGATCTGCAATCTGTTTTGATGTTGCTGCAGCATTAGTGGTGTGGAGCTGCTGTGTAAGCATGCTGAATGTGTGCACAGTGTGGTATGAATATCCGTAGGTGGTTTGTGGCGTTTTGCGAGTTTCTTGTGGTGTTTTGCGAGTTTGTTGTGGTGTTTTGCGAGTTTAGAGTGCTGTAGCCTCGTTTTCGTTTTGTTCGGCGGCCATTTTTTCTGTCGCTTAGATTTTTTTTTTGTCTCAAAACTCTTTTATTTCGAGTAAAATCGAGGTGTAAGTTGCATTTTTGAGGTCCTGGGTGCTCCCTCTTGGTGTAGGTAAGGTTTTTATGTATGTGCTGTGTGTATGTATTGTGTTTTAAATGTTTGTATGTCGGCGTGTTGCGTCCGATGTTTGCGAGGTCGTAATGTGTGGTAACGTGTTTCGTAGGTTGTTTGCGTTCCTCGTAAAATTTAGCGAGTGTCGTAATTTGTGTGTCGTGTTTTTTGAGTAGCGACGTGAAGTTTGCGAGGGTTTGAGGCCCTTGCCCAGTGACCTCGCCAGCAACTGACCTCGCTACGCGAGGGCCGCGGCTCGCTACGCGAGGGCCGCGGGCTCGCTACGCGAGCCCGCAAGCGTGAGCAACGACCCGTACGCTCACAACTATATATGTGATACAATACAATACACCCCTATCTAATATATTGTACATCCCGCTATGTAATATACATCCCACTATGTATATGTAATGTAATATACATCCCACTATCTAATATACAATACTATCTAATAATACATCCCCCTATTTATCTATGTAATATACAATAAATACTATCTATATACTATACATCCCCTTATCTATCTAATATACAATACATGCTATCTCTATATATAGCAACCTTAATTCTAAGCTACAATAAAATAATTAAGACCACTTTCCTTTGAGATGTTTCTTCAGCTCAGCAACCTAGAGTAAAAAAGATTAAAAAAATTAATACAACACATTTACATGAAATAACTAAACATTCTAAACATTCTAAATATTCTAAATTTTCTACTCACCTTTCCAGCATGTCCCGTCCCAGCATGTCACGTCCCAGCATGTCACGTCCTCCATGTTTGCCTCTGCGGCGCTGCTCCTGTTAAAAAAAACCCATAACATTAGCACAGATACATAAACCTAAAACAACTCCGGCCTCCTGTTGTTCTGTTCCGGAAGCATCCGCGCGTTAAAAAAACAAAAAAAACACACACATCCGCCCTGGCGGATGTCTCCAATGCTAATGACCTTCCTACGGAGTGTTCAGGAATAAAATTGGCAATGGTGGCTTCAGATTGGCTGAAAAGGCTGTCTATCAAATTCAGCCAATGAGAAAACCGCAATTGTGAACCAATGAAAAAAGTATACACCCCAAAATACAACGCTGATTAGATAACACACCTGTCAATCTTTATTTGAACCAATCCTAAGGCTTTATTGCCATCAGCCAATCACAATGGAATATACCCCCATGTACTGATTGGTGAAGACATCTGCGCCTTCCCATTGGCTGTAATATTGATTGATATTAACAATAGCCAAAGAGAATGCACAAATCCTTCACCAATCAGTACGTGGGGGTGTATTCCATTGTGATTGGCTATTGTCAGTGCAACCAATCAGAATGTGCAGATGCTTCAACCAATCACCCTGTGGGGGTGTATTCCATTGTGATTGGCTGAAGGCATCTGCGCCTTGTGATTGGTTTAAATAAAGATTGACAGGTGCATTATCCAATCAGAGTGGAACTTTAGGGTGTATCTCTTTCTGATTGGTTCACACATTGGCGCCTCCTGATTGGGTGAATTTGATAGACAGCGTTTTCAAACAATCAGAAGGCGCCATTGCTTATTTTCTTCTGGAAAAGTCTCCGGGAGCCTCATTAGCGTTGGGGATGTCCGTGAGTGCGGATGTAAGTATATATATATTTTTTTTATACAGGGCGGGGCAGAATAGGATCCGGAGGAGGCCGGAGACATGCTGGGGAGGTAAGTACAATGTAGATTAAGTTTATTTTATTTTTATGTATGTGTATTAATGTTACGTTTTTTTTAAAAGGTGCCGCTCCGAAGAAGGATGAAAAGAATAAGGACGGGACATGCCGGAAAGGTGAGTAGAATATTTAGAATGTATAGAATGTTTATTTATGTACTGTAAACGTGTTGCACTAATTTTTTTATTTTTTTTTCTGTAGGTGGCTCAATGGACATCTGCAAAGGTAAGTGGTCTTAATTATTTTATTTTAGCTTAGAATTAGATTATTTTATATATAGATAGCATTTACTGTATGTTAGCTAGGGGTATGGGTTTTATATAGATAGCATAGAATGTATTGTATATTAAATTATGGTATTTGTTTAGATAGATTGGGGATGTATATTATATAGATAGGATGCATATTAGATTGTGGTATTTATTTAGATAGATTGTGTGATGTATATTAGATAGGGGTGTATTGTATTTATTGTATTGTATGTATTTGTATTGTATGTATTTGTATTATATGTATTTCCTTTTCAGGTGTGTAATTTCTTTTTTTTCTGTAGTGAGCGTGTGTAATGTTCCTTTTTTTATTTTTTGCGACTTAGGTGTTTTTATTTTTTGTAATGTAGATTATTTTTTGTGAGTTAGGTTTTTTATTTTATGTAATGTAGATTATTTTTTTGTGTGACTTTAGGCTTTCTTATTTTCTGTAATTAGAGTGGTGGGGGTTATTAGGGGGTAGGTAGTGTAGGTGTTAATAGGTTAGTGTAGAGGGTGTTTAGTTGATATTTAATGTTTTATTCGGGGGTATAGTGCAGTGTAGTGTTTATACTTAGTGTCATGATGGTCCTTGAGGACCATCATGACACTTATGTGGTTAATGTAGTGTTGTAACAGGCCCCTAATGGTCTTAATATACCCTTATGGGACTGAGGGGGTTAAATAGAGGCTTATGAGGGTCTGCATGGACCCCCATGAGTGAGGGGGTTAATGAAGTGCTTATGGGGGTCTGTATTGACCCCCATGAGTGACAGGATTAATGAAGGGCTTATGGGGGTCTGTATTGACCCCCATGAGTGACAGGGTTAATGAAGGGCTTATGGGGGTCTGTATTGACCCCCATGATTGACAGGGTGATAGTGTATATTTGTTTTCTTTTACAACGGGTCCTTTAAGGACCTGTAATGCGGGAATTTTGAATTTTGATTGCAGCGGAGGTCCCTGATCGCGTGCAATCGGGACCCCCACTGCGATGGTTAATGTGGGGTTAATGCAGGGCTCCGAGCTTATCTCGGGTCCCCTGGGGTTAATGCAGGTTACCAAGCTTATCTCGGATCCCTTCTTGGGTAAGTTGTACCTGGCTGGGCTGTGAGCCTCGTTTTCGTTTTTTTCTGCGGCCATTTTTTCTCTTGCTTAGGTGATTTTCGTGTGTCTGAACTCGGGACGTGGGACTTAAATGGAGGTGTAACTTCACTTTCAGAGGTCCTGGGTGCCCCCCCTTGCTATGGGTCAGCTTTTTATGTAGTTTTTGTGAGTATTTGGTGTGTTTTCACTGTTTACAGTTGCGCGAGGGTCGGCCGTTATAGTCGTATTTTTAGTGCGTGTGGGTGTTTGTTACGTAAAGGTTGGTTCCAAGTCGTGCGTGTGACGTGTTTAACGGCTCGCCTCGATACGCGAAGCTCGCCAGCAATGAGCGCCTTTGACGCTCATTGCCTCTCATTGCCTAAGTGCTCCGGTTTAACAGCTCGCCTCGCTACGTGAGGCGAGCGGGCAATGAGCGCCAGCGTGACGACTAATCGTAGTTGGACAATTATAATATGTGATATATATTGAAGAGTGAAGCAGCCATGAATGTCCAATAATCTAGTAAATTAGTAATTATTAATCTATAAAAGTATCACATATTGTAGTTGTCAAACTACGAATTGTGGTCATGCTTTGCGAGCTCGCGAAGCGAGTTTGCAAGAACTGCGTCCTTCGCAAAGCGAGGGATGCAGTTTGGTCCGCAATTGCGGACCCTCGAGAGGCGAGGGGCCGCATTTGCGGAATGTGGAGGCTCAAAGGCGCCTCACACGCAGTTATAAACACCCACACAAGCGGCACATTACCAACAATATGACCCGACGCACATTTACAGACTTAGCAGACAAAAATACATGACGCGGGACATTACAACCTTGTAAAAATACGACCATAACAGCCGTACCGTGCGCACCTAAAAATAGTCAAAACACAATAAATACCCACAAAAAATACATAAAAAGCTTACCCACAGCAAGGGGGGCACCCATGACCTCTGCGAGTGAAGTTACACCTCCATTTAAGTCCAAATTCCCGAGTTCAGACACACGAAAATCCCCTAAGCGAGAGGAAAAAAAGCAGCCAAAAAAAACGAGAACAAAGCTCCACGACCCCGGACCGCCCAGCTTGGAAACCCGCATTAACCCCATGGGATCCGAGATAAGTTCGGAGACCCGCATTAACCCCACATTAACCATCGCAGTGGGGGTCCCGATCGCACGCGATCGGGGACCTCTTCTGCAATGAAAATTCAAAATTCATATTTGCATCAGTATTGCTTTTTGACTTGATAAAGAGAGGATTATCTCTCAAAAGCTTGTCGCTATATTATGAATAAGTTTGTCAAATAAAAAAGTTATCACTAATCACAGCAATACTCTGATTATTCAACTTGACTTACTGTATATGTGTATATGTTTTTCCTATACTTCATTGTGTTGAATCCCCCTATGTATTTACCTGAGGATGTCAGATGCTGTCTCCACTCTATGCATCACTGTTTACATTCAAACTAAGGGTTCCATCCCATGTCAGTATTGCTCTCGAAAGCTTGTCGCTATATTATGAATAAGTTTGTCTAATAAAAAAAGGTATCACTATTTACTGCAATACTCTGATTTTTAAATTGGATTACTGGACACTCACAGCTACCTCAGTCTTCATATAAATCAATATATACATGAAAAAATAGAGCATTGTAATCCAATGTCATCCCTCCTATTGGACAAACGACTCATATAAAGTGCCAAGCCTGATATTGTAAAAAAAGAAAAAAATCAAAAGAAATTGTGATAATATGTTAGAAAACCCAAGTCCATATTAAATCCTGTATTCTTAGGGCCTCATTCTATTATCGGCCGCAGCCGCTGCGGGGCCGCAAGGACCGGCCACAAGCTTTCCGGCTATTCTATTCCCCTCCGGCCGGGGATTCCGGCAGGCTTGCGGCCGGTGCCTTGCTATCTCCTGCGGCCGCTCGCGCCGGAGGAAATCCTTTGATCTAAAACGTCCGCAAGGAAATCGGCCGTAAGAAATTCCTAATTGCAATTCAATTGCTCCGGGAACACTCTCTGCAAGGCTAAAAACGAGCCGCAGCTTACTTGCAGGAAAGAGGTCCCGCTAGCACCAATTAAGCACATAAAATAGCTCAAATAAAGCCATCCTGCACTTTGAGAAGACTATAAAGGGATTTTAGGTGTTAGAAAAAATAGCACATAATTATCCTATACTCAAATCCGTAAAATATTTTATTTTTAATATACGTAAAATATACATGTAAAAGGTCCAGAGTGCTTGGAGCACTTCAGACACGCCCACGCCGCAGCCGGAAAATAAACAGTTAATTTGAACTCGGGTTTCGGCTGATGTGCAAGCTTGAGAGGGGGTTACTTTTAATCCTCATGTCCCCCAATATGATCCCTAGCATTTACAGAGCTGTACAGTGCAGGCTTGAATTTATTTTTGCGTTTTTAGATTTCAAAGCTTACGTCCGGTTTCAAGATATGCGGCCGGCCGTAAGGGGAGATCCTTGCGGGGCCGTATAATTGAATCGCGAGTTAACTGAACCCCCGCAAGGAATCGCAGCCTTACGGTCGATTTACGTCCGGTAATTGAATGAGGCCCTTAGTGTTGAAGAATGCTATAATCTTTATTTCAAATGCTTTTCTCTCTTGGATGTTTTTTACATTTTCCTCTGAGTATTTTTATTTTTAGGTGTTTGATGAATACACACAGCACATACATAAAAAGCTTACCTACAGCAAGAGAGAGCATCCAGGTCCTCAAAAAAGCAACTTCATTTCACTCAAAATAAAAGAGTTTAGACACTAAAAAATTTGCTAAGCGACAGAAAAAATGGCCACCGAACAAAACGAAAACGAGGCTACAGCACTGTAAACACACAAAACACCACAAGAAACTCGGAAAACACCACAAAAGACCTACGGATATTCCGCTAAGACGTATACCACACATTACCTGCCATTTTACACCAATGTGGAAGTACACGACTATGCTAACGGTTTGGTCTCGCGCACGCACAATATTACACTGCACACATTCAGCACGCTTACACAGCAGCTCCACATCACTACAGCAACATCAAAACAGATTGCAGCTCTTCAACACAATGCTTCAAAATAGGTAAATTATTTATTAATGTATTACATATTTCATTATTACACACCGAACAGCATTAGCTACCTTACAATTTCATTGCCGTCATTTCTTGACGGGCAATTCTCTAGTATATATATAATGAGTAGGCACCAGAGGGGGGCCAGGATGGTTGGAACCAAACACGAAAAAATGTATATGATGTATGATTTATTCATGGAAAATGGAGAGGCTGTGGGCCACCAGTGTGGGATGGAGCTGGTGTGGAAGAGGTAGTACTCGGGAAGAGTGAGATAACTGTTGTACAGATTCTTGATATGTGCAAAATTGAATGAAGTTACTGCAAAAGTAAAAATGTAACATGTGTTATTTGACATCATTTTTTCTTTGTCACCATATACAATAATTAGCACTGGCAAGATCTGTTTGAATGTCAGCCAATGTGACTATAAATATATGATTGTATTTGTTCCAATATGTTTACTGAAATGTTTGTTGTTTTCACAGTTTTTAGAGAAGCAACAATAAACAGTTACTAACATATAACAGTATAACAGTTACTAATAATCCTTATTAAATTGCTATTCGGCCAATTGAATAGGGCTCTATTTAAGCACATAGCATATTTTTTACAGAAGTTTTTAGTTAGTGAACTTTTATCCAAAAGCAATGTCTTCACTAGCTAAAAACTTCTGTAAAAAATATGCTATGTGCTTAAATAGAACCCTATTCAATTGGCCAAATTTCAATTTAATAAGGCAGTCTATGTTCTTTTAAGTAACAAAGAGAGACTAAGACTATTTTCTGTGATGACCATGAACTGTGCTGTATATGAGAATCTCTCTCTTTGAAATTGGTTGCTATAGTTTGGTCTCAGGGAAGGATATGTAGTAATTTCCTTAATTTACATTACATGAGTATTCTAATGGCCATTCCATTACACACCTTCTAATGGACATTCTATTAGTGTGGGATGTTTAATTTAGTTACAGTGATTTAATATGTTTCTTTTTTTTAAAACAACACTGGCATAATAAAACAAAATTGTAGATGATATGTAGCTATATTACACATTTGAGTGCAAACTTTAATTCCTTCAGTTTTTTTCTCATGTTTTTGAGTACAGTTATCTTTACAACAGCTATTTAATTGTAATGTCCTACTTTTGGTACAATGTAGATAGATATGCTCTCTAAAACACGCTTCATATTCACTTCTGAGATGAAAAATACAATTTAAAAAGTAAGACAACTGAAAGAAAACTGATTTTTTGGACTAATAATAACAAATAGTACCTTTTAATCCTTATAATTACCACTTAGTTTTATGAACTGATGAAAATGTGAAATGTTCATCTCTAGATTTTTTTAAAAGAACTTAACTTATCTCATTGCTCCTATTTATTTTATCAGGTGCATCTCTCCTCAAAGAATTAACACTTGTAGACATTACAATAATGCTTAAACTGGGGAATGATATATTAGAGCCAAATGACTTCTGACCTAGTTCACTCACCAATGTAGATATGAAAATTCTCAACGCTGACAAACTACATGAATTTCTACTTACATTATTAAACCCATACCAGATGGGGTGTATACTAGGAAGACAGGTTCCTCAAAATATTAATTATACACAAGGCTAAACCCGTAAATATTATATGCCTTCTAAAATTAGACATAGAAAAAGCATTTAACTCTATGATCGTCCTAGCTGTTTGAAATAGTTTTACATTTTTGAACACAGGAAGCATTTCTTAAAATTGTACTCTAACCCTCATACCTCTCTCTAATGCCAGGTCAGTTGTCAGTTTAGCAAAGGAACTATTAGCTGAAACCATTATTAGTAATAAAGATATTTTTGGTAATAGTTAACAGAATAAAAGCCTTAATTGCATTGCTCCCTTAGCAAGGTAGAGACCTACTCGAAGGAGACCTACTAGCAGAGGTCACACAGAGCAAAAATGATAACTGGCAGATGCAGAGATATGTTCCAATGCCAGAGAATGCCCAGGTCATTAAAGTTCAACTAACAGTGTTCAATCAAAACTTGGGTCACTTGGGGACCACCTTACTAGAGTGCTCAAATAAACAGAGACAAGTGAGTTAACGCACTGCTTAATCTAGGTCTAACACATTCCAAACCCACACAAAAAAGTAAACAATCACTTCTAACACAAGGACAAATTACCCAAATTCGGTTATGTGATGGGTCTCCAGGTGTCAGCAGTGTCGGGGGCCCATGATTAGGAAGAGAAAATAAGGAATTGAAGGTGCCACTTTTTAAAGTTAGATTTTTTTTTTTCCATGAATTATTACCTGTTACTTTAAGTGAACTATATACAGTGCACACCAACCACATATTTGTGCATAACCACATCTGATCTGTGAACACATCATATAGAGGTTGACAATTACACAAACAATAGATAGAATGGAATTCCATGATTTCATATTATCTTTTTCTCGGAGATTTATTCTGGTGTGCTGACCAGATGTGACACATATGTAAATGCTAGGCATTGTTTCTTTGTTAATAAGGGTTAAGTCCAAGGGCTAGTGAACACATTGCTTTTGGATAGAAGTTCAATAACTAAAAACTTCTGTAAAAAATATGCTATGTACTTAAATAGAGCCATATTCAATTGGCTGAATAGCAATTTAATAAGGCTTTGAGTTCATATGTTAGTAACTGTTTATTGTTGCTTCTCCAAAACTGTGAAAACAACAAACATTTTTCAGCGTCCATAGACAAACATACAGTGGGAGTATCTGAGTTTTGGGAAAAAGTTATTAAATCCATCAGCTTCCTAACATTGTCAGAACGCTGCCTACCAGGAACAAAACCTGATTGGTCTATTGAAATTAGATTACTAACTATACTGCCGATTCTAACCGCTAACATTTTAGAGTATAACTTCAAGTCGACGTTCATTAGGGATATCGGTCTGTAGTTACCGCAGAATTGCGATTCTTGCTTGTGTTTAGGAATCACTATTATAGTAGCATTTAACAATTCGTCTGAATTTTTCCATACTTTAAATTCATTAAATAGATCTTTTAGATAAGTTCCCAGAAGTGGGTAGAATGTCTTATAAAATAGGTTGCTATAACCATCTGGGACAGGTGTTGTATATGGTTTTTGATTTTTTATGGCATCTATTTTTTCTAGCTTTATAATTGGCTAATTTAGCACTTTTACTTCTGCCTCAGATATTTTCGGTAACTTATATTTATTCAAGAAGCTATGAATCTCACCCGCTGATGGTTTTTTGAAAGTTGGGTATTGTGCTACCCTTTATGTTTAGTAATCCATTTACCTTCAGATATCAAGTCTTCAATTCTAGTCCTTTGATTTTTTTTTTTTATATTGGCTAGTATTCTACTAATTTTATTATCACCATGATAGTATCTTTGCTGCATTTGCCATATCGCTCTATCAGAAAGCAATTGATTAATCTTGTTTATTTGATTTTGAATTGTTTTAATTTCCAACAAAGTTCTATTCTTTTGGACTTGTTTTTTTCTTTTTCTCCAAATTATATAATTGGATAAGTAAATTACGCAATGGTTCGCCAATTTGCTTTATCATCTGAGTTTTGATTTTAATTAAAATTCCTCTAGTAAAGGCCTTTTGGGCCCACCATAAACTGCTTTTAGATGAAATTGAATTTTCAATTAATTCCAAAAATTCAGTATTTGTTCAAAAATATTTTTTTTCCTCTCTTCATTTTCAATCAAAACGTCATTCAATTTCCACAGCGGTCTTAGATGTTTGTCGCCATCTATTTTTATTTTCATAATTATATAAGGGTGATCGAATATTTTGATAGGACCAATGTCGTCCTGGATTATTTTTTTAATTGTCAATATATCAACTAGTAATAGATCTATACTAGAATACATCTTGTGAACCGGGAAAAAAAAGAATAATCCTCCTGTTTTGAGTTTAAAATCCTCCAGGCATCGTACAGAATATTATCAATTATCATCTTTGAAAACTGGTTTGAGTTTCTTTGAAGACTAGTTAACTTTTTGATTACTTTATGAGTTTTCCTGTCCAATTCTGGGTTAAAAGTCATGTTGAAGTCCCCTCCCATTATTAGTGTTCCATGCACAAATTTATTAATTTTTCTTGTTAATTTTTTTTACTAATTGAAGTTGTTTCTCATTGGGAGCATATAAATTCAACAATGTAAATTTCTGATGATTAATTTCCCCCACCCATAAAATAAATCTACAGTATGGATCTATTTCTATTAATTCCTCTTTAATTTCCAGTTTTCCGTTAAATAGTATAGACATGCCTCTAGAGGTTTTTTTATAAGTTGTGTTGTATCTCACGTCAAAATCGACTTGTCCAAAGTTGGAGATTTTATTCCCATCCCAATGAGTTTCTTGTAAAAGGATAATATCGGCTTTCTGCTGTTTTATTAATTTTAATATAGAGTTCCTTTTACTGGGAGAGTTTAAGCCCCTTACATTAAAGCTTATACATTTAATTGACATATCCATTCGGATTACGGTTGCATTCCTTCTTTTGGCCTTTTTTTTTTTCTTTGTTAATATGGCTTTCAAAGTCTTATTTTTGTAAAAAAAAAACATCTTAATCTGTATCTAGATATAATGTTACACAAATGATTCCCCTTAAATATTAAGTTGTTTTGTTTTTTAATACTAACATTCATACAAACACATATTTTCAACTACTTTAAAAAGCATTAGCAGTACCTTTTGCTAGGCTTTATACCGGTGTTAAGAAATATGCGTCCAAATGTAATCGGAGGTTGTGAGCTTTTATCAAGTTTTACCTTCTATTAAATCTTTGATCCAAGTCTACAAAAAAATTATTTTGTTAATTATTTGTTCCCTACTTTTTTTTCTTTTCTTAATCTAATTGTATATTAATTATTTAGTGAGATTTCTTGTTTTTAATGATTATTAAAGTTCTTAATAAAGGATTTGTGCTTGTTTTTTTTTTTTGTTTTTTTAATATGTATATTTAATAAAGTGATTTTGTGCTTTATCTAAGTGTGTGCTTCCTTATTTCAATAATTCATATTATGTGTTAATTAATATTTCAATCCTGTGTTTTAAAATTTCTAGGCTAACAAACATTTTATTTCTTTAATTTTCCAACTAGTACTTCCTTATTATTCTTTGTTCTTTGTTTATACAAAATTAAAAAGAAAGTGCAAAGTTTAAAATTGTAAAAATTCTATCTTATTGTTATTTATTACATTTTTTATTCTATTTGTGATTATAGATCTCTTTATCTAAACATACCGTGAGTTTAAATTCTTAGCCTTACACCTTTATGTCTGTCGTTAGGTTATAAATTTAACTGGATCTAAATTCTATGGGACTTTGTATGATCATCTAAAAACAATAGTGGATGACCCTACCACCAGAGATCAACAAGAACAATCTCAGCAATGCTTTTATATACCTATTATTTTAGGGTGTTCAAGATAGTGGTCCGCTTTCTCCTCCCCCCCCCCCTTCTTTTTGTTTATCAGCATTCTTGATACATTTGTGAACCGTATCCAACAAAGGAGAGTAGCTCCAGAATATCTATATTTTTTTATTATTTTTTTTATAATGTTTTATTCAGTTTTCAACAAAAAAAACATACATACCGTTGTGTGTTTACAGCCTATTGTCACAATAATCTATGAATGCATACATTCTGTTCAAAGACAGCAAAAGATCTTACAGTACATTTTCAGACATAGTCTCTTACATTTTAGTCCATAATAATCAAGGTTACTTAAACATATTCCTTCAAATAGTTATCCCATAATAACCAATTAATCTTGGATCTATTTTCATAGCCACCATAGGGCAATCAGTTATCTTCCCCTCCTTATGGAAGTAAAATCTTATCCTATCCTTGTTATTTAGCCCTGATAAGGTAATTATTGATCGATTTCTGTAAAACGTTTGTAATATTCTTGTTTGCTACTTCTGAGACACATCTAAAAATACATTGGTCAATCACACAAAAGATTCACATCACATTGGCATCAATCATTTGCATAGGAGTTCGAAGCGATACTGGAAAAAGCAAATTTGTTCATTATAGTAAGAAACCACCAATCCAATATTGCAACAGAGTTAGGTGTAAGCAGAATTATCATATCATATCGACATATTAGAGTGTCGCCTGGTGCATGTTGCTTTTATCGCCCTTTAGATCATAATTGGCAGTGTCCTAATTATGGAAATTGCAATGCGTTGCTTTTGTTTACTCCAATCTTCGTTCAAACACCTGACTTCTCACTGACAGACTTCATTCATTCTAGCCGAAATGGAGGGAGGAAATAGGGAAAGTCAGGGAGGAGTTGAGCCCGAGGGGGGAAATCTGGTGGACAAGTGGGCTACATCGCCGGAGGCTTAGTTAGAATAGAGTCCCAAATGGACCATTTTAAAGGGTCTAGTTTTGTCCGAAAATCGATGTTAAAGTCTCTCTCTAGCTCCCGATTCTTATCTACCATGATCAGAATTTCAGATAGTTTAGGGAGAGATGATTTTTTCCAATTTCTAGCAATTGCAGTTTTAACAACTATAAAAATTTGGGTCATAAATCCTATATTTTTAGTTGACGTTTTTATAGGAAACAAATTGAACAAAGCTATTTGCGGATCGGCTGAGATGTTTATTTTTAATATCTTGGATACATATTCAAAACAGCTTTCCCAGAGTAAAAGAGATGTAGGGCAGTTCCACCATATGTGAAACATATCTGCTAGATTTCCACAATTCCTCCAGCAAAGTTTAGTTTCTGGGTTAAAAGATATAGAGTATATTTTAACGGGGACCCAGTACCATCTATTTAAAATTTTAAATTGAATTTCTCTTTGGTTTACATTTTTCACAAACCTGTTTAGAGAATTTAAGGCTTGTTGCCATGAGTCCTTGGGCACCCGTTTATGCATGTCTTTTGCCCAAATTTCCATCGGCTTAGTTATTCCCCGTTGAGTTTGATTGTAAATAATTTCGTTGCATTTTGATATCAGATGTTTAAAATGTTGAGACTCCATCAAAGTGGTCAAGTAGTTTGAACTAGTTAAATTGTTAGCTTTAATTCTTTGTTTCAGAACTTGTGTTAATTTATAAAAAGTGAACCATATTTTATTTGAGATGTTATATTTCTTTTTTAACGTGTCATAGTCTAATATTTTACCACTATGTTTGTCTACAATGTGGCCCAACAGATATATCCCCTTCTCTTTCCATTCTGGTTCCAGAGTGATGTGGTTTAGACATGTTATAGTGGACAAAGGGGTAAGGTCATTGTAGCTCTCTAAGAGTTTAAATTTCTTGTTCATTTTTATCCAATCCTTTACCATGTCGATCAAGACAGTTGCGTTAGGGTTAATGTAGGGTATGGCTAATTTTGGAGAAAAGAAAAGGGTGTTGAGGTCAATGGTTGTAAGCATATCTCTCAGTTCCTGGTTTACAAAGTGACCCGCTGAGGTTTGGGTCCATTTTATGTATTGTGCTAATTTAATTGCTTCCTGGTAATGAGATATCATAGGAGATGCTATACCTCCTTTATTGAATTTTCTACACATTATTTCCCGTTTCACTCTAATCTGAGCCTTTTTGTTAATGTATCTGTCTATCAGCTTCTGGAATTTACTCAGCCATTGGCTGTTGATTGGGAATGGGAGTGATCTTAACACATAGTTGATTTTGGGTAAGAAGGACATTTTTACAGAAGCAATTCTACCAGAGAAGGAGATATAATTTCTCGGCCAGTTCTCAATGAGGTCTTTGGATGTTTTGTATAAATTATTCAAGTTTGAGTCTAACATACTTTTAAAGTCCAAACTAAACTTGATACCTAAGTGTATGAATCCTTTTGTTAGGGATAGCTGATATTTATCTAGGAGGAATTCTTCGTCCTTTCTTGCCATATTAATACTCAAGGCTTCTGATTTACTTATATTTAATTTGAAGTTCGACACTTTGCTGTAGTTAGCGATTATTTCCATTAAAACCTTCATAGATTTGAGTGGATGCTCCATATACACCACTACATCGTCGGCAAAGAGGGAAATTTTATATTCATTTTTGCCTATTTTAATCCCTTTAAAATTTGGTGAAGTCCTAATTGCTATAGCCAAGGGTTCTAAAATCAAGGCAAATAAGATGGGAGACAGCGGACACCCTTGACGGGTGCCGTTTGATATCCCAAAGTAGTCCGACTGTATCCCCTTGCCCAATACAGTTGCCGATGGAGCATTATATAGGGCCGCTATTGCCTTAGAGGCAAAAGCATCAAATCCATATCTAAGAAGGGTCTGCATCATAAAGTCCCACCCTACCCTATCAAATGCTTTTTCGGCATCCATTGATAGGAATAGAGTGGGAGTGCCTTTATTCTTCGCTAAGTTGATTAGATGAATCATTTTGTGAGAGTTGTCGGAGCCCTGCCTCTCTGGGACAAAGCCTGTTTGGTCAGAGTTTATACATTTTTTGGAAATTTCTGTAAGTCTTAGGGCCAGCATTTTTGCGTATATTTTGGTGTCTATGTTCAGAAGCGAGATTGGTCTAAAATCTTTACAGGTATGGGCTTCCTTATTTTGTTTAGGGATAGTTATAATGTTTGCTCTAAGCATCTCTGGGGGGAACTTTCCTATATTTTTTTTATTTCATTAAATGATGATAATATAATTGGCATTAAGCCTTCCATTAAATTTTTGTAGAATGCAGTAGAGAAGCCATCTGGGCCTGGTGCTGTATAATTTTTTAAGTTCTTAATAACTCGTCTGATTTCAACCTCTGTTAATGGGCTGTTTAATGCCTCTTTATCTACTTCTGATATAGCTGGAAAGTGGATTAAATCTAAAAAAGCCATTATATCTTTTGAATTAGGCGTTGTGAAGTTATCTCCCGAGCTTAAATTATACAGAGATTGATAAAATTTGGCAAATGAGTCTGTGATTTCTTTGGGCTTAAAGATTTTTTTACCCTGACTTTCTAAATAGAGGATTTTTTGATTTTGATGATATTGTTTTTTAATCTTATTGGCAAGGTCCCTCCCTATTCGATTGTCAAAATGGAAGGCTCTCTGTTGTAAGCTCCACAAGCAATTGTCTGACCGTTTTTGGTTTATTTTGTTAATTTCCTTTCTTGTTGAATTTATCTCTTGAATTAGAGTATCGTTTATTTATTTTTTTATTGACTTGTTCCAGTCCATACAGCTTAAAGATAATCCTCTCTGTTTAACACAGATACTTTTAATCTTAATAAGAATGCCTCTTATGTATGCTTTCAGTGCATTCCAAATTGTTATGTCCGAGGATACTGAGCCCAAATTGCTATCTAGGAATAGTTTAATTTCCTCTCTAAGAGTGTTTAGTCTAAACTTGTCTTCCAATATTTTATCATCTATTCTCCAGGTCCTTCCAGAATGAGTAGTTCTTAGTTCCTGTAATTGGAGGGAAATTGGAGCATGGTCTGAGATGGTTATGAAACCAATTTTTGCCGATTTAATTGTATTTAACAGAGATTCGCTCACTTGTCAATTCTTGAGTACATCTTATGCGAACCCGAATAGTATGTGAAGTCTCGCTCAGTTGTATTTAGTAGACGCCATGTATCGTACAAATGGTGCCTCGCCAACAATTTGGAAAAGTCGTGAGATGTTTTTTCTATGTGCTTATAATTTTTTGGTAATTTTTTATAATTTCTATCTATCTGGGGGTCCGGAGTCATATTGAAGTCACCTCCCACAGTAAGACCTCCTAAAGCTATCTTATCCAGTTTTTTAAGTACGTCATTGAGGAAGGAGTTTTGTTTACAGTTGGGGGCGTATACATTTGCTATTGAAAGTTGTTGGCTATTTATTTTCCCTACCCAGATGATATATCTCCCATTGTCGTCCGTGACCACTAATTCTTCTTCAAGTCTTAGATTTTTATTGAACATCATTACCACTCCTCCCGAGTTTTTTTTTCCGCATGCGTTTAATGCATATGGAAATTAATATTTAGCCAGCTGTGGAGTGTAGCTTTTATCCCAATGGGATTCTTGAATTAACACAATGTCTGGGTTGGTTTTGTCCAACATTCTAGAAATTGAGGCTCTTTTCAATGGAGAATTTAAACCCCTAACGTTGTAGCTCACTATTTTCAACCCCCTCGAGCCCCTCCCCTCCCGGAAATCTCCCCTGACCCCATCTCCCCATATCTTCCGGCTACAGTCGTCCTACCACACATACTACATCCATACAAAAAACCTTGTGGGTCCATTACTTCCATTCAGGCGTCACCCCCTGACAGTGGGATGAGCTTCAGTCTCACACAATGGGCGTTCACAGTGTAAGATGTGTACAGTCCTCCATGGAGGTTGTTCCCACGCATTTAAATCTTATTGTGTCTAAGTGCCCCTCTTAGTTTTCCCCTTTCTTTTCGTACTATACTTCTTCTTGCCTTCCCTTTTCCTTCTCTTTTCTACGCCCTTAGCTTTACATTTCCCTATATTTCCTTTCCTTATTCCCCTTCCTTCTTAGCCTATTGATTCAGCTCATCATTCAAGCAGTTTGAAGAATTAGCTATCAACAATGAATTTATGACTCTGTCCAATGCAGATTGTTCTATTTAGCATTGTAAGATTTTCGTACTTCTCTGCCCTTATTTTTAAAAGTGAGATAGTTGTTTATTCATCTGATTTTCTCTTTATGTCTATATATTGCTTTACCTACTTAGCATGTATACTTTTGTTAAGTGTCATGTATATCTTATAATAATTTGTACGGTATAGTATTATATGTGCTACTTTGCCTTCTCAAAGGAGTAAGTATGATGGCTATCGCATTTTAGGATATAGCGGCTTTTAAAGTGCAGTGTATTCAAAGTGCAATAATTGTGTTCAAAAGTAAAATCTATATAATTATTAGAAGGCATCTAGTATTGCGCGAACTCTTATTATTTAGAAAAAAAGAAATGGCTATATTTTAAACCACTTTTCTCGTTATATCTTTCTTGTGCAAAACAGTCTTAAAGTGCATTCTTTAATAAAGTGCTGTGCTTGTCTAATAATAAATTGTACTTTATTTAAGCCCATATATTCACTGCTTTCTTTCCTTAAAAAAGCAGAGTAAATAACAAAATTTTAAAGTGCTATCCTTATAAGGTGCTGTGCTGTGTTAAAAGTAAAAAATCTTTCTTTTCCTAGAGAAGAGAGAGAAATAAAAAACAATGTTTAAAAGTGCAAACCTTTCAAAGTGCCGTGCATGTGTTTAAAAGGAGGATCAAAAAAGATTTCTCAAGTCTTGAATTAACCTAAGATTAAGAATTATTTTTCCTTAAATCCCTGTGTTTCATATTTACATTGTAGAGTGCATTAATATCTCGTGTAATCTACTTCTAATACATTAAATTTCTCTTGTAGTCGAATTCTTACCCAGGAGGGGCCAATACATTATTAAACACTTTTAAGATATATCATTTGGTATGGTATAAGTCTACGATTTCCCTTATGACTTCTAAGCAGAGGAGGTTAGCACAAATAAATTAAGAGTAATAATAGGGAGAAAACCAAGTGGAGAAGATAATAGAGAGACTTTTCTTTATCATAAGAATCCATCCGCTGACCACCAAAAAATAGATTGGGGGTATCCATTCACCAACCCCATTTGCTAAGAGTATCCTCACCATCTTTAGGTGAAGTAATTTTAACCCATCTATTATCTCTAAGTATTAGAAGACCTATAGGAAACACCCATTTATATGGGATTTCTTTATCCCTCAATTTCTGTGTAATCGGAAAAAAATTTTTTCTTTTATTTCTTGTAGAAGAGGAGATATCGGAAAATATTTTGATGGTGAGAATATGGGGGGTCGTAGCCTGTTGTCCCATAACTAGCTCTGATTATTTGATTTTTTAGTGGCAGATGATGGATTCTTACCAGTATATCTCTGGGAGAATCTGCACCGATGTTTTTGGGCTTAGGAATCCTATGCATCATATCAAATTTGAATTTAGTGTCCAATGAGTCCGGTACTAGGTAGGCAAAATTTTTTGTAAGATATTGATTCAGTTGATCCTTGGAAACTTGCTCATCAATGCCTCGTATTTTCAGATTGTTCATTCTAGATCGATCTTCAAATGAGTCCACCCTATTTTCCAGAGATTTTATTTTAGTGTCCAGTGTTCTAATAGTTTCTTTGGAGATGGCTAATTCTTTTTTGATAAGTTCACACGTATTTTCTAGTTCTGTTATTTTTGCAGAGTTTTCTTGAGTTATCTTTAAATTTAGTAGAATTTGGTTTTTAAATTCGTCCAGAAATTTATTTTGAAATGACTCAAGAATTTTTTCCAATTTGCCCACAGTCAAGATTTCATCTTCTGCATTTGCCGTGTTTATATCCAACAGAGTGTCCCCCATGTTTCCTCCAGTAGCCTCTATTGATTTGTCACTTATTGGGGAAGCTAGTAAGCACACCTCCGTGGTTTTGGATGCCATTTTGGGCGAAAAAAATAATTTGGATTTCGTCGGAGATCTTACTTTGTATTTATTTTTGTTCTTAGGAGGCATATTGATCTTTATTTCAAGCTTCCGGTAAATTCTATGGCTCAGGTTTGCTGGAATTATATAGAGGGAGAGGTAGCCAAGCCAGATTGTATCTGGACAAAAACCTTTCTGTCTTCCTTCCCTTTTATCCCCCTTTTTTTTTTTTTTATTGTTTTTTTTTTGTTGTTGTTTTTTCTCTCCCCTATTAGTCAATATCCCTTCCCCCTTAGGCCAAGAGCCCCGTTGTGGTTTATAGGGACCTTAAAACCATTGAAATGATAGTCCAGACTGGCTCAACTGATTGCAAAATTAGGCATACAGAGAGACTCTGTGGAACTTATACTCCATTTATACACTTATACATAGTTTGTTCCCAAGTGCACATCAATGTTACAGTTTAAGTATGTAGAAGGGTGCTCTTCCAGAGCCTTACCCTGCATCAGATGATGGTATCTGCTCCCAACAACGTCCCTGCAGCGTCGGCGGCAGGCGAGGGGGTAATTTTAATAGAGTTTTGTGATTTTGTGGTCTGCTTCAAAATAGGAAATGCAGAAGCGTGGGCCCTGGGCATCCTTTACTCCCCGGCGAACTCCCCAGAGATTCTCCTTTGCCCCTCGGTTGCTCCATTTCCTCCAGCCAGCTCATGACTTGCCTCTGGACCCTTATTCTACCTCTGAAGCATCAATGCGTGTAGATTGGTGCAGGGTTGGAATGTAAATTGTAAGGCCTCTTTTCCGGCCGCTCAGCACAAAAAGAGGTTTTAGGGACCAGGGGTATATAGAAGGGAGGTATGGAAGGGTGATTTTGGGGTTATTCAGGAGTGCCCAGGGGTGTTCAGAAGCCTACCGTGCCATTCAGCGTCGTTGCCGGTCGATCATCCCGCGGTGCTTCCACTCCGCCATTCCACAACCAACCCCCGCCTGAACCGCCACTGGAATCTGCGCTCTGCAACGAGTCTAGCAAAGGTAGACGCCGCAGAAAAGGTCCAGGAGATTTAGGTGCAGAAATCGGGGGAAGGGAGGGGATTCATGATAAATGATTTTAAGGGATTCAGTTGAGACATTGAAGGGGTAAGTCGCGGGAAGTTGAGGTAGATTGAGGGGTTAGGCACAGCAGCTATCCCGTTGTCAGCGTGGGCTTCTCCATCGGACTAGAGGAGCGTCAGCTCACGTGTGCACATCCGGTACCGCCCCCATCTCCCACGAACCCGCTCCAGAATATTTATAGAATATACACTGAATAATATACGACCATTGTAGTCCATCGGAACAAAGACATTGGAAGGATCTGGAAAATCTGAGCGCAAGGCTACTAATTGGGATCCACTAGCCTAAAAACTTTTCAAACCTTATAGAATCATTCACCAAAGCCAGTGGATGATCCACTCAGCTTCAATAGCCAGCAGCCCAGAAACATCTACCAGATCACAGTGAAGATGGCAATGTCATTTGGGTATGGTGGATATATCAATATCTCTCAAAGGAAACAGAACAACTTCACGAACATGGTGAAACCACATAACCAACACCATACAACTTAATTACCAGTGGAAGCTAAGCATCTTTTAAAGAACTTTAAAAATATAGTGTATAAGAAGTTAGAAATTGGTATGACCTTACGTATTTGGTCCCTAGGGGCCTATGAATTATAAAAAATTGTACTATAGATATTCAGGACCCCGAAATTATCAAAGAATGGCAGGACAAACTGGAACAATTCTCACTCCTACTGATAGACATACTGATTAGGTTCAGGAGGAGCAATCTAGAGAGTATCAAGACAAACCTAAAAGAGACTATAGAGGGACTACAGAGATTCAGTGATGATCCCAAATGTCAAAAAATAGATAAAGACATCAAAACCAAGATAAACAAATTGGAATATAACATCTACAAGAGAAAAAGAGAACATTTTGACAGAGACCTTGTAGACTATGAGAACAGACACTGGTCCAATCAGTCTCATGGTGACCAGAGATTTAAATCATATTAAAAACAAGATGTCACAGAATATCCTTTCCAAAGTGGAATCCAGCCCAGAGTCCCTCTCCAAATCAAGAGATCCAAGAAGAGAAAGAATAAACAATATTAATAATTATGATTGGAGAAAAAGTAACTATCCACAGAGAAATGTGCGTGCATATGTCCCTAAGCGACAATTTCAGTCAGGTAACGCAAGAAGAACAAGATAATAGACAAGATTTGTATCAGCCAGAATGTTATCAAGACCAGCACAGATACAACAGAGAATGGCAACAACATTTAAAAGATTGTGAAGAACCCTCACATCCTCATCACTCCAATAGAAAGCAAAATATCCTTATTTAGCCCAGAAAGGGAAACTGAAGCTACTAGACCCAAACTCCAGTCCACCACTAACCCACTCCTTATCCTCAACCTCCCTCCTCATCCTCCCGCCTCATCCTCCCTCCTCATCCTCACCCTCCCTCCTCAACCCCCTCATCCTCAACCCCCTCCTCAACCCCCGATCATCATCATCAACCCCCATCCTCAACTCCCTCCTCAACCCCCTCCTCAACCTCAATCTCCCTCCTTATCCTCAACCTCCCTCCTCATCCTCCTTCCTCAACCCCCCTCCTTAACCCGCTCCTCAACCCCCTCCTCATCCTCCCTCCTCAACCCCCCCATCCTCAACCCCCTCCTCAACCCCACTCCTTAACCTCACTCCTCAACCCCCCTCCTCAACCTCCCTCCTCAACCCCCATCCTCATCCTCAACCCCCCATCCTCAACTCCCTCCTCAACCCCCTCCTCAACCCCCTCCTCAACCTCCCTCCTCAACCCCCCCATCCTCAAACCCCTCTTCAACCCCCTATCCTCAACCCCCCTCCTCAACCTCCCTCCTAACCCCCCCTCATCCTCCCTCCTCATCCTCACCCTCCCTCCTCAACCCCCTCATCCTCAACCCCCTTCTCAACCCCCCCATCCTCATAATCAACCCCCATCCTTAAATCCCTCCTCAACCCCCTCCTTAACCTCAACCTCCCTCCTTATCCTCAACCTCCCTCCTCATCCTCCTTCCTCAACCCCTCTCCTTAACCCACTCCTCAACCCCCTCCTCATCCTCCCTCCTCAACCCCCCCATCCTCAACCCCCTCCTCAACCCCACTCCTCAACCTCCCTCCTCAACCCCTCTCCTCAACCTCCCTCCTCAACCCCCATCCTCATCCTCCCTCCTCAACCCCCATCCTCATCCTCAACCCCCCATCCTCAACCCCCTCCTCAACCCCCTCCTCAACCTCAGTCCTCAACCTCCCTCCTCATCCTCAACCTCCCTCCTCAACCCCCCCATCCTCAAACCCCTCTTTAACCCCCCATCCTCAACCCCCCTCCTCAACCTCCCTCCTAACCCCCCCTCATCCTCCCTCCTCATCCTCACCCTCCCTCCTCAACCCCCTCATCCTCAACCCCCTCCTCAAGCCCCATGTTCTTATCATCAACCCCCATCCTCAACTCCCTCCTCAACCCCCTCCTCAACCTCCCTCCTTATCCTCAACCTCCCTCCTCATCCTCCTTCCTCAACCCCCCTCCTTAAACCGCTCCTCAACCCCCTCCTCATCCTCCCTCCTCAACCCCCCATCCTCAACCCCCTCCTCAACCCCACTCCTCAACCTCCCTCCTCAACCCCCCTCCTCAACCTCCCTCCTCAACCGCCATCCTCATCCTCCCTCCTCAACCCCCATCCTCATCCTCAACCCCCCCATCCTCAACCCCCTACTCAACCCCACTCCTTAACCTCCCTCCTCAACCCCCCTCCTCAACCTCCCTCCTCAACCCCCATCCTCATCCTCAACCCCCCATCCTCAACTCCCTCCTCAACCCCCTCCTCAACCTCCCTCCTCAACCTCCCTCCTCAACCCCCCCATCCTCAAACCCCTCTTCAACCCCCTATCCTCAACCCCCCTCCTCAACCTCCCTCCTAACCCCCCCTCATCCTCCCTCCTCATCCTCACCCTCCCTCCTCAACCCCCTCATCCTCAACCCCCTTCTCAACCCCCCCATCCTCATCATCAACCCCCATCCTTAAATCCCTCCTCAACCCCCTCCTTAACCTCAACCTCCCTCCTTATCCTCAACCTCCCTCCTCATCCTCCTTCCTCAACCCCTCTCCTTAACCCACTCCTCAACCCCCTCCTCATCCTCCCTCCTCAACCGTAACTATCCACAGAGAAATGTGCGTGCATATGTCCCTAAGCGACAATTTCAGTCAGGTAACGCAAGAAGAACAAGATAATAGACAAGATTTGTATCAGCCAGAATGTTATCAAGACCAGCACAGATACAACAGAGAATGGCAACAACATTTAAAAGATTGTGAAGAACCCTCACATCCTCATCACTCCAATAGAAAGCAAAATATCCTTATTTAGCCCAGAAAGGGAAACTGAAGCTACTAGACCCAAACTCCAGTCCACCACTAACCCACTCCTTATCCTCAACCTCCCTCCTCATCCTCCCGCCTCATCCTCCCTCCTCATCCTCACCCTCCCTCCTCAACCCCCTCATCCTCAACCCCCTCCTCAACCCCCGATCCTCATCATCAACCCCCATCCTCAACTCCCTCCTCAACCCCCTCCTCAACCTCAATCTCCCTCCTTATCCTCAACCTCCCTCCTCATCCTCCTTCCTCAACCCCCCTCCTTAACCCGCTCCTCAACCCCCTCCTCATCCTCCCTCCTCAACCCCCCCATCCTCAACCCCCTCCTCAACCCCACTCCTTAACCTCACTCCTCAACCCCCCTCCTCAACCTCCCTCCTCAACCCCCATCCTCATCCTCAACCCCCCATCCTCAACTCCCTCCTCAACCCCCTCCTCAACCTCCCTCCTCAACCTCCCTCCTCAACCCCCCCATCCTCAAACCCCTCTTCAACCCCCTATCCTCAACCCCCCTCCTCAACCTCCCTCCTAACCCCCCCTAATCCTCCCTCCTCATCCTCACCCTCCCTCCTCAACCCCCTCATCCTCAACCCCCTTCTCAACCCCCCCATCCTCATCATCAACCCCCATCCTTAAATCCCTCCTCAACCCCCTCCTTAACCTCAACCTCCCTCCTTATCCTCAACCTCCCTCCTCATCCTCCTTCCTCAACCCCTCTCCTTAACCCACTCCTCAACCCCCTCCTCATCCTCCCTCCTCAACCCCCCCATCCTCAACCCCCTCCTCAACCCCACTCCTCAACCTCCCTCCTCAACCCCCCTCCTCAACCTCCCTCCTCAACCCCCATCCTCATCCTCCCTCCTCAACCCCCATCCTCATCCTCAAACTCCCATCCTCAACCCCCTCCTCAACCCCCTCCTCAACCTCAGTCCTCAACCTCCCTCCTCATCCTCAACCTCCCTCCTCAACCCCCCATCCTCAAACCCCTCTTTAACCCCCCATCCTCAACCCCCCTCCTCAACCTCCCTCCTAACCCCCCCTCATCCTCCCTCCTCATCCTCACCCTCCCTCCTCAACCCCCTCATCCTCAACCCCCTCCTCAAGCCCCATGTTCTTATCATCAACCCCCATCCTCAACTCCCTCCTCAACCCCCTCCTCAACCTCACTCCTTATCCTCAACCTCCCTCCTCATCCTCCTTCCTCAACCCCCCTCCTTAACCCGCTCCTCAACCCCCTCCTCATCCTCCCTCCTCAACCCCCCATCCTCAACCCCCTCCTCAACCCCACTCCTCAACCTCCCTCCTCAACCCCCCTCCTCAACCTCCCTCCTCAACCCCCATCCTCATCCTCCCTCCTCAACCCCCATCCTCATCCTCAACCCCCCCATCCTCAACCCCCTACTCAACCCCACTCCTTAACCTCCCTCCTCAACCCCCCTCCTCAACCTCCCTCCTCAACCCCCATCCTCATCCTCAACCCCCCATCCTCAACTCCCTCCTCAACCCCCTCCTCAACCTCCCTCCTCAACCTCCCTCTTCAACCCCCCCATCCTCAAACCCCTCTTCAACCCCCTATCCTCAACCCCCCTCCTCAACCTCCCTCCTAACCCCCCCTCATCCTCCCTCCTCATCCTCACCCTCCCTCCTCAACCCCCTCATCCTCAACCCCCTTCTCAACCCTCCCATCCTCATCATCAACCCCCATCCTTAAATCCCTCCTCAACCCCCTCCTTAACCTCAACCTCCCTCCTTATCCTCAACCTCCCTCCTCATCCTCCTTCCTCAACCCCTCTCCTTAACCCACTCCTCAACCCCCTCCTCATCCTCCCTCCTCAACCCCCCCATCCTCAACCCCCTCCTCAACCCCACTCCTCAACCTCCCTCCTCAACCCCCCTCCTCAACCTCCCTCCTCAACCCCCATCCTCATCCTCCCTCCTCAACCCCCATCCTCATCCTCAACCCCCCATCCTCAACCCCCTCCTCAACCCCCTCCTCAACCTCAGTCCTCAACCTCCCTCCTCATCCTCAACCTCCCTCCTCAACCCCCCCATCCTCAAACCCCTCTTTAACCCCCCATCCTCAACCCCCCTCCTCAACCTCCCTCCTAACCCCCCCTCATCCTCCCTCCTCATCCTCACCCTCCCTCCTCAACCCCCTCATCCTCAACCCCCTCCTCAAGCCCCATGTTCTTATCATCAACCCCCATCCTCAACTCCCTCCTCAACCCCCTCCTCAACCTCAACCTCCCTCCTTATCCTCAACCTCCCTCCTCATCCTCCTTCCTCAACCCCCCTCCTTAACCCGCTCCTCAACCCCCTCCTCATCCTCCCTCCTCAACCCCCCATCCTCAACCCCCTCCTCAACGCCACTCCTCAACCTCCCTCCTCAACCCCCCTCCTCAACCTCCCTCCTCAACCCCCATCCTCATCCTCCCTCCTCAACCCCCATCCTCATCCTCAACCCCCCATCCTCAACCCCCTACTCAACCCCCTCCTCAACCTCCCTCCTCAACCTCCCTCCTCATCCTCAACCTCACTCCTCAAACCCCCATCCTCAAACCCCTCTTCAACCCCCCATCCTCAACCCCCCTCCTCAACCTCCCTCCTAACCCCCCCTCAACCTCCCTCCTCAACACCACCATCCTCCACCTCCCTCCTCAACCCCCATCCTCATCCTCCCTCCTCAACCCCCCCATCCTCATCCTCCCTCCTCAACCCCCCATCCTCATACTCAACACCCCATCCTCAATCCCCTCCGAAACCCCCTCCTCAACCCCCTCCTCAACCTCAACCCTCCTCCTCAAACCCCCTCCTCAACCCCCCTCCTCATTCTAAACCCCCTAAATACCTCCCCCTCTCCCATGTGACGTCACATCATTAGCATATACCGGGTGCCTGTATATGCTAATGACCCAGTGCTCATGTGACATCACGTCATTAGCATATACCGGGTGTATGCAACCGGTATATGCTAATGACGTGACGTCACATGCGCACCGGGTCAAGAAGGAGCGGAGGCCGGAGCAGAAGCAGGTAAGTGAGGGGAAAGGGAGAGGGGGAGGTATTTAGGGGGGTTTAGAATGAGGAGGGGAGGTTGAGGATAAGGAGGGGGAGGGAAAAAGACACGGGTGGGCTAGAGGGACACGGGGGGTAGAGAGACACGGGGGGAGAGAGACACAGGGGGGGTTAGAGAGACACAGGGGGGTTAGAGAGACACCTGGGGGAGAGTGGCTCGAGTATAAGCCGAGGGGGCCCTTTTTAGCCTTAAAAAAAGGGCTGAAAATCTCGGCTTATACTCGAGTATATACGGTACATATATTCCCTACCAATATTAATATTCATCGGTAGATATATCTATACCGATATTGATTATTATCTATGTACAAATATAATAGTTACATAGTTACATAGTAATTTAGGTTGAAAAAAGACTTTAGTACATCAAGTTCAACTTTTTTAGGTCTCCTCTGATTTGCAACACACAGATTTATTTTTAATTGATCTAGAGGAAGGCAGGCAGAAAAAAAAAAAAAAACCCAGTGAAACTTTGCCAATTGCCTCAACAGGGAAAAAAATATAAAAGTCCTTCCTGACCCCAGATACTGGTGATCGGATTCATCCCTGGATCAATACACTTTTCTTTCTTAAACCGTGGCCTTGGATGTATTCCATCAGGATCAGGAGCTTCATTAACATTTCTTTTTTCTAACCTCTTTTGGATTTCTTCCTGCGTTAACCAGTTATTTGGTGAAGGTAGTGTAGCCCCATTATGTTGAAGTGACCCAACCACTGGTACCTCCCTTGTGTATACCGAAGAAAATAACCTATTTAGCTCATCTGCCTTTTCCTGGTCACTAATATTATCAGACAGCATGGGTCACATTATAATGTTTCTATAGCTTCCTTCAATGCCCTCTCATTAATATTTTAGAAATATTTTAGGGTTAGCCTTACTTTCCTTTGCAACTAACTTTTCATTTTTGATTTTACCAGTTTAATAGACCTTTTGCAAGCCTTGTTGATTTCCTTGTACTTATGTAAAGCAGTCTCTATCCCCTCTTGTTTGTATTATTTAAATGCTTGCTTTTTACTCCTCATCTTCATCTTTAATTCATTGTTAAGCCCGATGGGCTTTGATGTACTCCTTCTACTTTTATTTCTACATGATATATGTTTTTTTTATGGCTTATTTAGTAAGGATTTGAATGTTGTCCATTTATGTTCAGTATTTGTACCTGTCAGTTCTCTGTCCCAGTCTATACATTGTATTGCTGCCCTTTTAAAAATAAAGAGTTTTCGTTAGCCCCTTACACTTGTTTTTTTAATTCAATCTCAAATGAGACTGTGTTGTGATCACTGTTTTCCAAAGGTTGCCCTATTTCAACATTTGATACTATATCAATATTATTTGTGATAACTAAATCCAAGATAGACTAATTTCTAGTAGGTTCTTGTATAACCTCATAATGATCTCGGAGTGTACTCAAGAACCTGCTCCCCTTAGTTGAACTGGTGGTCTCATGTATCCAGTTTATTTCAGGGTAATTAAAATCTCCCATTATTAGAACTTGCCCATGCTTAGCTGCATTTCCAATTTGTAACAATAATTGCATTTCCTCACTTTCAATTATATTTGGTGGCTTATAGCATGCTCCTACCAATATTCTTTCAGAATTTGCTGCTCCACCATTTAACTCTGGCCACAAACATTCTACATTACCGCTAGTTCCACCATAAATACCTTCTCTGACTATAGGCTTAACATACAGACAAATCCCTCCTCCTCTTTTACCATTGCCCCTATCTTTCCTAAATAGGTTATAATCATCCAGATTAAAAGTCCAGGCATGAGATTCATCCCACCTCGTTTCAGTAATGCCTATTAAATCCCATTTCTCATTAACTGCTAATAATTCTAACTCCCATTTTTTTGGCAAGCTTCTGGCATTAGCGAGTATACACCTTATGTTATGAGTCTGTAGTTCTGAAGTCCCTGCCTTGTACTTTAGTTACTTATCAATACCTCCTTATTGACTGTACTAACCCTGCCCCATCTCCACCCCATGACTAGTTAATGCATTCCTTACCCCTCTACATTTTCTACACCATTACTTCTATCTCGTCTCTCCACCCCACCTACTAGTTTAAAACTTGCCCAGTTCTACCATTTTATCCACTAGCACAAAAGCTCCCTCTTCATTAAAGTGCAATCAATCCCTGCTATAGAGATTGTACCCAAGTGAGAAGTCAGCCCAGTGCTCTAAAAACCCAAACCTCTCCTTAATGCACCACATTTTTAGCCATGCATTAAACTTCCCTAAGCTCCTTTGGCCTCCCTGGGCTAGCACATGGCACTGGTAGTATCTCAGAAAATACAACCTTAGAGGTCCTTGCCTTCAGCTTTTTCTCTAGTTCTTTAAAATCATTCTGTAGGACTCTCCATCTTCCACTAACTTTGTCATTGGTACCAATATGTACCAAGACAGCAGGTTCATTTCCAGCCCCTCCCAATAATTCATCTACCCGATCCACAACATGCCGAACCTAAGCACCTGGGAGAAAGAAAACTGCTTTATTGCTGGATCTGGGTGACAAATCACCCTGTCTACCTTCCTAGTAATAGAGTCACCAACCACCAGAACCTGCATGTTGCTCTGCCTATTCTGCCCTCCCACTCCTCCATTAGAAGTGTTCTCCCAGCTTTTAGAGGGAACAGCTCTATCTTGCATTGCCATTCCTGAATGCACATCCCCAACAGTTTTACTCAATCTGGCAAATCTGTTGGTGCTTGCCAACTCAGAACTGGCCTGCCTCCTCCTACTTTTCCGACTGCTTCCCCTTGTAACTGTAACCCAGCTAACTCTATGGACATCCTCACTAGCCCCAGCTCCCCCTTCCATGCTAGACCCAGCTAAACTGTGCTCCATAAGTACCAACCCCCTTTCCAGTGGAGCAATATCACTAAGTGCTGCAATTCTCCAGTATCAAACAAAGGAAAGCAGCCCCAAGATATATATATAAAATATATGACAAATAATATATGACCATTGTAGTCCATCGGAACTAAGATATTGTAAGGATCTGGAAAATCTGAGCGCGAAGCTACTAATTGGGATCCACTAGCCCAAAAACTTCTTAATACACTATAGTTACATAGTTACATAGTAATTGAGGTTGAACCTTTTTAACCTTTTTTTTTTATTCCTTCCTGACCCCAGATACTGGCAATCGGATTCCTCCCTGGATCAATACTCCCTCTCTAATTATTCAGGATAACCCTGAATGCCCATTTTATTTAAAAATATATATAATCCCTTTTTAAAATTATCTATCGAATCCGCTGTCACCACCTCCCTTGGTAGAGAATTCCACAAATTTACCATCCATACTGTAAATAGCCCTTTTCTTTCTTTAAGGTGAAATCTTTTTACTTCTAATCTCAAAGGATGTCCTCTTGTCAGTTGAAAACCTCTTGGCACAAAAAGCTCATTTAACAAAGCCTTGTATTGACTCTGGGTATACAGTATTTATATAAGGTAACCATATATTTCTAGAGAAAATAAGTTACATTTTGTTAGTCTTTATTCATAACTTAGCCCCTCCATTCCCCTTATTATTTTTTTCCCCTTCTCTGTACTTTTTCCAGCTCCAAAATGTATTTTTATCTACTGGTGCCCCAAATTGTACTCCATATTCCAAATAAGGGCGTACTAGGGATTTGCATAGTGGCAGAATTGTATTTGATGCCTTGCTTCTATACCCTTCTTAATACATACTAATATTTTACTTGCCTTTGCAGATGCTGCTTGGCATTGTGCACTGTAACCTAGGTGGTTGTCCACATGCACTCTTAAATCCCGTTCAATATCTGATACCCCTAGATTTGGTCCTTTAAGATTATAAATTGCATGGCTATTTTTCCTGCCCAGATGCATAACTTTTATTTTTTTCATATTAAATCTAATCTGTTATTTAGTTGCCCATTCCTCTGACTTATGCAAATCCCTTTGGAGGTAACGTACATAATTTTTGGATTTAATTACCTGCACAATTTAGTGTTATCAGCAAAAAATGGAGACAATATTTTCCAGTCCTAAGTCATTAATAAATATGTTAAAAAGGAGAGGACCTAATATTGAACCCAGAGGCACCGTGCTTACCACATAAATCTAATCCGAGTATGCTTTCTATCTTTTAGCCAGTTCTAAATCCATGTGCAGATGTTTACTGCAATTCCTGTATCCTGTAGTTTGCTCAATAGTCACCCATGTGGCACTGTATCAAAAGCTTTTGCAAAATCCAAAAAATCCACTTAGTTGCCTTGATCCAAGCTCATACTAACATCTTCATTGAAACTAATTAGGTTTGTTTGACATAATCGATCCTTCATAAATCCATGCTGTCTCCTACTTGTTTAAATAGAGATGTTCTTGAATAATATCCCTTATTAACCCTCCTAAAAGCTCTTCCACTACAGAAGTGAGGCTTACAGGTCTATAATTTCCTGGTTTTGCTCTTGCTCCCTTCTTAGATATATGTATCACCTCTGCCTTTCTCCAGTCTTCTGCTAGAGACCCTGTGTTGAGTGAATATCGAAAAATTTGATATAATTCCTACAGTATGTCCTCAGATTGTCCAAAAATCATATGTGTACTCTCACCCACCCCTAGAGGCAAACAAAATGCCTCGGATGAGCATAAAAACATTACATCTGATTCTATTATCAACCAAATACCTACATTGTGTCAGATATAAGGCTTGATTACTCATATCCAACAAAATTAAGGAGTTTAAATCCCAGCCATATTAGCCCAACAATACCCACTATATAAAATTAGCCAGCTGGGGAACCCCAGGATACTCCTATCTATAGTGATCATAATGATCCTTGTGATTCATCCCAATACAAACTAAAAACTTGTGAAACCTCAGGGCTTCCCTCTGCCCATGCACTATGAGCTGGGAAAACACTGGGTATTTACCCTTCCCATAAGCTTTGCCTGGGGATCCCCATCTAGCTATAACAAAGGGGGGTCACTAGGGCACCTAAAATGTAATCCCCTGCAATGGAGGTCCATAAAGGACTTCCGTGTCAGCTAAATATTTACTTCTACCACGGTGGACCTCCGTGGCAGGTAAAATGTATCCCTTGCTCCTGAGGTCCTTTAAGGATGTCTGTAGCATATAACATTAAAATTACTCCCTCAGACTGCTTTCCTTAACCTGAAAGAGAAGATCAATAATATTAAAGCACTAGCGACTTGCCCGTCAAAAAATTACAGCAATAGAATTGTAGGGCAGGTAGTGCTGTTTGGTACACAACATAAGTATTTTTTTTGTGTGAGAATCTGCGCGCTCCTTGCGAGCCTCTTTATATGTTTGGTTATGAGAGCTTGTTTGGCACTCATTGCAAGTTTTTCGCTAATGGGATTTTGGCTCGCATTGTGAGCCTCTCCTCTGGTGTAGTTGTGGTACTGCTACATCTTTGGCGCTCCTTGTGAAGCGCGCGTTGAGAACCTTTAGCAATTATTGTTGTTTTTTTTTGTTTGTTTTTTTAATGTGTATGTATTTTGTAACGTTAAATAATTAATTAGTAAAGTTATCACATATATAGTTGTGAGCGTACGGGTCGTTGCTCACGCTTGCGGGCTCGCGTAGCGAGCCCGCGGCCCTCGCGAAGCGAGGGCCGTGGCTCGCGAAGCGAGCCGCGGCCCTTGCGTAGCGAGCCGCGGCTCGCGCAGCGAGCCGCGGCCCTTGCGTAGCGAGGTCACTGGGCAAGGGCCTCAGTTGCTGGCATGGAGCGCCGAAGGCGCTCCATGCCAGCAACTGAGGCCCCTCGCGAAGCGAGGGCCTCAGTTGCTGGCGAGGTCACTGGGCAAGGGCCTCAGTTGCTGGCATGGAGCGCCGAAGGCGCTCCATGTCAGCAACTGAGGCCCCTCGCGAAGCGAGGGCCTCAGTTGCTGGCGAGGTCACTGGGCAAGGGCCTCAGTTGCTGGCATGGAGCGCCGAAGGCGCTCCATGCCAGCAACTGAGGCCCCTCGCGAAGCGAGGGACTCAGTTGCTGGCGAGGTCACTGGGCAAGGGCCTCAAACCCTCGCAAACTTCACGTCGCTACTCAAAAAACACGACACACAAATTACGACACTCGCTAAATTTTACGAGGAACGCAAACAACCTACGAAACACGTTTCCACACATTACGACCTCGCAAACATCGGACGCAACACGCCGACATACAAACATTTAAAACACAATACATACACACAGCACATACATAAAAACCTTACCTACACCAAGAGGGAGCACCCAGGACCTCAAAAATGCAACTTACACCTCGATTTTACTCGAAATAAAAGACTTTTGAGACTAAAAAAAAATCTAAGCGACAGAAAAAATGGCTGCCGAACAAAACGAAAACGAGGCTACAGCACTCTAAACTCGCAAAACACCACAACAAACTCGCAAAACACCACAAGAAACTCGCAAAACGACACAAACCACCTACGGATATTCATACCACACAGTGCACACATTCAGCATGCTTAAACAGCAGCTCCACACCACTAATGCTGCAGCAACATCAACACAGATTGCCAGCTCTTCATCACAATGCTTCAAAATAGGTACACTATATTCATTTACTAATTTAGCTACCTTACAATTTCATTGCCGTCATTTTTTGACGGGCAATTCGCTAGTAAAGTAATATACTTGACCTATTTGTAATTAATATATGCGTTAAGTAATATGCTGAAGAGCTAACAATCTGTTTTGATGTTTCTGCAGCATGCAATGTAGATTTGCACTGTTGGGGCACAAGCTGAGGTGTAAGTGTCAGCTATGTGTGCAGTGTGTAGTGTAAATAGACTGTGTGCGTGAGGGGAAACCATTTGTTTAGCTGTGTACTTCCGCATTTTGTAATAGTAATGTTATTAGGTTTGAGTGATTGTGGTAAACTGGCTGATAGTGTGTATGTGTTGAGCATTTAGCGTCCTTCCTAATAGTGTATTTATTAGGTTGTACGGGACTGTGGAAAAGGCGTATGTGCTTGGCAGTGTTTTGCGTGCTTAGGGGTTGTGTAGCCTCTTTTTCGTTTTTTCCGGCGGCCATTTTTTCTCTCGCTTAGGGGATTTGCGAGTGGTGAAAATCTTTAAATTGTATTTAAATTGGCGTGTAACCTCATTCCCAGACTGTCCCCCCTTGCTGTGTGTGTATTTTTTATTTTAGCTTGTATTTTTTGTGTTTTTCGTGTTTTCCGCTGTGCTTGTTGCGGCCTTTAAATATAAATTTTTTGCGGCTCGTATATTTTTTTTCCCTCTGTGGCGGTTTTATTTTCTAAATGATATGGCCCATATTTTTTATAGGCGATTTTTTCTCCCACTTTGAATTGTTTATGTGAGTTTTGTGTTGAAGTGTAGTTTGGCAGGTTGTAGGTATGATGCGCAAGGCACGCGGGGTCGTAGGGATGAGCGCTTATGGTGCTCATCACCACCAGCGCAGTAAGCGCCTTTGGCGCTCCCTGCCTATGTCCTACGGGGTTGTAGGGATAAGCGCCGTTTTATTTATTCATCTCATCTACCCATCTTATCTACCAATTCCATCTACCCATTGTATCTACCATACCAACAACTCACTGTATCTATCCACTGTAACTACCCATCATATATACCCATTACATCTACCTATCTTTCCATCTCATCTACCCATTCCATCTACCTATCTACCCATTTCATTTATCCATTGGATCTACCCATCTATTACCTACCTAATCCATCTACACATTGCATCTACCCATCTCAACAATTAATTGTACCTACATATCTACCCATTGTATCTATCCACATCTACCTATTCCATCTACTCATTGTAATTACCCAGTATATCTATAATCTACCAATTGCATATACCCATTCCATCTACTTATTCCATTTTCCCATTCCATCTACCTGGTGCATTTACCTGTTGCATCTACCCATTTTATCTACTCATCCCATTGTATCTACCCATTCCATCTACCTATCTTCCCATTGTTTCTACCCCCATTTACCTATCTACCCATTTTATTTATTAATTTCATCTACCCATCCAATTTACCCATCTACCTATTCCATCTACCCATTCCATCTATCCATCCCACCTACCCATTGTATCTACCATCCCACCTACTGTGTCTACCCACTGTATCAATCCACTGTATCTACCCATCATATCTACCCATTGCATCTACCTATCTATTCATCTCATCTACCCATTCTATATACCCACGTTCCAATTTCATTTACCCATTGCATCTACCCATCTACTACCTACCTTTTTAATATACCAATTGTATCTACCCATTGCCTCTACTGATCTCACCAACTCATTATATCTATCTACCCATTGTATATATCATCACATCTATCAATCTACCTATTATATCTACCCATTTTATCTACCTATACCATCTACCCATTGTATCTACCCATTATATCTACCATCTACCCATTGTATCTACCCATCCAATCTACCTATTCCATCTACCCATTGTATCTACCCATTTGTCAATTGTATCTACCCATTGCATCTATCACATCTACCTATTCCATCTACCCATTATATTTACCCATCATATCTACTATCTACCCTTCACATCTACCTATTACATCTACTCAATGCATCTACCCATCATACCCACATTTCAATCTGCCCATTGTATCTACCTATCGATCAACCTATTGTATCTACCCATTCCATCTACCCAGTCCATCTACCCATCACATCTACCCATCACATCTACCTATCTCATTTACCCATCCCATGTACCCATCACATCTGCTTATTTTATCTACGTATTCTATCTTCCCATCCCAGTTACCTATTGTCTCTGTCTCTCTGTCCTGTATAGGATAAACCCTTTTTCACAACATATTGTGATAGAGTCCAGATGCTTATTATCAGTTTATTCAAGGCATCACATACAAAGAGGATGGGGGATCTCACTCCATAGACTTCTATTGGACACACACCCGCAACCTGATTGGTTGACATAAAGATGAATAACCGAACACCGCTGGTTTTCATCTTTTAGAGTCTGGTGGCAGTCTACACACATATAAGCACACATATTATATAATCTCATATCTCCGGCAAAAATTAACGGATTTCAGAAATTCAAAAAGTATTTCAACATGCTTTTTGGAGAACTTCACAGTGGTGTGGTCCAAATTGTGCTGACTTGTGCTGAATTAAGTGACAATTATAAAACCTTTGCCACAAAGGACCTCAACGGACCCACATGGTAACATTAATCCTACCCAGGCACATAAAATTGACCCTTATGCCATGGGTAAAATAAAATAAAATTACATAGTAAAATAATAAAATGTTTTTGACTAAAGAGAGTGGTATGGACTAAAGGAGCATGGTTAACACAGGACAAGTCACACAAGAGATTAAATCTACATAAATTACAAATCTTGTCATTGTCACCTAAAAACATTTCCAAAATATTTTACTTTCTCGCACAAGACACAATCAAAATGTTATACATTCTCTTATCATATCCCGACAACTGCAACTGTCTCCTTGCTGGCCTCTCCATCACCCGTCTCTATTCACTTCAGTCCATAATGAATCATTATCAACTCTGTCCTCTAACCCAAAACGTCTTTTTGCCACTTTCAATACTCTCCTTCGCCCACCACCTCCCCCCATCCCTTCCTGTCTCACGGCTGAAGACTTTGCCAACCATTTTACACATAAAATTCAATCTATCCACAATGAACTCTCCTCCCACCATGGCTCACACACTTCACTCTCTCAACTAACTCTACTAACCAACAACACCCAATCTACCCCCCCTTCCATTCCCACAGCCACTCTGGACTACTTTACCCCTGCAACAGAAGATGAAGTCTCCATCCTAATATCATCCTCTCACCTCACTACCTGTCCTTCAGATCCTATTCCATCTCAGCTCATCCCTCCCCTCTCTACTACACTTATCCCAGCTCTCACACATATCTTTAACCTTTCCCTAAACACCGGCACATTTCCATCATCTCTAAAACATGCCATAATTACACCCACTCTCAAGAAACCCTCATCCGATTCTGACATTGCATCTAACTATCGCCCTATCTCTCTACTTCCCCTGGCTTCCAAACTGCTGGAGCGGCTCGTCTATAACCGCCTCACCAGTTTCATCTCCTCTAACTCTCTTCTGGACACTTTCCAATCCGGCTTTCGGCCCCAACACTCCACTGAGACAGCCCTCATAAAAGTCACCAATGACCTGCTCACCGCCAAGTCGAAAGGCCACTTTTCTATTTTGCTTCTCCTGGATCTCTCTGCCGCCTTTGACACCGTTGACCATTCAATTCTACTCCACATTCTCTCCTTCCTCGGCATTCGAGACACTGCTCTCTTGTGGTTCTCATCATACCTCCAAGAACGATCATTTAGCGTCTCCTTCTCCGGCACATCTTCTTCTCCTCACCCCCTGTCTATTGGCGTACCCCAAGGATCAGTCCTAGGCCCCCTCCTCTTCTCCATCTACACATCCTCACTCGGCACCCTAATAAACTCTTTTGGGTTCCAGTACCATCTCTATGCAGACGACACCCAAATCTATCTCTCAGCACCAGATCTATCCCCCTCTCTTCTAGCACAGGTCTCCGACTGCCTCTCTAGTATATCCTCTTGGATGTCCACCCACCATCTGAAACTCAACATGTCTAAGACTGAACTCTTAATCTTCCCACCCTCTACTACAGCTTCAATTCCTCACATCTCTCTCTCTGTCAACAACGCCATCATCACTCCCACCTCCCAAGCCCGTTGTCTCGGGGTTCTACTGGACCCTGCCCTCTCTTTCATCCCACACATACAGTCTCTAACCAAATCCTGTCTTTTCCATCTAAAAAACATATCCAGAATACGCCATTACCTTACACAAGACAATACTAAGATTCTAATACACTCTCTTATCATTTCTCGTCTTGACTATTGCAACTCGCTCCTTGTTGGCCTGCCCATCACTCGCCTCTCCCCACTTCAATCCATAATAAATGCCTCCGCCAGACTCATCTTCAGTACACATCGTTCAGTGTCGGCAGCTCCTCTTTGTCAATCACTCCACTGGCTTCCCTTAGCCTCCAGAATAAAGTTTAAAATCTTGACCCTAACTTATAAAGCCCTCAACAACAGCGCACCCCCATACATCTCTGCTCTCATCTCCAAATACTCCCCCACACGCCCTCTTCGTTCTGCTAACGACCTTCTTCTTTCTACCACTCTTGTCACCTCCTCTCACTCCCGCCTCCAGGACTTTTCTCGCGCTGCCCCTATTCTCTGGAACTCCTTGCCTCGCTTCACCAGACTATCCTCCTGCCTTAAATCTTTCAAAACATCAATAAAAACGCACCTCTTTAAAGAAGCCTATAACCTTCCTCCCTAACATGCTCAGCACTGCTCAGCACTACTCTCTCCCTACTGTACCAGATACAAACTTTAACCTTTAGATTGTAAGTCTGCGAGTTTCAATCCTGCGCAGTGCTTTAGGGAAAGCGCTATGGACACTGGATTCCAAGCTCAAAGACAGGGCCATACACTCTTTGCAATGTATGAATCTTTAACTTGTCATTGCCTGTAACTTAACTTATGTATAGCGCTACGGAATATGTTGGCGCGTTACAAATAAACGATAATAATAAATAATAATAATAATGAATGCCTCCGCTTGACTCTACCATATAAAGCCCTCAATAATAATGCACCTTCTTATATCTCTGTAATTGTCTGTAAATACTCTCATCACTTCCTCTCATTCTGGCCTTCAGGACTTTTCTTGTGCTGCCCCTATTCTATGGAACTCCTTGCCTCAGTCCATTGACTATACTACTCCCTCAAATCCTTCAAAACCTCTCTAAAAACACTAAAATGTACTATTTTAGTAACACACTCTTTTTGATAATAGTGATAATAGCACCATTAGGGGTGGACTAGGAAGCTGCAAAGAAAAGATAATTGTATATTTACCGTTCTACCATTTTGATTTTATTTTTTAAATTATACTTTAACAGGATTACATTCCCCAGAAAATAAGCAGCCTTTATATTAGCATTTGTACTGTAAAACCTACTGTGTAATTCTTTACTAATTACAATGAAGATATGTAATAGTATACCTAAATATGCGCTATTTATATTGTATATTTAACGCTGGTAGTATTTTGAAGTTGAAACAATGGAAGACTCCTATTAAATAACCTCTGACCACTTTCTTCCTTTGCATCACCTGATAATGAGTATTTTACATAGTTTCATGCAGTTTTTTTTTAATAATTAATGTTGGGTGCTTCTTGTTAGCCAATGGGCAGGAATATAGTAGAAGTCATACTTGTATGCTAGTCCTTTTCCTGGTTCTGTGCCTTAAAAGAAACAATACAGTAAGAGAAATACAGTGCTAGTTTTCTTAGTTATTTTTTCAGCAGTGAGTAGATATTTTACATAATACTCATCGATTACAAAGCCCATAACTATACCTTTCCAGCAAACATCTTTGTTAATTTTACTCAGCTGTCACTGAACTAGCCCTAGACTTAAGGCTTGGGTTAAGGCACAGAGAATGTCGCTATCCATCTTGCCTCACTTGTCACCAAGTAAAGGCAAAAACCATACAACATGTCTCACCAGCTTTGTCACAAGGAGGTTTCAGTTAGACTGGCTAATGAATGTATCTGCTGATTAACAAGCTCTTTTCCAATGCTCAGAAATATAGCTGACCTTCTTGGATACTTTCAAAATGGTTATAAGAAAAACAAATAACCTTACAAGATAGGGAGTCACACCTGGAATATAACCACAACTTGATTATTAATTACCATCAGGTATATATGAATAAGCTGAATTCAGCATGCCTGCAGTCCTCAGGCGATGATGTCATTACAGCTACATGAGGAGAGCACACACACATTTCTGAATTCAGACATTTGGGACTTTACTCCGGTTAGAGTAACAGGTTTGACTCGTGTTATTTAGATTAGAGCAGTTTTTGAAGATGCAGCACTACGGTGGTAAGTGATGAATCCTCCCTATCACCACATTAGCATATTAGAGGGACAGCTTTTTAGTGCGTCAGGGACAACTAGTGGTTAGTGTAGCCATTTTTATAATTTCACAGGAGTTAGTGGTGGGCTCCTCTACTACCACACATATTTAGGGAAATTCTGCATAGCTTTTTTATGTGCACATGTATACTTTTTTTCCTAGGGTACAGGGCGATTTGGGAATTATCAATTATTTGGACTTATATTACATGTTATATACACTTATATTGATGTATGATTGTTTTTCATATATTATACCGCTAGATATTGTTGGTGGATATATTATATTGACATTATTTAATTGTAAAGGATAAATTGTAAATGATTAATGGTCTGATTAACTACAATATTGCTCATAGTAGTATTTATTGTTATAGTCTATTTTATTAATTGCACTGACAGATTTCATTGGGGAATTTATGTATATTCTTGCACTTCAGCACATTGCACTTTATTATACACTGAATAATTTTAGAATATGTTTTTTTTACTTTATTGATCATATACTTTGATAGCTATTGGCTTATTCAGACCTGGTTGTTCTATATTAACATTCACATAATATATTTTACTTTCCATTAATATATTTCTATATATGTTACTTTGTAGTTGTATTTCTACAGTATATATAGTTTATTTTATTTTGTTTCCACTGTTCTCTCTTATGCCATATTATAGATTTCTCTATGCTCTATATGTGTCCCATTAGTATTGATATCTTTATTGTATACTAACTTATGTGTGCTGGACTAATTGTCTGACTTATTACATGTGTTATTATAAATATTTCATAGATTTATGTTTTTATACAATTACATTTCAATTCTATATCATCATCCTGTTGGAACAGACGTGACTGTGTATCTACTTTATATTTTTATACAGCGTTATTTTGGACTATGGACTATGGATTAGTCTCCCTAAGGGTGATAGGGGAATCCAGATGTGGACCCCTTGTTCACTGTGCCTTAGGGAGATATCAGCTACACCTCACTGACGAGGCCCAAACGTACATCTGGAGTTTGCTGTTTCTCCTGTTCAGGGTAGAATTGCCTGGTATTTTGGGGCTGAACCCCTCTAGTGAGTGGGACCAGACTGATATATTACAGGATATTTCTCCCTGTGAAGGGCACAAGTGAGCTAAAAGAGGTTTCTTTCAGAGTGGGTTATCATGTCCACAGAACTAACCTATTAAGGTTAGTTTGTTCGCTGATTGAGTACCTCTATTTTGTTTTTTGTTTAGGGTTTTTAACATGATGAAATAAAATTCAGAATTTAATTAATCTATGTCATTTTGTGTACTATTATTATTCCATAACTTACACTGTAGTTATTTGTAGGGTAGGATTAGTTCAGTTCTTTCTTCTTTTTATACTTTCAAATTGAGCAATGCCCTTTATTGAAGCACACAGGAATTTATATACATGGCAGAACAAACAGGTCCCGGAAGCTGAATTAGTCTGGGTGCAGAGTAGCAAAAGGTTATGTAATTACTCAGCAGGGGGGTTTCAATGCTGAATCCCAACATTGCGTCCACTTCAAAATGGGTCTCTTAGACCTGACCCTGCAAACAGTAATTGGATCACAGTATTTGAATTACAAAACTACACCTAAAAAAATACATATCAACATCAGGCATGTCCCATATGGATACAATCAGCACAACAAGCGGTTAGCCACACAAAGACACAAGGGGTATTCACTGAGTCTAGATTGTCCAAACAGGGGAAGCCATGGTTATCAGCTCAGGGTTAGAAACAACAAAGTCCAGAGATGTAATGTCCACGTTGTGTTGGGCCAGGGAAGGCATTCCTTCTGGGAAGACTGGACTATGCATCTTTGGAGTAGAAAATAAAGCAGGTCCAGGGTAATTTATTATAAGCTTCCCTCCATCAGTGCTGTTGTCACATATATTTAACATGAACAAAATGACATTGGTCTTTTAAGTGTTCCTGTAAGTCAATGGTAGGCAAGTTCAGTCCTGGAGAGCCTCACACAGGCCACGATTTGAGGATATCCTTTCTGTGCACAGGTGAGTCAATCAGGATGACTGAAGAAACAATTGAATCACCTGTGTGCAGCAGGAATATCCTCAAATCCTGGCCCATTTGGGGCTCTCCAGGTTCGAACTTGCCCACCCCTGCTGTAAGGGTTTTCTTTGCTCTTCCAGGAGGTTGATAATTTGCCTCACTGGAGGACTCACAAAACCTTACAAAAACACTTAGGATTGTCAATAAGCTCCTATGAAAGCCATGTAATCACACGGTTTGGTAAAATCTTACGCATGGCACTCATAATGGTTTACTCATAGGGGTTCACTGTGGGAGGAATATAATAGCTATATGGCTCCTTAAGTTCACTCAAGATTTCCTATGAGAATGTGCATTGCTAATAAAATATACAATTTTATATTTAATGTTCGTACCTGATACCTCTGGTTGCTAAAGAAATAACACTAGCAGGCAAAATTGTTCATAATGTTTAGTTAGTGAAATATTGCTGTTAATACTCTGGTTAGTTCTAAATAAAAAACAAAACATATTTTTGGGAATTTACTAAGACTGCAGCTTATCACAAATTAAGGCTTTGCATGAAAAATGTAACACAATTTATTAAAATGCACTCCAGTCTGATCTAGCCAAAAAAAAAAAAAATCATTACATCTGTTAAAAAATAAATAATTAATTTCTACAATACCCTTCACAAATCCAGTATTGTCAAATGAAGCAGACACTCCAAACTGAAAACCTCATCTTATGACCAACTCTAAATGTTCTTTTCTTTCTTTTTTGCAAGCCATGCCCAAATCATGAGCCCATGAAAAGTCTCCATCACTCCAGATTGAATATATCCTCATTTTGAGAACCATGGATCCATGGAGGGTATTGAATAAATGAACTATTCACTTACAGGTTTATTTATCTGTTTTTCATAATATTTTGTTAATTATATTTTTTTATGTAATTTTTTATATTGTCTTTAAAAAGATCCTTAATTGTCACTCAGTGAGAGCAGATGAGCTTCACTTGAGCTCTGTGAAAAAGTCTAAAAAAATAACAAAAAATTGGCTTTTCATAACTGTTGGAGCTTTTTTTGCGCAAACCCATTTTATGTCCATTAGAAAAAGTCCTTAGGAGGGGCGGAGCGTGCATCTGACCATGCCAGATGTGTTTAGCCTGATCTCCTGAACAAAAACTGCCTCAGAGGAAACTAGGACTCAACTAGACACCCGGCAGCGTCTGGTTCCAGCCGGAGTGTCCCAGAGATGCCCAGGCCATTGTCTGCTTGAACCTTGAATACTTGAAAAACTTGCCTCATTTTGCCACCTAGTGGCCCTTCATGATGGCAAAAGCAACTTCTTGCTATGTACATTTATCACTACCATAATACTGATGTCAAACCCCTAGCCCTTAACTGACACTTGTATATACTAAACCCTGAAGGGGTTTTCCAAACGAAACACTACAGAACTAATAAAGAGAATATTCATCCGTGAAACTGATATCACTCTGAATCTACCCTATGGTACGGTATAAAGACACCTACCATAAGGACAAGCTTATGGGAAAGCTCATATTCTTTCCTTTTGCATCTACCGCAGACCTTATATATCTCTTTGAGGCCCAGAGGAGCATCTCCAACATGGACTAAGAGTTAAGCTGGGAGCCTAATCCGGTAATACAGCCATCAAGGGTCTTTGCCATATTTAAGGAATTGATTTTTCTCTATAAACTGATATAATAAACTATAAACCTTGCACCAACCGCATCTATCATTCTAAAACAACAAACAGGTGATTACACAACAGATCTTCTGCTACCAAATACATTCTACTAACCGAGATGGTGATACCAAAACGCGGAGCTCCCACAAAGGCCACTTGGCACACATCTCAAGCGGTCTCTATCTTTGAGCACTCTGAATCCACAGACCAAGAAGATAACCCCAAGCAGCCACTTCAACACATAGACTTATCAGCCAGATCAGCAGCTAAGATTAATCAGCTTTTAACAAAGGCTGTTAAGCCATTGAGGAAGGATCTGGGACACCAAACCCAGCTTTTGGAGGAGATGACTGACCAGATGGTTGAAGTCCGAGAGCAGGAGAGGTTAAACATCGCCCAAAACACCTTCCATTTATCAGACCTTACAGACAAAATAGAGGACCTAGAAACCGTTCTCGCTGCTACAATATCAGAATTCTCGACATCCCAAGAGCTATTCAAAATGTAACCACATATAAAATCATGAAATACAACTATCAGATGATAAGTCTAAAGAACTGAGTAAAATCCAAGTCAAAATTAAAGAAAAATCTACAATCTAAAGTAGATAATTGTATGTGGAGATTACAGCAAATACTGTACCACTTAAACAATAAGATGGGAAAATTAAGTAAATAAGTAAATTAGAACCTAAAATTTCAAGTAAAAGAGTTGAGGAATTAATTATCAAAGATCATAAGATTGTGAAATCCATTACAAACCCCAGGGATGTAGAAAAAGCTTTTTTGATTATCATAAAAATCTTTATATTCTAGAGGGAAACAGTCAATTTGTTAAACCCAAAATGGAATAAATCAATAACTTTTTAGAAAATATCAGATTACAAAAAATTAGTAATGAACAATAAGAAATACTTAATAGAGAAATGAATATCAAAGAATTAGAGGAAGTGATTTCAAGTTTAAAGCTGAACTCTGCACCGGGGCTAGGTGATTTCATAAACTATTATTATAAAACTTTTAAAACCTTGCTCTCTAAACACTTAGCAGTAATCTTTAATGAGATCAAAATAAAAGGCAAAGCCCAATGGAAATGTTGGAGGCGACAATAGTAAATATTCAGAAGCCTGATAAAGACTGTAGATATTGTAAACATTTTAGGCCAATATCTTTAATAAATACTGATATTAAGATATATTCAAAGATATTGCAAAAATACTGAACTGCTGGCTTCCAAATTTAGTTAACTTAGATCAAACAGGCTTTGTACAGGGTCGTCAGGGCACAGATAATATCAAGAAACTGACAGATTTAATTTCATATTATAAATACAAACAAATGGGGGGGATAAGGTTGAGGAGGGGGGTTGAGGAGGGGGGTTGGGTTGACGGGGATTGAGGGGGGAGGTGGGTTGGGGTTGAGGTGGGTTGAGGTTCAGGTGGGGGGTTGAGGGGACTTGAGGTTGAGGAGGGAGGTTGAGGATGGGGGTTGAGGATGAGGATGGGGGGTTAAGGAGGGGGTTGAGGAGGGGGGTTGAGGAGGGAGGTTGAGGATGAGGAGGGATGATGAGGAGGGAGGTTGAGGATGAGGATGGGTGGTTGAGGAGGAGGGTTGAGGAGGGGGGTTGAGGAGGGAGGTTGAGGATGAGGAGGGAGGTTGAGTATGAGGAGGTTGAGGATGAGGGATTGAGGTTGAGGAGGGGGGTTGAGGTTGAGGAGGGGGGTTGAGGATGGGGGGTTGAGGATGGGGAGTTGAAGTTGAGGAGGGAGGTTGAGGAGGGGGTTGGGGATGAGGAGGGAGGTTGAGGATGAGGAGGGAGGTTGAGGATGAGGAGGTTGAGGATGAGGAGGTTGAGGATGAGGAGGGAGGTTGAGGATGAGGAGGGAGGTGGAGGTTGAGGAGGGAGGTTGAGGATGAGGAGGGAGGTTGAGGATGGGGAGGGAGGTTAAAGATGAGGAGGGAGGTTGAGGAGTGGTGTTGAGGATGGTGATTAGGGAAGGGGGGAGAGACACAGGGAAGGGAGAGGTTGGAAGAGACACAGGGAAGGGAGAGGGGAGAAGAGACACAGGGAAGGGAGAAGAGACATGGAGAGAGAGGGGGACACAGAGGGCACAAGAGGGACACAGGGGGCAGCACATTTCCCACCCTCGGCTTATACTCGAGTCACTCATTTTACCCAGTATTTTGTGGTAAAATGGGTGCCTCGGCTTATACTCGGGTCGGCTTATACTCGAGTATATACGATAATTACCTTGCACAACTTTGTGTCATCAGCAAAAATGGAGACACCACACTCCAATGCTACTTCTAAGTCATTAATAAATATGTTAAAAAGTAGGGGACCTAATACTGAGCCCTGAGGAACCCCACTTTCCACATTAGTCCAATCAGAGTATGTTCCATTTACAACAACACTTTGCTTCCTGTCTTTTAGCCAGCTCTTAACCCATTAGCAAATATGTATGGCAATTCCTGTATCCCTTAGTTTGCTCAATGGTCTCAAATGTGGCACTGTATCAAAAGCCTTTGCAAAATCCAAATAGACTACATCCACTGAGTTACCTTGATCCAAATTTCTACTAACCTCCTCATAGGAACTAATAGGGTTTGTTTGACATGACCTATCCTTCATAAATCCATGTTGGCTCCTACTTATAATCCTGTTTGAATAGACATCTTCCTGTATATTATCCCTTTTAAAAGCTTTCCCACTACCAAAGTGGGACTCACTGGTCTATAATTCCCTGGAATTGCTCTTTCTCCCTTGTTAAGTATACTGTAGGTATCACCTCTGCCTTTCTCAAGTCATCTGGTAGAGACCCTGTGTTGAGTAAATCTTGAAAAATTAGATATAATAGTTTTGCTATTACAGAGCCCAGATCCATCAGTACCCTTGGATGTATTGCATCAGAACATTTAATTTCTCCAACCTCTTTAGGATTACTTCCTGCGTTAACCAGTTATTTGGTGAAGGTAGTGAAGCCCCATTATGTTGCAGTGACCCAATCACTGGTACCTCCCTTGCGTATACCAAAGAAAAGAACCTATTTAGCTCATCTGCCTTTTCCTGGTCACTAATATTATCAGACGACCTGTGTCACATTGTAATGTTCCTATAGCTTCCTTCCTGGTCGTCTTCCCATTAATATATTTAAAAAATATTTCAGGGTTAGTCTTACTATCCTATGCAGCTAACTTTCCATTTTTGATTGTAGCCATTCTAATCGCCCTTTTGCAACCCCTGTTGATTTCCTTGTACTTACATAAAGCAGTCTCTGTCCCCTCTTGTTTGTATCATTTAAATGTTTGTTTTTTACTCCTCATCTTCATCTTTAATTCATTGCTAAGCCACATGGGTTGTGATTTACTCCTTCTACTTTTATTTCCACATGGTATATGGTGATAAGTATGTTTATTTAGTAAGGATTTGAACGTTGTCTATTTATGTTCAGTATTTTTTATCTTTCAGTTTTCTGTCCCAGTCTATACGTTGTATCACTGCCCTTAGACTGTTAAAATCTGCCCTTTTAAAATTAAGAATTTTCATTAGCCCTTTGCAGTTATGTTTTTTTAATTCAATCTCAAATGAGACTGTGTTGTGATCACTGTTTCCGAAAGGTTGCCCTATTTCATCATTTGATGCTATATCAATATTATTTGTGACTAGCAACTTGCCCGTCAAAATTGACGGCAATAAAATGTGAAGCCCGACGATGATATTTGCCACACAATGGGAGCCTCTCCCCCTCTACTTTGCAGGCCTCACGATGAGTGCCTTTGACGCTCATCAATGGAGTCGCAATGAGCACTTTTGGTGCTCATTGCGAGTCTCTCCCCCTTTGTCTTATTTCCCCCCTCCTCTCATTCCCTTGTGTCTCCTCCCCCTCCTTCTCTCTTGTTTCTTTCCCCCCTGTTCCTCCATGTCTCTATCCCCCCAGTCCCTCCCCTGTGTCTCTTTTCCCCCTTGTGTCGCTTTCCCTGTGTCTCTTCCCCCGAGTCTCTTCCCCCCTCCCTTGTGTCTCTTTCCCCTGATTTCCCTCCCCTGTGTCTCCTCCACCTCCTCTCCCTCCCCTGTGTCTCTGCCCCGCCTCTCCCTCCCCCATGTTTCTACCCCCCTTTGCTCCCACCTCGGTGTGTTTCCCCACTTCCCTGTGTCTCTTCCCCCCTACTCTTCCTCCCCTGTGTCTCTCTCCCCTCCTCTCACACCCTTGTGTCTCTCCCCCTTTTCTCATTCACCTGTTTCTCTGCCCCCCTCCTCTGTGTCTTCCCCTCCTGTGTCTCCCCCCTTTCTCGGTGTCTCCTGCTTCACCTATGTCTCTTCCCCCTCTTTCCTGTGTGTCTCCCCTCCTCCTCCTCTCTCTCCTCCTCTGTGTTGTCACCCCGCAATGCTCATGCTCGGGTGTTGCAGCAATCCTAGTTGTCAAACTGCGATTTGTCGCAAGCGTGACGACAAATCACAGTTTGACAACTATTATATGTGATAACTAAATCCAAGATAGCCTCATTTCTAGTAGGTTCTTGTATAACCTGGGTCAGATAATGATCCGAGTGTACTCAAGATCCTGCTCCCCTTAGCTGAACTGCTGGTCTCATTTATCCAGTTTATTTCAGGGTAATTAGAATCTCCTATTATTAGAACTTGCCCATGCTTAGCTGCATTTCCAATCTGTAACAATGATTGTATTTCCTCACTTTCAGCTCTATTTGGGGGTTTATAGCATACTCCTACTAATATTCTTTTGGAATTTGCTGCTCTGCTATTTTACTCTACCCACAAACATTCAACGTCATAAATATCTTCTCTGACTATGGGCTTAAATTCAGGCTTAACATAAGACAAATCCCTCCTCTTTTACCATTGCCCCTATCTTTCCTAAATAGGTTATAACCATCCAGATTAACAGTCCAGTCATGAGATTCATCCCACCACGTTTCAGTAATGCTTATTAATTCCAATTTCTCATTAACTGCTAATACTTCTAACTCTCCCATTTTTCCTGGGAAGCTTCTGGCATTAGCGAGCATACACTTTATGTTAGTCTGTAGTTCTGAAGTGCCTGCACTGTACCTCCCTATTGACTGTACTAACCCTCCCCGATCTCCTCCCCATGACTAGTTAATAAGTTCCTTATGCCCTCTACACTTACTACACCATTACTTCTATCTCGTCCATCCCCTTCACCTACTAGTTTAAAACTCCCCCAGCCGTTCTACCATCCTATCCCCTAGCCCAAAAGCTCCCTCATCATTAAGGTGCAATCCATCCTTGCTATAGAGATTGTACCCAAGCGAGAAGTCAGCCCAGTGCTCTAAAAACCCAAACTCCTCCTTAATGCACCACATTTTTAGCCACGCATTAACCTCCCTAAGCTCCTTCTGCCTCCCTGGGCTAGCACTTGGCACTGGTAGTATCTCAGAAAATACTACATTTGAGGTCCTTGCCTTCAGCTTATTACCTAGTTCTATAAAATCATTCTTTAGGACACTCCATCTTCCACTAACTTTGTCATTGGTACCAATGTGTACCGAGAGCGCCGGTTAATTTCCAGCCCCTCCCAATAATTTATCTACCGGATCCACAACATGCTGAACCTGAGCACCCGGGAGACAGCAAACTGATTGCTTGATCTGGGTGACAAATCACCCTGTCTACCTTCCTAATAATAGAGTCCCTAACCACCAGAACCTGCCTGTTGCTCTGCCTATTCTGCCCTTCCACTCCTCCAGTAGATCTGTTCTCCCGGCTGTTAGTGGTAACAGTTCTATCTGGCATTGCCATTCCTGAACGGACATCCCCAACAGTTTCACTCAATCTGGCAAATCTGTTGGTGCTTGCCAACCCAGAACTGGCCTCCCTTCTGCTCCTGTTCCCCCTGTGTCCTCTTATAACTGTAACCCAGCTACCTCCCTGGACATCTTCACTAGCCTTATCTCCACCCTCCATGCTAGACGCAGCTAAACTGTGCTCCGTGAGCACCAACCACCTTTCCAGTGGAGCAATATCCCTAAGTGCTGCCATTCTCATCACCAGTTCTCCAATTTGAGTTTTAAGATAGGCTACATGCTCACACCAGTCACATAGGTATGGACCATGGATCATCTGTTCCAGTAGTGCATACATATGACAGGATATACACTGAGTTAGGATGCCACTGGACCGACTCATAATTACAGTGGGTAAAAAAAAAATGTATAAAGCACTACAATGTTCCACCCCTTTGCACTCCCTCCTTATATTTAAACGCCTACACTTATACTCGAACTGCCCTAATGATAGAAATGTTCGCACCTTCCCCAGTTTTTATTAGGTTCTTACTACTCACCTGCCCACTATTCACTGCCCAAGTACACAACACACTTACTGTTCAGGAGAAATCACTGAACAGATGCAAGCAGATCACAAAAAGTCACACAATGATATACCTTTACACATGCAAAACCACATCTCAGCTGCCCACTCATCACTGCACAGGTACACCACACACTTACTGTTGAGGAGAAATCACAGAACAGATGCAAAAAAAAAAAGCTGGAGACTATGCGACCAACAGGCATCCTACAAACATATTTGGTGGGAATGTCCCTTAATTAAAAACTTATAAAATAGCTGTTTCACAATATCAAAGATTTGTAAAAAAAAGTATTTGTCCAAACTATGAGATTGCTTTATTCCATATTTTTCTGGAAAAATGTAATTTGAAAGAGAAAGCCCTTATCATTCACATGATATTGGTGACCAAAGGGTAAATTGTTAAATACTGGAAACAAGCAAAGGTTCCCTCTATCGGAGAAATTGGAGCAGTGGTTAATAGAAACAGAGAGCTGAAAAAAGATACAGAGAATTTGGGTATAGAGAATTCGGTCTCTGATGGATGAAGTAAATGGAAACATTATTGTACAAATGAATCTATGCGAGAGGCTGAAACTCTTTGATTTATTGCCAGGGCAAACGTCATTAAGCAAAGTTGAATTATCAGCAAAAACAACATTAATATTATTATTATTATTATTATTGTTTATTTGTAATGCGCCAACATATTCCGTAGCGCTATACATAAGTTAAGTTACAGGCAATGACAAGTTCAAGATTCACACATTGCAAAGAGTGGATGGCCCTGTCTTTGAGCTTGTAATCCGGTGTCCATAGCGCTTTCCCTAAAGCACCTTGCAGGATTGACTCACAGACTTACTCTCCTCATTAACCCTCCTATTTTGAATGTTATGGAAATGTGTATTATGTATGATTGCTGTACAATTTTATATTTATGTCCGTTTTTTGTATGTTTGTACAATTAAAATAAAAAATAAATAAAAAAAATGAACCACGTATCTGAAAGACACTTTTACTGCCATTCTCCCTGATCAGTCTAAAATCATGTGGGAAATTGAATGAGCTCATAGAGCTTTGGGAGGCACAAGAAACCCGGAAGTGGCTAAAGATGTAATTGTCAGATTCCTAGACAACAAGCTAGATATATCCTACTCTCAGCAACCAGGAAGCTTCAAACAATGAAAGGCCATGAGAACTCTATCTTACAGTTCTATGCTGACTTGTTCCCAAACACTCTTGATAGGCGGAAGGTTAATGAAACCTGCTCTTGCAATTCTTCTCCAACATAAAATTCAATATTGTTGGAATTTCCTATTTTGCCCTCTCCTTCAACTACCAGGGCACAACTTACACCACCCGCTCACTTGAAGACTGCTTAACGGTGTGGAAGCGCTTACACCTTTGCTTCGAGGAAACAACAGAAGATAGGCAGGAACAATCTCCACCACCCATCCCCAAGAGACAGTTTATGTTGGTAACAGCACAAGTCCATGGCAAACAAACCTTGACTCCTGAATGATCCTCCTGGATAGTCCAAGCGGACAAAACAATAGGAATAAAGCTCACACTGAGTACACTCGCCATACTGCTGACCCTAAGTCGGGCATAAGACCTGACTAGAGACTACGAACTTGGACTCTAATGAAGCATTGTTGATAGCTAGCAAAATGTTAAGTGCTTATTGGCTATTATGTAGTGCACTAAGGCTGACTGTTAGAATGGTTTAAGATTGGAACTTGTTTTTAGCTCTAAAATTTTGCTGGATAGATCTCTTATTTATGAGAATCTGACAAAGGTCACTTGTTAGAAGTTAATCATAGTTAAATGTTTTTATTCTTGAGTTTTACTAGTTGTAACATAAAAGAAACACTAACTGCAAGATTGATGATATGCCATTGTATATTAAGTAATGTTTACCTGAATGAAGCAATACTAATACCCTGTATTTCCATTTATCTCTCTCTCCTTGATAACAAGATGATTTACCTGCCACCCATAGACTATCTTGATGAGCTGATTCTCCTCCTCCTTGCCCCCCACAGGGGCCTGCAACTAGGTAACAATACACACATCCACTACTCCACTTTCACCCTTAAATGACTGCCTCAGATTATGCCTTCATAACCCACAATGTGAAGGGCTTCAACTCCCCTTTCAAGAGGTGGAAGGCCTTTGAATTCTACAAAAAACACAAACCCTCACTTATATTTATGCAGGAAACCCATTGTTCTCATAATAAGAAACCTAACTTCTTATGTAACTACTATCCCACTTACTACCTGACCACACATCTTACTAAGAGGGCATGTTCTGCTAGCATTCTAAATAAAAATGTCCCATTTCAATTAAAAAATACAAATTAAATACAAATTAAAATATAAAAATATGTAATTGTGACTGGAAATGTAACGGGGGTCACAGTATCCCTATATTCCCAGGCAAATTCCCCCCACAAAGTTTTAATTGACATGCTGAAAAGACTTGAAACGCAGAACTTGGGAAAACTGATAATTGGCGTGGACTTTAATCTTACTTTGACAGATCAGGGAAGCCCTCTCGCAATAGATTCCCAAATAAGACAAAACAGATTGTGTCCCTGTTAAACAGCTTGGGGCTGGTTGACACCTGGAGGGGTCTTCACCTAGACAGGAGAGAATATATGTACTACTCTCCAACCCATACACATACTCTAGGATTGAGGATCTCTTAGTTAGCTTATCCCTCTATGACGCCATCCAGAAATCTGAGATTGTCCCCTGTCCTTGGTCGGATCACGCCCTGGTTCTTATGGAACTGGATTTGGGCCCAAACTCGTTACCCCTCTACACTTGGAAAATAAACCCATTTTTATTGTCTAACCCTAGCAGCACAGAATTAATTGCCAAAGATATAAAAAAATAAATTGTGAGACCAATTCCTCACCCAAAACAGGGGCCGGCTGGCTCTTGGTTGCTCAAAAGGCTTTCATAAGGGGAACCTGCAAAAAATGGCCTCTACCCATAGAAAAATCCTTAGGCAAAAAGAGGCAGAACTTACAACTACACTTAAGAGACTGAAAGAAACAACCCCCCAGAACACCTCCCTCAAAAGCAAATAGACAAAGCAAGGACAGAATTAGATGGTATTTTGTCACTTCGTACTTAGAAGGCGATGAGAAGGACAAAACACTGGTATTACTGGAAGGCGAACAAGCTAATACTTTACTAGCTAGGAGACTAAACACTAAGAACTCTTATCAACTCATTTATTTTTTCCAATCTAAATGCAGAGAGTCAGAAAAAGACTCCTTTCTCGATTTGTATGATCTTCTCGTATCACTATTTAGTTAACCTAAATTCGGACATATCTCAAGAGGAAGTGAAAACCACTATCCAAAGTCTTAAATTTGTCAAATCCCCAGGGCCAGATGGCTTCACTAACGTATACTAGAAAAAAATTGAACCTCTTCTTTCCCCCTATCTTACATCTCTGTTTAATGCAATATTAAATGGAGAAGATATTCCCCCAGAACTAAATCAGGCTGACTTAATAGTTTTCTCTAATTAGGGCAGGGATAATCTGGAGGTTAAAAACTTTTGCCCAATCTTATTATTAAATGGAGATATCAAGATATTGGCTAAGATCACTGCTAACAACATTTCTGAATTTCTTCCGGATCTAGTTCATAAGAACCAAACAGGGTTTATACCTTCCAGAGAGGCTGGGGACAATGTCAGAAGGATTTTAAATACCCAATATCTGGCACACAAATCAAAAACCCCACTGTGTCTTTTAGCTCTAGACATTGAGAAGGCATTCAACACTGTAGAATGGCCGTACTTTAAAAAAGTTCTAAGCAAGTTTGGATTCTGGGAACGCTTTATTAACCTGCTTAGGAGATACTATGATTCCCCAACAGCTAATTTAAAATTACCAGGAGAACACAAAGTTACAATTTTTATTCAAAGAGGAACTAGACAAGGGTGCTCTCTCTCACCTTTGTTATTCGCATTAGTAATAGAACCCCTAGCGCAAGCAATTTGATCTAAACCTGAAAATCAGGGGTTACAAGTAGGTCTCCAGCATTTAAAATGCTCTCTTTTCATGGATGACCTATTATGTACCCTGACTAAACCCCTCACTCCATCCCAGCACTCATGACCACTTTAAAGGAGTTTGGCACAATTTTAAGCCTCAAGCTAAATATGGAGAAGACTGAAGCTCAAGGGCTGGGTATGTCTCAAACTGAAAATGAAACTCTAAAATCTGGCTACAACTTTATTTGGCCCAAACATTGTATAAAATACATGGGTGTAAAACTTACATCTAAAATATCTGATTTATACAAGACAAATTACCCCCTATGTACAAAACTTTGACTGAAGGCATGCAGAAATGGGCAAAATGTTAAATTTTGTGGACAGGCGATATAGCGGCCACCAAAATTAGCATCTTGCCCAAGATTCTGTATCTCTTTAGGACTTTTCCCATCCCAATTTCACTAAAATAATTAGATAAATTCCAAAATAGTATATTTAGGTTTATATGGGGATATAAATGCCCTTGTATCTCCAAGCAGGTAATGCTCAGACATAAAAATAGAGTCAGGCACTCAAGTCTAAACTTGAGGTACTACTTCAAAACTGCTCGATGGGCCATCTGCCCCTAGAACATTCCACTATGCACCAGACATCCTGGGTCTTCATGGAGAATCAACAAATGATCCCACATAGCTGGGATAAACACATTTGGATTCCTAAAGAACTAGCCCCCTTCACAACCCACAAAAACTCTATGATTTCTCTAACTTTTAACTTTTGGGCCAACTCCAGGCACCGGCACAGCCCCGGCCTGTCTCCTCTACTGTGTGTTATGTCTTTCCCCCAAATTATGGCAAGCTCAAATGGCATCTCTAAATTTGGATAGAAACTTGGTTTATTAATAATAATCTCTTGACCTATGACCAATTCCACACAAACCATGACTTGCCCCCCATAGACTTCTATAATTATTTAAAAATCAGAAACTGGGTTCGTGAGAGAACTGGAACCCCCAGGGCCTCCTGGATGTCCATTGTCTGTAAAAACCTCCCTTTTACCAAAGGCATAGTGGGGTTACTCTATGATGCCTTTACAAGCATTACCAGAAATAAGAAACCTAAATTTGTGTTGTAATGGGAAGAGGATCTGGGGGTAGAGAGGGACTGGGACAAGTGGACAGAATTCTGCTCGAGCCTATCCAGAGGCTCACTTAGTTTGGCTTTTTTGGAGACATCTATCAAGGTCCTACAGAGAGCCTACTGAATGCTCGATAAATTACAGAAAATTAATTGCAAGACAGCAATAAATGTCTCAGGGGATGCCAACAAATAGGAGACCACATCCATATATGGTGGTCATGCTCATTGGTTCAGAATATATGTGGACAATTAGCCTGATTTGCCACCACACTCTTCAAGAAGGTGACTCCAATCACAATAGAATCTTGCCTGCTGGGGATTCATACTAGAAATCTATCTCAGCACCAAAATAGATTATTCCAACTACTGGCTCTGGCTACCAAAACACACAAAGCCAATAGATGGAATACATAGAATATACATTTCCAGGAAATAATTAGAAATATTAACTATTTACTCATTAATAAGAGATTAACGCACGCCATCCTAGATGGATACCTCCAATTCCAGAAGATCTGGGAACCCTGGTTGGAGTCATCATGTAGCATCCCTTTAATATGACGGCAACATTTTGTTATACTGATACTGGAGAGGAGCCTGAGGTGGAGGAGACTTCATAATCAATTCTGGATCCCTCTCTCAAGCTTCAGTTCTGACATGGAGGTAATTATAATCTTAGGAAACTTGTGTAATGCTTATTGAGGTATATCTTGCATTTGATTAGCGATGGTCACTTTAACTTTACTATTCCCTCTACTCCAGGTTTGCTGTAATATTGTTCAGGACCATGAAGCCATGAGCAGAACTGAACATGGAACAATCAAATGGTTCACAATTGGCAAAGTAGTGTGACATAATGGTATATTGTCACCTTATTTATTCAACTTATACATGGAATCTATTACACATAAGGCTGGGCTGGACAAATCCACAGCAGGAATCATTATTGCAGGGAAATATATCAACAACCTCAGATATGTGGATGATACAACTATGAAAGTGAGGAGGAACTAAAGAGCCTATGGATAAAAGGGTGAAAGTAGAGAGTGGAAAAGCTGTCCAGCTGCTCAATGTGAAAATCAATGGTCATTGCAAAAAATAGACAGATTTTATTTTCCTTGTCTCAAAGATCTCAGCAGATTGTAACTGCAGCCATGAAGTTAAAAGATCTTTACTTCTGAAGAGGAGAGCTACGGCAAGTCTGGACAAGCTATTAAAAAGCAAATATAATTACACTATCAACAAAGGTCTGCATAGTTAGAACTATATTTCCAGCAGTAACATACTGATGTGAGAGAGCTGGACCATAAAGAAGTGTGACCACAGTAGAATTGACGCCTTCAAATTGTGGTGTTGTATAAAACTGCTTAGTGTCCCTTGCACTGCAAGAAGATGCAATAAGTTAATACTACAAGAAATCAAGCCAAACTGTTCCCATGGAGGTTTGATCATGAGGCTAAAGTGCAAATATTTTGGCCATATCATGAGAAGACAGAACTCTTTAGAGACTGCTCTGATGCTGGAAAAGATTGAAGGTACATGAAGAAGTGGATGGCAGAGACAGAGATGAACAGATGAAGTCATTGGTTAATGAACATGAGCTTGAGGGAGCTCAGATGTGCAGTGGCTGATGTACTGTGGTCCATAGGCTCAAGGAGAGTGGGACATGAATTAACAACTACACAGCAACAAAAAAGCTAACAATAGATTACTGTGGCACAACATGTATTTGATCAGCCTTATTGCAATACTAATAGACTCAAGATATGGTGTTTACAGAGTATTCATATGGTTATAAGATGAGATAATATTAAATATATATCACTAGAAAGAATACTATTGATTAAATACAGTTAAGCAATAGGGTCTCAATGGCTGTAATAATTATAATATATACTGTACCTACAGAAGTGATGGAATTACATTTAACCATATAAATCCTAAAAATCTAATTGTTAATTTTCTGTTGTTTAATTTATTTAATGTTTCACAACATATTATAGATGACTAGCGATTTGCCCATCAAAAAATGACAGTCAATACAATTTTTTACTCATACCTGATGGTGTAACATACATTGAAAACAACCATTTTTTTCATGTAATCTAATTTCAGTTGCCTGCCTGTGTCAGGCTCATAGCTTATATTGTGCTCAGTGACATAAAACAACACTTTTTTGACTGTAATAGATTGAATAGCAATTGCCTGCCTACAGGAGTGTGTGAAGCCTATTGCATCTACTCTTCCAACTTTTGCCATTGCACAGTGACACTCATATCTGGTGGCACCTTAGATTGCACGCGCAGTGCCCCAAATTTGAAGTGGGAGGACCGACCAAGCATCTTTTTCCGTCTCCCTGTTCCAAAAACCCATGCCATATACACGTCCCCTGATAGTAGACGTAACAGGGATTAAACCGATAGGAATAGTACTACTTAACAGTACACACCTTATAATAACGCAGACAGAGGTAACGCGTATAATCTTCCATGCTGTGCAGTGGAAGCCCCCAGACTCTGACCTGTGTATAATCTTCCATGCTGGGCAGTGGAAGCCCCCAGACTCTGACCTGTGTATAATCTTCCATGCTGGGCAGTGGAAGCCCCCAGACTCTGGGAGTCTGAAGAAGAGGAGTCAGAGGAGGAAGGTGGCTTTGAGGAGGTGGAAGACCAAACACAGCAGGCGTCCCAGGGGGCTTGTTGTCACCTTTTGGGGACCCTTGGTGGCTGTGTGGAGGAAGAGACCTTCAATGACATCAGTGAGGACAAGGAACGGGACATGGCTAGCTTGGTATCCAACCTTGTGCAAATGGGGAGTTTGCGGTTGTGCAAAGGCACTGTTTGCGGTTGTTTGTGGTGCATTAAACGGGGAGATTGGTCTGTTACTGTGAAGCAGGTGCAACCCTTACACTACCTGATCGATACAACATCATACCTGATGTTTTAAAGCATGTTATTCCAAACAATTTAGGAATGTTAGGTGATTTATGCCCTTTATGGCTTAAAACCAGACTCTGCATCAACTATGTAGGTCCAGGTGTTAGTCCCCTTGAAACAACTTTCCCATCACTATTGTTGCCAGAAAGAGTCCTTGTGGGTTTTGAAATTCGCCTGCCCATTGAAGTCTATGGCGGTTCGCCCGGGTTCGCCCGTTCGCAAACATTTGATGGAAGTTCGCGTCCGCTGTTTGCGAACCGAAAATTTGATGTTCGCGACATCACTACCCTCATCTAATAAATCACTCTGACTTTGTTTTTTTTCAATATGAACTTTAATTTTGATTCTCGCATCTTGAAAATGCAACATACAGTTGGCCATGGGCAAATACTGGTTCTTCTAAAAAAATTTCAACGGATTTAAAGTTTGTTCTTGTGATTTATTAATGGTCATGGCAAATGCCATGATGATGAGAAATTGTCTTCTCTGAAGTACAAAAGGCAAGCTACTTTCACTTGGTGCCAAATCTATTCTTGGTATGAAAACTCTTTCACCTTTATGAATACCATTGAGAATTTTTGCATTTACGAAATGGTCTTTTATTTCTTGAACAATTAATGTGGTCCCATTGCATTGTCCTTTTTTGGGTTCACAATTTTTAGCTGCAAAATATGTGTTGGAATTCCAGATGGAGGTAATGAATTAATAAATTTAGTTGAAAAGTCTGTCTGAGTTTCTTTGTCATCCATCACCAAGTACACAATCAGCACATAATCATTGTTAGTTATTGTATTTTGGAATATAGCCAATATAATGTCCTGTTTGCAAATCATTTGCAATGTAATTTCCACTGTATCATCGGGTAAATTATTAATTAGTACTGTTTTTCCTTCTCCAATTTTGATAAGCCACTTATTGAACTAATTTTGTCCTTCTGATCTCATATTTTGTTCTAATTTGAGGTGAGTAAAGAGTTTCCATAGTGTACATGCCATTATATATGTTTCTACAATGTCTGTGAGATTTCCATGGACAACAAAAGGTAATGTTTGTCTAAAATCTCCACCTAACAACAACACCTTTCCTCCAAATGGCAAATCATTATCCATGACTTCAAGCAACAAACGGTCAATACATTGTAGCGCGTGGCATGACATCATTGTAGCTTCACCGATTATAATAAATTCTTCAGCTTGTAAAGATGTCATTCGAATATCCAACACTGATGTTTCCAGAATGTGAACTGGCAGTTTAAATCCACTATGCACAGTTTTTCCACCTTCTAACAAAAGTGCAGCAATTCCAGTTGTTGCAAATGGCAGTGCTATTTGAACTTGTGCATGAATGAAACATCAATAAATTATATAGATATATTTTTCCTGATCCACCAGGTCCATCTAGATAGAAATAACGCTCTTTGAGCAAGTCATCATCTAGTGCAATTGTTATGGCGTTAAATGCTTGTAATTGAAATGTATTTAAAGTTGCAAGTTTTTCTTGTGTTATTTGGTTTTGAAGCTGAGTATCATAGTCTTCAAAGTTTATTTCAGTTATGAGTCCTGGATCTGGCAGATTACAATTTTCACAATTTAATTCATGAGAAAGAAAGACGTCTTGAATTTCAATTAATGCTTTTAAGTCTGCAATAGGCTCATTGTATCATTGCAAAAAGTCTTCAGACATATTTGTTTTAAATTTGTCCCACAAAGCTAATGCATTTGGAGCATTTTATTTTCCATACATGGTGATTGTGGATTAATATCTCCGTATGGTCCATGAATCATGCAATGAGTAACAATCTCATATAGTCTACCATGTATTTCTGGATCTGGTAGTTCAGCAATAATCACTGAATCCACTTTATCACCAGTATCCAATATATATTTCTCTTGAAGTATTATAAGCATATGTGCTTGTGGAAGGCTTCTCTTTTGAAATGCTATGGTATAAACATAAGACAGACATTTTCCAAATAACTGAGTTATTGTTATGTCACATATTAATTGAGTTAATTTGATTTTAAAGACTCTTGCCACTAAATCTGGTCTATCGGAAGCAGTTTGTCCAATTAGCAGATTCTGTACAATCTCTGGCCATTGTGGATTACATGTAAATATAATAAATAAACCTGTTTTTCCAAATTTATTTACAATAGCCATAGCATCATTGTATCTTTCTCGCATATTGCGAGGAGATCCTTGGAAAGAAGAAGGTAAAATGATGGCTTTGCCAGCTGCAAGCTCTCTGTTTGTAGCTACCTCAGCAACATAATCCATTATTTCACAATACTGTTCTAAACACAGTTTATCTTGTTGATATTTTATGAAATTTTATTTATTTGGCTCAACTTGCAAATATGAATCATTGATCCATTGTTGTGTCAGTTTTCCACCACATAAAATGGGATTAAATCCATCTAGAATTGCAGTTTGAGCCACTTCAAATTCAAGCATGGAAATATTATTTCTGACACGTACTTTAGAATTTGGGTAACTTCTAAGTGTTAATTTGGGTTGCCATCCGGCTTCCCAATTGGGGAAAAAATGGGATATGTAATTGAATCTAAATTAGTACTTAAGATACTTTTATTGATGTAAGGTTGCTCCTCATTTCTGAGATATATTCTAATATCCCTTTGAAATGTTGGTTCTTCCTCATCATTTTTAAAGACTATTGCAACTTCATTTGATATTGGTATGTTGTAGCAGCGTTTATCAGTATGGCGATCTCTTTTAAAAACCATATTGACTTTTGGGATTGGTAATTGATGTAGTTGTGCATGAATTATTTGTTTTTGTTATATTTCTGACAATATTTTATAAGCTTGAGTCTACGGGTTTTGGGCCATAATGTTATCAAGCTCTATAAAAACAATAGGTAAGCATTTTTTATTTTCCTGGAAGCTGCATACGTTGTTCAGCAGCTTCCCTTATATCTAGGACATATAGTTGAGCAAATTTTCTTTGCTCCCCTTCTTCTGGATGTAAATAAGAAGTAGGATGGTAAATTTGTTCTTGTACTTTGAAACAGTAAGGGCCATGTCCTGGCACATTAGCAGCTAATGTTGCACCCATAGATGCAAAGGATATGGCACTATTATACAATCTTATGTTTGTTTAGAAAATTTGGTAATTAGGGAAAGTAGGCTCAGTCATAATGCTTTTTAATTATGTTAGGAAGTGTTGTCTTTGTGGAAGTCTTACCTTGCTTTTTTGACAGCAACTAATGAACTGGCCATCTCTGGGTCTTTCCTGTTGGAAATGATAAGCCCCACAAAACTGACAGACAATATTCATAATACCACAATTATGAACCTCTACTGTTAAAGATTTAAGTAAAGGACAATTCTGAGAACATATATCAATATGAGTCTCTAAATCATCATTCAAATTCTTCTCAGATTGTTCAGCAACATTTTCTAAATGCTTTTGATTTTTAGTTGCCTTCTTGGGCTTGGATGTTAGTTTGTCAGCCGCTATGTATCTGCTTGCGAGTCTCTCACGTTCTTTTTGTCGTCAAATTTGGTTTTGCCCCGACATCTGTTGATCTGCCCATTTTTTTTTACGTTGTCTAGTTTGACGTATTTTCTTTTCCTTTTTGTTTTCAGTAACTGCCAAATTAATCTGTAAATAAAAGTAGTACATTAGTACTTCTGCTCCTTTTTTTGTTTTTTTGTTTCAAGGCATTTCTTGTGTTATTCTGTTTTATGTGTGGCAGTGTTGTCATTATGGGCTTAGTTGTGTTCTTTGTGTGCTACTGTTGGAATTATGTGTTTAGGGTATGGTGTTGGGTTTAGAGGGTTGCACACCTAAAATAGTATAAATCCTTCCATTTTGTATATGTTAAAAGCATTGTCCTTTTCTGTTTTGTGTGCACCACTGTTGGCATTAGGGGTTACGGTACCCATTTATTTATTTTTTTGGTATACTGTTTTGCATGCAGCAATATTGATTGTCATTAGGGGTTTATGGGATATACGGTTATGGGATTAGGCTTAGAGTGTTAGTTAGATTGCAAGTGTATACATTGCTGTAGAGATGATGAGACTCTTCAGGCAGTGTTTGTTGTCTATAAATTCCTGTATAGAGGATGAGACTGTTTAGGCAGTGTCTGTTAAAAATTACAGAGAGAGAAGTAAATGTTCAAATAACATTTAAATCAATTTGTTTTTTTACTAAGACCTTACAAAATAGTCAATATATACTTCCATTTTGTATGTTTTTAGCAAAGTTTAGGTTATGGGGTTAGGCTTAGACAGTGGTGCATACAAATAGGATAGATCCTTTCATTTATTATGTTTTAAGAACATTTGTTGTAGTGTTTTGGATGGATAAAAATAATCCCATTATGTAATATCTGTTTCTGTCCAAATCATCCGTCTGTTGGCCATGTGTGCACACAGAGAAGAGAATTTACACAGACCCAAAAGTTCTGCTATAAAACTTCTTGTATTCTTCCCAACGAACGAACCCCCCCAAATACAACATAGGAACTTATATAATATAAGTTGATCAGATATAACAATCATACGACAGTGAGTAAGTTATTGATTGGTTGACAAGGTAGGAAGGGTCCTTCCATATTTGGTCTCGGATGTTGATGTCATTATGGTCAGTTTATGTGAAGCTTCTGATTTGCTCTGGAAGGTGGCGGGGCTCATATCCTTATTTGGTCACGCATATTAATGTCATCTTAGGACTCCCAGGATATGACTCAGTAGCCATCTTAGGACTCCCAGGATATGATTCAGTAGCCATCTTAGGACTCCCAGGATACAGTTCAGTAGCCATCTTAGGACTCTCAGGAAATAAAGAATAAAAGTAATTAGTGCCTTATCTTATGATATATTGTAAGGAAAGGAATGCAGCATGACATAATATACATTTTCATGAATTTCGTCCACAACAGTAGTATCCTGTTTTGTGTGCGCCACTGTTGGCATTATAGGTTTAGGTTATGGGGTTAGGCTTAGATGTTGGTGCACACAAAGCAGGATATATTCTTCCATTTTATATGTGTTAGCAACATTTGTTGTAGTATCCTGTTTTGTGTGCGCCACTGTTGGCATTAGAGGATTCGTTTATGGGGTTAGACTCATAGGTTGGGGCACACAGAAGAGGTTAGGTCCTTCCATTATATATCTGTTAAAACCATTTGTTGTAGAATCCTATTTTGTGTGCCCCACTGTTAGCATCAGAGGCTAAGGGTACTTTTTTTTTTCTGTGCTATCATCTTTTCTCTGCGGCACCTTTGGCATTAGAGGTGTATGTTATGGGGTTAGGCTTAGAGGGTTAGTTAGGTTGCAGTGCGTTTTCACATTGGTGCCCTCCAAACTGAGGGCAGTAATTTGTGGTTTTGTTCTTTTATATTCTACTACTTATTTAATGTTTTACACTTAATCCTTGATTACACATATTAACAGATTAAACATATTTGCAATACACACATTTAAAGAACACACATAGAGAAATATAGAGCTAGGTCACTCCATACCTTCCTCCCATCCCCCACACCTCATTCTCCAACAATCATTACATAATACAACATTTTTTTTTCTTTCATACATTAACAGTTACACTTATTTGTATTTATTGTGGAGGAGGAGGTTGAGGCAGAGGAGGTGAAGGAGTTAGAGGAGGTGGAGGAAGTGAGGGTGGAGGCAGAGCAGAAGGAGGAGGATGGGAGTGTAGAGGAGGAGGTGGGTGTTGGTAGGGTGGCCCTAGCACAAGGCACGCTTAGGAGAGGGAAAGAGGGGCAGGGGCCTGATCCCAGGTGGGGTGTTAGGTTGGGGAAGGGACAGGCCTCAGGGAAAGGTCAGGGAGGCAAAGCTTCCTGCCCACAGTCGGGAGGGCAAGAGGCTAAGAGTAAGCAAAGGGCCCACAATTACTCGCACTAGGAGAATGTGGTCCTCCTCTGTGCTATCCATGGCCGCCCCATATGAGATCAGGGTCAAAGTGAGGAGGAGGATGGCCAAGAAGAATGTGACTGTGACCTATAATGAGCTGGAGAGGGTTGCCAAGGACCTTCTGAGAGAGGTTCCCCCTGCAGTAGCTTCAGGCCTGGTGGCCCAGGAGAACCCAGTCTCCATGTCAGGTGAATATCACATACAACAACATGCCACTACATGTGCATTACATGCACTACACATGTACATGATGACCAACAAGGACACTGACATGTCAGCTCCATGGAATTAACAAAGGATAGATACATGTGTCATTAAATCCATGAAGCTGACAAATCACTGTCATTCCTCGGCACAACAATCAAGCAATAGAGAGTCCATTTATTGGTGTTCCCACTGCAGCCTATACAGTTACAGAATGCAGCCGGAATCAAGATAGCGTTATAAGCCAAGAACGATCAAGACCATAAACCAAAGAATAGATAACATCTAGCAAATGATGGCTAATCTGAGTTGCAATTAGGAGAGTCATCCAGGTTCAAGCCTAGATGTCAGATAGTTAGGAATGCAAACAAAACAGTATATTATTCATCAAACTAACGAAATATACCTCTCTTTTATTTCTTTCAGCATCAAGGAGGTCTTGATCCATTGGTGAGCCAGAGGTGGGTGCGTCGGCTCCATCGGAGCAGGAAGTGGAGGAGCAAGCCCCTGCCCAGCAGGAACTGATGCAGTGGTGGAGGATGGAAGACGACACAAGGGCCTTGGTTCCGAGTAGGAGGATGTCATATGGCTAGTAGGGTCACGAGCAGGGCTACTGCCCACACCTTCAAGTGTCGACCCCACTATCCCCCTCCTCCAAAGACTGAGCATATCGCCAGGGCCCTCCAACTGGAGAGGTGATGCAAGCAGCCAGCACCACTTCCTCCCCCACACAGCAGTGCCCTGGACTGGCCACCACCATCACCACCCCCGGGCCCACCCACAACGACGCCAGTTTTAACCCAGGATCCAGCCAGGCCCCAGACCCTCCCCACTCCAACACCGCCACCTCATCACCTGGCCACACCCCATGGGTCTCCATCACCCACATCAGGCCAGGCTGCGCAGGCAAAGAAGCTTGATCTCATGCAACAGCAGAGATCATGAACAGCCTTGCAAGATGAAATAGGGAGGAGAGGAGGCATCATCTGATGACTGAATCCTACCTGGCCAGCTGCTCAGGACCAGAGCACATTCCAAGGAGTCACCGCAGAGGCCATGCAACAGGCTCTGGTCCCCAGCCCAGGAATCCCCAAGCCACCAGCAGCCCGGCCCCTCCTCTTCTCCCACCATGCCTCCACCACCGCCACCAGAGGTGCCACTGCCTCCCAGGGGGTTGCCCCCCACTGTCCCTCCCATCACCACCACCAGCAGGGAGACAGCGGCCAGCCACGTGGGATGTGGGCCCTTTGCCTAAGCGAAGGAGGACATAGGGGCTGCGCATGTGTTTGTGCCTTCTCAACAGCGCTCCTCAGTGACAATCTATTGGTCACAATGATAACATGATCTAGATCTTATTTTGTAGGTTTTGATTTTTTTTTCTTTTTTTGTGTTTTTAGGTTCAATTCAGGTCCATGAAGGCATCTCCTTCATCTTCCAGCATTTTGAAGGAAATGTATGAGCTGTAATGTTTTCCCAGTGTCTAAGGTAGTCATTCATTCAATAACAGTCCCCCCTAACATATAGCTCCCACAACCTTAAAGCTATCATATAGCCAGATATCTAAGACATGATTGTAGACTAATACCGATATGGCGGTGTACTTGCAAAGTCTCACAATGGCATGTTAAGGACAGCCAGCATTAATATATGCACTAGTGAAGCTTGTGATCCTGACCTCAATAGCAGTCTGTAAGTAACAGTGAATCTGGCTGCTGACCTTTGTTTCCTCTCTGTATTAATGGGTATTTTCCCAAATTGCTGATTACCCAGAGACCTAGCTAATAGTAATGCTTACAGATGGGAATCAGGTTGGAGTTGGTATAATGTTACAGTTACCATATTTAGCAGTGTACTGTACATGCATATTGATTAGATTTTTTATCCTCCTACACTTTTTTTAGTTGACCACTTGTTTTCATTTTTTTTTTAACACTGTATGTGTGAAACTGAATGGGATTAAATAGTCCAGAGGTTTAATCATCTGTTTAATGGAGCAGAGATAAATAAGTTGTAAGTGCACATTAATGTTTTCTTCAATTAAATGGAGTGTTTACTGATTATCCTTTTTTTCATCAGATTTTGGTTGCAGTGGTGTAGTGACCAAATGTGACCACCTTGGTAGCTACTATGCATCATGCTTATTCTAGACTATGACATTACCCCCTGTAGGTATCCCCTTTTTACCACAAGCCTCTTGCTCTCCCGGGATCCACCCAAACCACACCCATGATATTAATGCACAGTATTGACCATTTCTGTGCTCTGTGTATAAAATAAAGATTTGTTCTACATTTGTAACATTGTCAGTGTATTTTCAATGTTTGGGGTTATGGGACATCCACATACATCACATATATATCACATTCATATATATGTAAACTAATGAACCCTAGTTACTATGCAATATATCTATACATATAACAATATTAAAAGTCATAATAGCATTAGATATCATATAATAATATAAATTATATATAATCCACATAATGGTTTAATAGACATGCAAATGTCCAATTGCTGATATTGTTCAGTATCAACATTCCCCTGAGGGCCTGAAAGCAATATGACAGGCGATGCTGGAGTGGGTTGCCAGTTCCTTCTCTAGTGGACTGTGATTTGTCTGACCTCTCTGTCATAACGTGCCCACCTACAGTGGCCCTACATAGTATAGCTTACAGCTTCATTCAGATACAGAAGCCCCTTCACCACTACCACTTAGCAATCTACAAGGGGACCAGGGGAACATACACCACACTAATGTAAATTGATGAATAGCAAAACATAATGGGAGGTCACCAAATGGGAATGGCTATATATCTTGGCAAATGGCCACCAGCAATGGCTTGGGACTTTCCAGCATGGCAAAGATTACCCCTGGCTGTAGATCCACCTGCCACTGCAAACCCTCAATTTGTTTTTGTGTCCCTTCCTGATGTGTTAGATTAGTGTGGTGTATGTTCTCCTGGTCCCTTTGTGGATTGCTAAGTGGTGGTGGTGAAGGGGCTTGTGTACCTGAATAAATATGTGAGCTATACCATGTAGGGCCAGTGAAGGTGGGCAGGTGATGGCAGAGAGGTCAGACAAATCACAGTCCACTAGAGGAGGAACGTGCAACCCACTCGGGTATCTTTGGAATGCAAACCTTATAGAACAGCACAGGCAGAGACCTAGCTAAATGTGCTGCAGTCCATAGAGAGTCGGACACAACTTAAGGACTAAACAACAGATAATAAAATGTTCCCCTGGTAATTGATCTATGTGATGTAGTGGTGTAATTTGGCTACTATTTGTTTTCCACATATAAATGTGAGAAGCGAGATGTATATACAATCATGTATATATTCCAGGGTCCACAGTAGAGCCTCTGTCAGTGAGGAAGGGTTAATATGGCATCAGTTTCATGTATGTGTGTAGCAATTTAATCAGGTAGTGTTTTGCTTTCTGCATGTTGCAGCATGGCTTTTTATATTGGCATGACCATTCCAACATATGATAAAATTAAATATTTTTTGAATGCCTATTTTTTACTGGGGGATTATTGTGCAAGTAATTGCAATGTCTTTTCATGCTTTCCCCATATTTTTTTGCGGGTCCTACTTGGAGGCCATAGTGTTTTTCCCTCCATGTGCTGGTTAAAGGCTTTAACATCAGGGTGTCTTTAAAAATGTGTTGCATTTTAAAAGCATGATTGAAAAGTAACAGTTACAGGCTTGACAGAAAAAAGGATTTGCAGCAGAGTTCAAATTTCGAAATTCCTTAGGGTTTTTCACGCTTAACTTGTAAGTCTTTTGTGGGTAGCTTTGAGCGGCCAATTTAATAGCCGTAAGTCTTGAGGGATACGTAATGCGATACGGTTTTATGCGTTCAGGGAATTTAATAGGGCTGTTGGGCCACTGACTGGATTCACAGATAAGCATTCATTGTGAGAGGACACATCATTATTAATGGCCATGGCTACTGATTTATCATGACAACTACCTAATGGTTAGTAATGCTTGCAGATGAAGATATAGTAAGTTTGTATATTGTTTTTAGTATTTAGTATTGTAACGGAACCCATCACTGTTTTACCCTGTTTTATGGTTATTTAATTCTTATGGTTAAAATATGATCACATTGCTATACTGTAGATATGTTGTTTTATGTTCTACAGAATATATTGGCTCAGAATATTACAGCTACTAGGCTAATATAAATAATCCTATTACAGAGACTCCTCATAAGATAAGGAAGTCTATTGTATAAAGTGTTTTCATTATGAGACATAGAACAAAGAGAAGTATAATCTGATCAATGTCTGATTGTATCAAAGTAGCCAGGTAGCCTCAGGGAGGTGTGACCACACCTATTGTCTCTCTATGTGTATTGTGTGGCCAAATATGGGGGATGTGTATTGCCTGTGGAAAGAGGTGTATATATATTTCTGCATAACAAAATACAGTATTCTTTGACTCCCAATTGAGTGTCGTCCAATATGGGTGGTCTGGGCTTGTGAGACTGCAGTGCTTCTTGGATATTTTACCGTATACCAGCGGAGATACTGGACTTCGTGTTAAAACTCCATTACAAGTATTTAGAGCTGTATTGTACATGCAGGTTTTTTTTATCCTCCCTTGCCATTTTTAGGTTTGGACCACCATTTTTTCTGAATTATTTGGGAACACACTATATGTGTGTAACTGGATTGGATTACACAGTCCTGATGTTTATGCATCTGTTTAATGGAACAGATGAAGACCAGATGAGGTGCTATGAGCATTATTGGTTAATTCTATCGGAGTGATGTATGATGATTTTTGTATTCATCAGATTCTGGTGGCAGTGGTGTAGTAACCACATATGAACCTAGTAGAGGCATAATTATTTTACACTAGTACACTTTATGTGTCCCCTTTTTCCAAAACAGCCTCTTGTCCTTCTGGGATCCGCCAACACCACACCCATGATATTAATGCATAGTCGTATACATTTCTGAGAGGGATCTGTGTATATAATAAAGTTTTGTTATACCGTTATCGCTGTTTCTGTGTGTTTTTAATGGTTAAGGTTTTGGGACATTAACATACATTACATGTATTTCACAATCATATATATGTACAGTAATAATATTCCTGTATACCCCAGTGGGGCACATGTTCCTTAATAGATGTCAGGACTGTAATCTACCACTGTGGTGCAGTAGTAACTAATCATCAGGGTAAGATATCTATTCCTGGGCTGTGGACCTTACAGTAATACGTCAAGTAGGACAATACTGGAGACTATCTATCCTATTTGTTTACATGAACTGCTTATCTTTGTGATACATGTTGTATGTCATATGTGCGTTACTTGTTACTTCTGTTATATGGAGTTTTGAATGATGAGATTTGTATCCATCTGATTATGGTTACTGTGATGTAATGACGACATGTGACTCTAGTAGATGCTATGCATCATTGTTATTATACAGTATTACCTTGACCTCTTTAGGTTTTGCAATTTTTGTCAGCCTCTTGTCCTTTTGGATCCATCCACACCACACCCATGATATTAATGCACATTATGTTTTAGGATATTGGTCATCATCCTGTATTGGCAGATCTTCATGCATTGTATGATTCCAGAACATTCCAATCTCACAAGCATGGTTTACAAATGATCACATGTCTTAATACATCCAATAGTGTTTACACACTTATTTATTTGTTATCATCACCATTTTCTAAAGCATGAGTGAACAATATCATTAGTGATTAATGGGAGTTAATACTTTGATAAATATACATTATGACACTGATGGACCTCACCATTCAACTGAAGGGCTGTCTGACGTGTAATTTATGATTAATTGATACAGTAAGACTATCACTAATTGTCACACGATCATTACTGGTATACATGTTACCACTTTCACAGTAGCAATAGTGTGGGACTTGCCCATGATTCCCGCTAATGGAGGTTGATGATGATGCCTGGTGCTTCATGTGCCTCTTCTCTGCCTTCTTTCATTATTGTGGGCCTTCCTGAACAGCTTCATCACATTAGTGCAAACCCCCACTTTTCTATACATAGTACTTGAGAAGTTTCAGTCGCTATTAACTAGCCCATTTGTCCTGCATCTTTGTTAGCCAATTATCTGTCTGAGGCCTCATGCTGCCCGTTATGACTAATTTCACCTCTCCAATGTATGAGACCCCATGTTAATTTGTAGATGCCATACCTTCCCATGGATGTGCTGTAGATGAGTACTGTGTTGTGGTGGTGATGATCACAACTGTTGTTGAGTATTGTTTGTGGTGTGTCTATCCCTTTATTAGTGAGTGCTTCTGTGGTTCAAGTGTGTTTGCTGATTGTTGTTAACCTGTTGTGCACTGGGGTCTATGTTCCCCTGGACATTGTAAAATGTTATGAGGAGGTGTGATATTTCCAGTAGTTGGTGTTCCAATATATATGTGATGAGTTAAACATTTTAATGTATATATATATATATATATATATATATATATATATATATATATATATATTAAATTTGTGTCTTTGTGACTTTAATATATTATTTGTAATGTAGTGATATTATTTATGAGGCAATTTATTAATGTGCTGTCTCTTTAACAGATTTATCCAGCTGTCAGCACAACATTTTCTGTTCAAATTTGACTGATGGGGCACACATGGAAATTGAATTGATTTGATATCACATATGTGACTATTGCAATGTTAATCATTCATTTGTGATGACATTGCATGCTTTTCTACTGTTTTTGAGTAGTTTCATGTTTTTTTAAGTGGTGCTGCAGAACTCTGCAATGGTTTTAAAACCATTTGCGAGTTCTTTAATACCCATAATATTTCCTTGAACTTCTATTAGTTATGGCACTACCCTGATTTGCGAGTAATTCATAAAGTCTGATTAGAATATGGTTTTGTTGTAAAAGTCTAACGGAGTTACTTGTAATATTTTGGCAATGCGGAAATCAATGGAAATGTTTTCTGTAATTTGTGGCTCTGACTTGCTGCAGTCACTCATAGGAATTCTCTCACAATGTTTCTGGGATAGGTGATTAATATAGCTCTGTAGAGTTACTTTGCTCTTAAGCATGGTGTAATCTGTGATATACAGTATGTGATTTGAATATATCCCAGAGTTTGTTTCTCTAGCCTGACAAAAACATTTTACCAGTATATGCTAAAATAGCTGGATATAGTACATTTTGTGTGTAAGAAGTACTTTTAGTTCCCTTAAGTAGGATGATGCTCACTCTCTTTAAGAAAGTGTTGGGTACATTTAATAGCACTTTAGTGGCACCAAGTTCATGATTATGGAGAGTGGGGTTGTAATATCTTGACATTGTTGTACAGTCCTCAGAATTATCAACAAAGAGAGCGTGTTTCTGAGATCTTATGTAAAAGACTATTGATTGTTATGTGGGTGACCTATAGTAGTAGAATGACTGGGTTTAATTTTATATATTGGATAAATGGTAGATTGATTTTATTTGCTGGGAGTTAAACCCTCTGATGTGTTAAGTAGCAGTCTTTGGTGGGTTGAAGTTTATATTTATCAGCATTCATGTTTTCTGCTCCGGGCATCTGGATAAATGTTATCGGGCATATCAGATTATTGAGCTAAAAGAAGATTAGAGATGAACAACTGTGTTAGTGATGAAAGAAAAAAGAACAATAGCTTCAAGTTGGCTCTTCCATTAGTCTGTGGTAGTTAGCTTGGTGAAGATCAGGAAAGAACACTAACTAGTTACCCAGTACTTTGTCCATCACCAGGAAGTCTATTGGAGTACACAGTGCCAGAGTCAGTTCATCATAGTCCAAAAGTGGTTGCCTCCACTGAGAATATATTCATAGAGTGTATTATATCATCCAGGATGTGCTGGACATGTTTTTCCAATGTGCTTTGGCAGGTGGGCAGATGTAGAATGGCCTGATGACTTAAACATGTTGCTATGATGAATGGGTCTTGTGGTGGTTATCAATGAGGAATATATAATAGAGTTAGCTATGTTCTCATGTGTAGGATTTGGAGTGGTGGTCCCATCTATACAAAATATGTCTGTGAGAGTTATTTTGAGATGGTTTTGATGTTTTTAATGGATATATTGAAAACAACAATGCATTCCGAAGATATATACAGCTTCACATATGGACCATAACAAAAGGAATTGGATACTCCATTAGCAAGCAATGTCACTGATGCTCATTATAGAGATTGTATAACATTTTTAGGGTTGGAACATTTGTTAGACTATTCAAAGGCAAGTGGATATATTTGTGGTAATGTTTGTCAGGTCTGAACAAGGATGTTACATTCTTAATTTTATTTCACCTATGAGATGTGCACATTAAAGCAACTTAGTTGCATACAGAAAAGTACATACTTGTTATGGTATGCCTAAATTAAAGCAAACAAATACATCTGTATCATACATATAGTAGCAAGAATTGAATATGCTAGAGATTGCACAATCGGATAATGGAGGACAGTGCTAAACATTATAATAAGGATTTGTATTTTAAAAAAAGAGACCTTAAATAATTATCAGCAGAAATGGTCCCTACATCATATTGATATAATATATACTGTACCTCACAAATACACTATGGGCCTCATTCTATTATCGGCCGCAGCCGTTGCGGGGCCGCAAGGACCGGCCGCAAGCTATTCGGCTATTCTATTCCCTTACGGCCGGGGATTCCGGCAGGCTTGCGGCCGGTGCCTTGCTATCTCTTGCGGCCGATCGCGCCGGAGGAAAGCCTTTGATCTAAAACGGCCGCAAGAGATTTGCAATTCAATTGCTCCGGGAAACCTCTCTGCAAGGCTAAAAACGAGCCGCAGTTACTTGCAGGAAAAAGGTCTCGCTAGCACCAATTAAGCACATAAAATAGCTCAAATAAAGCCATCCTGCACTTTGAGAAGACTATAAAGGGATTTTAGGTGTTAGAAAAAATAGCACATAATTATCCTGTACTCAAATCCGTAAAATATTTAATTTTTTATATCCGTAAAATATACATGTAAAAAGTCCAGAGTGCTTGGAGCACCTCAGACACACCCCCGCCGCAGCCGGCAAATAAACAGTTAATTTGAACTCGGGTTTGGGCAGATGTGCAAGCTTGAGAGTGGGTTCCTTTTAATCCTCATGTCCCCCAATATGATCCCTAGCATTTACAGAGCTGTACAGTGCAGGCTTGAATTTATTTTTCAGTTTTTATATTTCACAGATTACGGCCGGTTCCAAGATATGCGGCCGGCCGTAAAAGGAGATCCTTGCGGGGCCGTATAATAGAATCGCGAGTTAACTGAACCCTCGCAAGGAATCGCAGCCTTACGGCCGATTTACGGCCGATAATAGAATGAGGCCCTATATGAGCAAATAGAAAGTATAAGCCATATTTGTTATAATATATAAATAATGTGTTATGATAGCAGAACTGATTCTTATTGATATACATGGTTGTTTATATACTGTATATTTGTTTAAAAAATATATAAAAATACAGAAGATTTTATTATGAGTTATTTATTGTAAGATATTTATATTAAGTGATTTTGAGATATAATATTAGAATTATATGAATATTCCATGGGACAGTTTGTTACCTTAATCTCCTTACCAGGATATGATTGACAGATTGTGATATGGATCAGTGGGGAATATTGTAAAGTGGAGAATTGGTTTACAAGAGACCGTAAAGGAGCCAGCACGAGTTACGGCTACTAAATTTGCCTCTTTCAGCTACCTGCAAGCGATGTGCAGGTTACAGGCGGAAAAACCCTACAGGCCATCAAAATTTGAACTGTCCCAGGTAAGCCTTTGATCTGTCAAGCCCGTAAATGGTACAATCGCAAATCGCTATTAAATTGCTATGAATCCCCAAGGACACATTGGTGTTCAAACCCATAAACGGCAAATGGAAGACTCCTATGGGAGTAAAAGTCCTGTCCGCAGCACTGTAAAAGCAAATATAAAGACAATACAGTATTTTAAATCAAAGGGAAATTGATGTAAGGTATTAATGTTAATGGCACATTATTCTCACGCCCCCAAATCGGCAATAAAAAATAAGTTATTTTATGTTTAATTTCTGTGTTATATCGATCCCACCAATCAATGTGTTAATACATATAATAGAGCTTGCATAGACTAGAATATTATATTTATTGATTATTTCATTTTGCATTATTTCTGTAATGCGGGTCCGATCGAAACTCAGACTTCAAAACCATAGGTGACTGAAATTTAACCTCTGTGTTTTAGTGATGTAATGATGACAATCTCTTTTACTATTGGCTCCATCTAAACCTGTAACCACAGGTTTGACTACTTGATCATGTTCACAGCCGCAAATGCAACTGTGAATGGTTTACGGGTTTGGATGTCGGCCACGTATGTTGCAGGCTTAATTTAATTGCTCTGTAACTCTGCCATATTTTAGACTGTACCAGGGCCACTGCGGGTTTCAAATGTAATAGGGCCCTTGGTGACTCTGTATACATGGTTTTTGGATCCCAAACAGACATTTCTATTAAATTCCCCCAACTGCAAACCCGTAGCCCATAATGGAGCCCGCTAGGCTTACAGCTGTTAAATTGGCCTCGTACAGCTACCCGCAAACGATCTACGGGTTACAGGACCGAAAAACCCTACAGGCTGTCAAAATCGAACCTCTGTTGCCGCAAAGCCTTTGATCTGTCTAGCTCGTAAATGTTACACTCGCAAATCATTATTAAATTGCTACGAACCCACTGGAGTTCAAACTCGTAAACATCAAATGGAGCCAAAATGCCGGCAGGTACTAGATAAGACCTGCAAGGGTGTTAAAGTCTTATCCGTGTAGCACTGTAAATGCAAATATCAACACACTACTGTACTTAATATTAAAATTAAAGTGATGTTAGGTATTAAAATGAATAGCACAAAATTCTCAAGCTCGCAAATCTGCAATATAAAATACTTTTTTTTATGTTTAATTTCTGTGTTATATCGATCCTGGCATTCAAATATCATATTTACTGATTTATTAATATTGCATTAATTCTGGAATGCAGATCCGATCATAACGCGCAATTCAAACCCGTAAGGGATTGAAATCTAACCTCTGTTTTTCAGTGAAGTAATGATGATGATCTATTTTACCTTTGGCTCAATCAAAACCCGTAACTACAGGTTTGACTAATTGATCATGTTCACGTCCGCACATGCAACGTGCGCAAGAATGGTTTATGGGTATGTATGTCGGCCACGTCTGTTGCAGGCTTGGCTAATTTAATTGCTCTGTAACGGATACGGGTGTACCGGTGGCACTTCGGGCTTGGAATTTAATATGGCCCAGAGTCACTATGAAAAGCCATTATGAAAATGTTGTTGCATTAATACCATTGCATAAATATAAAAAGTTGTACCATTGTGGGAAAGTGAGAGATTATGTGTGACATTGGGAATAATTCCTTGATGCCTCTATTAGCACAGTGGTGTACGCTGTGGCCCTCATTCTATTACCGGCTGTAAATCGGCCGTAAGGCTGCGATTCCTTGCGGGGGTTAACTCGCGATTCTATTATACGGCCCCGCAAGGATCTCCCCTTACGGCCGGCCGCATATCTTGAAACCGGCCGTAAGCTCTGAAATCTAAAAACTCAAAAATAAATTCAAGCCTGCACTGTACAGCTCTGTAAATGCTAGGGATCATATTGGGGGACATGAGGATTAAAAGTAACCCCCTCTCAAGCTTGCACATCAGCCCAAACCCGAGTTCAAATTAACTGTTTTTTTTCCGGCTGCGGCGTGGGCATGTCTGAGGTGCTCCAAGCACTCTGGACTTTTTACATGTATATTTTACGTATATTAAAAACAAATTATTTTACGGATTTGAGTATAGGGTAATTATGTGCTATTTTTGCTAACACAGAATATCACTTTATAGACCCTGCAAAGTGCAGTATGGCTTTATTTGAGCTATTTTATGTGCTTAATTGGTGCTAGCGGGACCAGTTTGCTGCAAGTAAGCTGCGGCTCGTTTTTAGCCTTGCAGAGAGGGTTCCCGGAGCAATAGAATAGCAACCAGGCTTTTCTTACGGCCGATTTCCTTGCGGCCGTTTTAGATCAAAGGGTTTCCTCCGGCGCGATCGGCCGCAGGAGATAGCAAGGCGCCGGCCGCAAGCCTGCCGGAGTCCCCGGCCGGAGGGGAATAGAATAGCCGGAAAGCTTGCGGCCGGTCCTTGCGGCCCCGCAGCGGCTGCGGCCGGTAATAGAATGAGGCCTTATGTATGCAGGTGGTAGTAAGGTTATTGTCTGTGTTTGTAGAAAGTATGGTTGGCTTTTGATAGCTATGCCTTCAATTATGTGTGTCAGTTTATGAATATTTTCTCTAGACCCATTGTAAGTCAAATTATTTAACTATTTCATTTCAGTTAATTCAATGGATTAGGGCAGGGGTGTCCAAACTTGGTCCCGGAGGGCCGAACCCAGGCCTGGATTTGAATATATCCTTTCTGTGCACAGGTGAGTCAATCAGGATGACTGAAGAAGTCATTGACTCACCTGTGCACAGCAGGGTTATCATCAAATCCAGGCATGTGTGTGGCACTCCATGGCCAAGTTTGGACAACCTGGATTAGGGGACCCTATTTACTTGCACGCAGCTTTGCTTTTGTCATAAGTTCACAGGTAACTTGGCCTTGTGTTTAAAGGTGATAAATTTAGTTGAACACAAATGTTACAACAGTTTCATTGATTGAGGACATGTCTACAAACTCAGGCACAAAAAATGAGAAAAGAATCAAGAATTAAGAACATTTATAATTATTTGTATATTTTGAGCAATTCTTAGAATTATATCCCTTAATTTTATGATTTCTTTCCAATTCTTTCCCTTTAAAGGAGAATTTGTTCTTACTCGAAAAAAGTACATTCATATAAGTTGATGCAAATATATGTGTGTTTGTGTATAATTCTCAGCTGTAGCTTGATTGGCTCATGGCCTTAGACACAATCAGTTTATTTGTCATATATGTTTGTAAATTAAAATCACTATTTTAAGTTGTTTGTTGTGGATAGATGCAGATTTTTTGTGTACATTTTGTTGAATTTTAGAAAATTAAGGTCAAATTAAGTAAATTCCATGAATTTATACTTCACTATGGGCCTTATTCAATTTCAACAGTTAAAGAGTGATTCAACTAAGCAAGCACACAACTACCTGGCCCAAAGTCTAAACCGTAACTCATGCAATCGTAAGTAGCATTTCAGGGCATTATCATGATGAATTAAGCAAGGCCGTAACTACCGATTTAGAAACAGCCAATAGTAAATAAGACCGTTATCATGACATCATAAAAACATGAAGGTTAAACGTCAATCAACTTCTAGTCCAATATGCATTCAGACTCGCAATCCGGCAATGTACAAAATAATACAATGAATGAAGGAAATGTTCTAGTCTATGTAAGTGGCCTGATATGTATTAACTCCTTGATTACTGAGATTGATATAATTTTTTATTGCGGATTTGCAAGCTTGAGACTGTTGTGCAATTAATTCTAGCGTCTTTCATTGCTTTCCCCATCTTTTAAATTGCAGTATTGATTATTTTTTTGCATTTACAGTGCTACAATCAGGTGCGAGTCCCATCTGGTACATGTAGGATTTTATTCTCTATTTGCCATTAACGGGTGTGAAAACATTTGCTGGCTTTAGGAATTTTACCAATTGAATAGCGATTTGCGATTGTAAGATTTACGGGTTTGAAAGATCAAAGGCTTAGTTTGGTTGGAGTTGCTATTTTGATAACCACAGGGATTTTCAGGCTGTAAACCGCAGATCATTTGCAGCTAGCTAAAAGATGCCAATTGAATAGCAAACTAATTTACGGGCTACATTACAGGTTCCAGTAACCAACAACTGCTCAATTGAATAGGGGCCTATGTGTGTAAATATAAAATACATTTAAGTAGGTGGACCTAGATCTTTAAGGCCAAACGATACTTGAAAATATATATTGTTAATACAAATGTCCTTCTTAAGAGGATCATCTCTATGAGATAAACCTTGCTAATTTGAGATATCAAGAAACTGTACAAATAAATGCAAAATAAGATAACCTCAGGATATTGTGTGGGAGGGGGTAGAGAGAGCACACAACCATGTCCTAGTGCAAATCAGTATATCAGAATAAAAGTACAGGCTTCACAGTACATCAAAGATCTGTATCAGGGACTCACGTTCTCTTACCCCAAACTAGTGAGGTATGGGTATTGCTTATGCATACTACTCCGAGAATCTGCTGGAAAGTCTGGTCCCTTTCATGTACTATGAAGAACACTCTGGGTTCCAGTTCTCCTGTTTCATTTACTGATGCAGCTAATAGTATCAGGTTGGACTATTGAGAACATTAGATCTGTATTTTGTTATTATTATGTATGTATTAATTAGTGCTCTGGTTTATACTGTTGCTTTATTGTTATGGTACTATTTGTTTCCCTAAGTAAAATCAATGATTTGTGAATGTCCACATTAAATTAATTCATATTACAACATTGCTAGTAACAAACAAATCATGCAACTTTGAGTGGTATCTCAGTATAAATTTGCCTGGCCAGCTTAACTATTTCCTAAAAAGGTGAGCTGCACTATTTCATTCTAATGCAAATATGGGTTTATTTATTTTACTAACTGAAAATGTTCCATTTTATAATGTCTCAATTTCCAAGATCAATTATTAGGTTTGGGTGAATTATAAAAAAGGGGTTCATCACATTACATCTTTAAAATATAATTTTAGGTTAATTTCTCTGCCATGTGGTTTAATGGACCTGTTTATTTAGCTTTACAGTAATAGGCAGCTTACAAGTCAGACTCACTACCAGGGGCAGCTGTTGCATAGGGGCAAAATTATCCATCACTTTAATATTGTAATTTACTTTTATATAAAGAATAAACTTTAATTATATTTGTATATTAGCTTTCATGTCTTGTTTCATACGATTTTGTTAAAAATATGCATCTATCACTTTAAATTAACCCTTTGTGTGCCTTCCCTTGCTTGGTGTCTTTCCCTAGTGCTGCAGTTTACAGTGTGAGCGTTGTGCTGTAACGCTCATCCTAGGTGAATCTAAATTCACTCTGCTAGGAACCCCCTATAGAGGCTCACCCTCTCCCATCCCTCTATCCATCCCTCTCTCCAACCCTCTATGTCTGTCTATGTCTGTCCCTAACAGTTCACCTCCAGTGCGCATGAGTTGGAGATACGAAGGAGTTTGCTGCTGCAGACCTCTCTAGATTCCCTGACTGCAGATCCTTGCAGGATCTGCTCTCACATCAGCAGACCTTGATCCCAGTGGTCCTGGATCCCCATAAGCATCAGGCCTTAATCCCTAGCAGTTCTGGATCCCCTCCCCCCAACAGCAGCAGGCTTGGATCCCCAAGGGTCCTGGATCCCCCCTAAGCAGCAGGCCTTGATCCTTAGCAGTTCTGGATCCCCAGCAGTTCAGGATCCCCAGTAATTCTGGATCCCTAGAAGGCCTGGATCCCCCTAAGAAGCAGTCCTGGATACCCTCTCAGCAGCAGGCCCGGATTAGCTGCAGGCCTGGATCATCTTCAACAGCAGCAGGACCAGATTACAAGCAGGCCTGTGTACTCTTCCACAGCAGCGACGGCTTATCAGCAGGCTGGGATCCTCTTCTACAGCAGGGGCATCGGATTACCTTGGATCCTCTTCCACAGCAGCGGGACCGGATTACCAGCAGGCCTGGATACTCTTCCACAGAAGCCTCAGCAGCAGCAGCAGGACTGGATTATCAGTAGGCCTGTATCCTCTTCCACAGCAGCAGGAACTTGCTGGAGGCCCTCAATAGTGCTGTAAGTACAAGCTGTTTAGCACCTGTGTGTGTGTGTGTGTGTGTATGTGAGTATGTATGTATGTATGTATGCATGTATGCATGTGTGTGTGTGTCCTTGTGTGTGTGAATAAATGTTTGTGTGTGTAGGACGGAGAGAGAAGGGGGGAGAGAGAGAGAAGGGGAAAGAGAGAGAAAAGGGGAAAGCGAGAGGGAGAGAGAAGGGTAAAGCGAGAGGGAGAGAGAAGGGGAAAGTGAGAGGGAGAGAGAAGGGGAAAGCAAGATGGAGAGAGAAGGGGAAAGAGAGAGGGAGAGAGAAGGGGAGAGAATGAGAAGGGGAAGAGAGAGGGGGAGAGAGAGGGAGAGAGAAGGGGGATAGAGAGAAGGAGAGGGAGCGAGAGGGGGATGGAAGGGGATAAAAATGTACAGAGGGATAAAGAGTGGGGGTAGATAAAGAGGGATAGAGATAGGGATAGAGTGAAAGAGAGGTATGTATAGAGGAATAGAATGGGAGAAAAGGAGAGGGAGTGATAGGGATGGAGAGGGATAGATATAGAGGGGATAGAGAGAGTGAGAGAGGGATAGAGAGAAGTACAGGATGTGAGAGAGGGATGGAGATGGTTAAGAATGTACAGAGAGATAGAGAGTGGGGGTAGATAAAGAGGGATAGATAGAAAGAAAGGTGGAGAGAGGGATAGATGGATAGATAGAGGAATATAAATGGAGAAAAGGAGAGGGATGGAGAGGAATACATATAGAGAGGGATAGAGGTGGTAGAGAGAGAGGGGATAGAGAGATGGAGAAGGGGATAGAGAGGGATAGAAATGTATAGTGAGTGGGGATTGATAAAAAGGGATGGATAGAAAAAGGGGGGATAGAAGGCTAGATTGATAAATAGGGATAGATAGAAGAATAGAAAGTGAGAGAAGAGGGGGGAGATAGAGAGGGGGGATATAGAGGAAATAAGAGAGAAATAAATAGATAGGGAGAGAGAGTGATAGATAGGGAGAGAGAGAGATGTGCATAGATAGAGAGCTAGGGAGAGAGTGATAGAAAAGGAGATAGAGAGAGAACGTGAGAGATAGGTAGGGGCAGAGGGATTAGAGCGAGAGGGATAGATAGGGAGAGAGAGGGATAGGGAGGGAGAAATATATATAGAGAGAGAGATAAGGAGAGAGAGATAAGGAGAGGGAGAGAGGAAGGGAGATAGGGAGTTAGGGAATTAGGCATAGGGGGAGAGATAGGGAAGGGGCAGAAAGATAGAGAGGAAAGGGGCGAGAGATAGAGGTGGGAGAGAGATAGGAAGAGAGGGATGGAGGGAGAGAGAGATGGGGAGATAGGGAGAGAGGAATAGGGGGAGAGGGATGGGGGAGATAGGGAAAGAGGGATAGGGAGAGAGGGATAGGGGGAGATAGGGAGAGAAGGATAGGGGGAGATAGGGAGAGAAGGATAGGGGGATATAGGGAGAGAGGGATAGGGGGAGATAGGAAAAGAGGGATAGGGGGAGATAGGGAAAGATGGATAGGGAGAGAGGGATAGGAAGGAGATAGGGAAAGAGGGATAGGGAGAGAGGGATAGGGGGGAGAGAGGGATAGGGGGTGATAGGGAAAGAGGGATGGGGGAGATAGGGAGAGAGGGATAGGGTGGAAATAGGGAAAGAGGGATAGGGGGAGATAGGGAGAGAGGGATATGGGGAGATAGGGAAAGAGAGATAGGGAAAGAGAGATAGGGAAAGAGAGATAGGGAAAGAGAGATAGGGAAAGAGAGATAGGGAAAGAGAGATAGGGAAAGAGAGATAGGGGAGAGACGGAGAGGTAGAGAGGGATAGGGGTTACAGAGAGAGGGATAGGGAAAGAGGGAAAGGGAGAGAGGGATAGGGGGATACTCTGAGAGGGATAGGGGAGATAGGGAAAAAGGGACAGGGAGAGAGGGATAGGGGATACAGAGAGAGGGATAGGGAGAGAGGGAAAGGGGGATACAGAGAGAGTGATAGGGGAGATAGGGAAAGAGGCATATGGAGAGAGGGATAGGGGGAGATAGGAAAAGAGGGATATGGAGAGAGGCATAGGGGGAAAGAGGGAAAGAGGGATATGGAAAGAGGCATAGGGGGGAGATAGGGAAAGAGGGATATGGAGAGAGTGATAGGGAGAGATAGGGAGGAAGAGAGATAGGGAGGGATAGAGAGGGAAAGAGAGAGGGAGGGAGAGAGAGAAGGAGGGAGAAAGCTAGTGAGGAGGGGGAAGAGAGGGATAGGGAGAGAGATAAGGAGGAAGAGATATAGGGAGGAAGAGAAATAGGGAAGTGGAGGAAGAGAGAGAGGGATAGGGAGGGAGAGAGAGCGAGGGAGAAAGAGGATGGAAGAGGGATAAGGAGGTAGAAAGATAGTGAGTGGAGGGAGAGAAAGAGATAAGGAGGGAGAGAGATAGGGAGAGGGATGTAGGGAGAGAGGGATGGAGAGACAGAGAGAGATAGGGAGAGATATAGGGGAGATATGGAGAGAGAAAGATAGGGAGGGAGATATATAATGATGAAGAGAGATAGGGAAGAGGAGGAAGAGATAGATGAATATATAGAGAGAGAGATAGGGAGTGAGAGAGGGAGATAGATAGGGAGATAGGGAGGTAGAAATAGGGAGAGAGATACAGGGAGAGAGATGGATGGGGAGAGCGATAGGGAGGAGATATGGAGAGAGGGATATGGAGAGAGGGATAGGGAGATAGATAAGGAGGGATGGAGAGAGATAGGGAGGGACGGAGAGAGATAGGGAAGGAAGAGAGAGAGATAGGGGAGGGAGAGAGATAGGGGAGGGAGAGAGATAGGGAGGGGAGGGAGAGAGATAGGGAGGGGGAGGGAGAGATAGATAGGGAGAGGGATGGAGGGAGAGAGAGAGAGGGATGAAGGACAGAGAGAGATAGGGAGATATATAGGGGAAAGAGAGAGATAGATGGAGGGAGAGAGAGAGGGGGATGGAAGGAGACAGAGGGGAGGAGGGAGAGAGAGATAGAGAGAGGGATAGGGGAGATAGAGAGATAGGGAGGGAGAAAAATAGGGAGGGAGAGATATAAAGAGGAAGAGAGATAGGGAAGGGGAGGAAGGGATAGACAAATATAGATAGAGATAGGGAGGGAGGGAGATAGATAGGATGGGAGAGAGAGAGGGATATGGAAGGAGAGAGATAGGGAGGGGAAGTGAGAGAGGGAATGGAGGGAGGGAGAGAGATAGTTAGAGGTATAGGATGGGGAGTGGGAGGTGGAGAAATAGGGAGGGGAGGGAGAAAGTGATTGGGAGGGGAAGGATGGGAGAGAGAAATTGGGAGAGGGATAGAGGGAGAGAGAGGGATGGAGGGAGAGAGATAGGGGGGAAATCTGGAGAGAGGGATGTGGATCGAGGGATAGGAGAGAGACAGGGAGGAACAAGAAAGATAGGGAGGGAGAGACATAGGGATTAAAAGAGATAGAGAATGGGAGGAAGAAAGGGAGAGGGAGAGAGGGAGGGAGAGGGATAAGGAGTGAGAAAGATATACTGAGGGGAGAGGAGAGAGAGAGTGATAGGGATGAGGGAGAGAGATGGATGAAGGAAGAGATAGGGATAGGCGGAGAGAGATAGGGAGGGATGGAGAAAGATAGGGAGGGGGAGGGAGAGATAGGGAAGGTGAGATAGGTGAAGGGAGAGAGATAGAGAGGGAGACAGGGAGAGGGGGAGATAGGGAGATAGAGATCAAAATGGATAGGGAGAGAGGTATAGGGAGAGGGATAGAGATAGAGAGACAGATAGTGAGAGGAATATGGAGAGATAGGGAAAGTGATAGAAAGATGGAGAGGGATAGAGAGGGAGATAGGGAAAGGGATAGAGAGTTAGAGGGATGAAGAGATGAATATATAGAAAGATGGAGACAGAGAGGGATATCTATCTATCTCTGTCCCCCATTTAATGTATTTTATTTAAATGTAAAATACTTTACTTTTGTCTATTCCTGTGAGCTGCTACTACCAAATGTCTTGATCTAAAATGTATTCTATTTCATTTTTGTACATCATTAAGAAATTGAAGGCACTTCCAAGCATCCGAAAAGTGAGCAACAGCAGCACCACGTCATCCTCATCAAGACAATAAGTAAGTAAAGTAACGGAAAAAATAAGTAAGTGGATTGAATCTGTGTCAGTGTGCAGGGCATATATAATTTTATTGGTTGGGATATATAGGGGGTCAACCTGGAGTCAAGGGAAGTAGTCTTTACTATAGGGTGGAGTCAATGTAAGGGGAGGGGCCAGGTCTCTGTCTCCCCTCCCCCCCCCCCCCCACAACTTGGAAGGTCACCAGCCACCACTTCTCACTACCAATGCTTTGTGAGGTTAAAGGACTACTTTAAAGCATTTACAAGTAAAGCTCATTTTGGTTCTTTGATGGGAATATGCAGCACAATATCAGCTAAAAAATATAAGCTGCATGGTATTTGTTTTCTTACTTTATAAATTGTTAGTTTTACCCTCAACTAAACCCACTTCTCTCCACCTACCTGGGCAGGGTGTATGGACAGCTCTGTCTGGGGCCTGTACTAAAAGTCTGACAAATCTAGGTTCTGGTGCAGACTGAGCATGCTCAGTAAAAGAAGTGGGCTATAATTACCAGTGCAGTCAGTGGAGCAGCTGCTAAGAAGATTTACCTTATACATCTTTGTGTGGACAGTTGGGAATAACCAATAATAAATGGGAGGGGAAAATCATGTCATAACCCTTCCTACTTCTAAACTTCATGATGGTCCAGGCCCCAAGCAGATATGGCTACACCCCCTGATAAAGCAAAGGGACAGAAAAGTTACTCTGTATTGGGGAAAACAGACAATTTAAAAAGTAAGAAACAATATTAACTTCTATGTGCTTTATACTGAATACTGTTTTATTTAATAGTCTCTTGCCAACAAAAAACACATGAGCTTTATTTTAAGTGCATTATAGTGGTTAATATTTCCAGCTGAAGGGAATTTGTAAAGGTAATACATTTAATAGATAACTAGACAATAAGAAAAGCATGATGTCTCATTTCTTTATCAATGTAGCAGGTACACAAAATCTCTGAATCCAATAATTTATCCCTGAGGAATTCCAATGAACTTTTGGAATAAAGGGTGATCTTAGCTCTAAATAAAAACAATTTGTCTAATGAAATCCATTAAAATGAATCAGGGATTATGTAAAACTAATTAAATGTAAACTGTTATTATTATTATTATTATCTTTTATTTATAACGATCCAACATATTCTTTAGAGCTATTCATAAATTGTGATCAAGGGAAAACAATATTAACACATTACAAAGATGGATCGCCCTGTCTTTGAGCTTAGAATCTTGTGTCCATAGTGCTTTCCCCAAATCCCGGTGCAAGATTGAAAACGTGCATACTTACCAGTCACATTACATATGACAAAAAATGGCTACTTTTTTTTACTGACTACCTTGTTGGATTTAAAGTGATTAACACTTTAGCTATTAAAATTGTTTCTGATGAATATATCCATGTGCTGTATACACAATCATAAATTATGTTACTTTTTCAAATACTAAATCAAATATAGAAACGCTCTCAAAGGAATTCCAAGCAATAATTTAGCATAATGGAATAAGAAAGATCACCTTTAGTTTTACAGTAAATACAACATCACTAATGTTTCAAAATGGATAAGAACATCCTCTAAAATATAATGTAAGTTGCTCTAGGTAATATTTGTATAGTAAAATTAATAACTTTGTGCTAGTCATGATTTTCAGCATTCAGAACATAAATAAAAGAACAACATTTGAGCAATTAATCACTGGTAAAAGAAGGATGAAAAAAACATGTCTTGGAATAATATATGCTAATCAAAGCAGCATAATGGTTAGGATAGTGAGAATTGAATTGATTTATAAAAGACAATGAAGCATCAGAAAGATGGTTGACTATAAATCCCAGCCAATGTCCTAGAAATGTCAGTTTCCCAGGAAATGCCAGCTTTCTGAATGAACCTTTTACTGTTTAGAAATTTATATGCATAGCAGTAATGTATTTTTCCAGGCTAATTTTCATGTCATTTATTGCAGCTCTGCTCTGCCCTGAAATAAGGTGCTAGTTCTCTCCCACCCACATAAGAGGCAGCAGTGATAATTTTGGCAACTTCCTAGTAATTACATGACCCTCAAAGTGCTCCTGTGTAGGATACAAGGATAATCCTCTCAGCTTGAGTGTGAATCTTGTCTCATTTATGGCTGACACATAGTTATTAACTTTTCTTAAAATGACAAATGCAGTGGGCGAAAAAACATAAGGAAAGTAGGAAAAAACACACAAATCAGCATCAATACAGTCTCTTACTTAAAATAAAATAGAAACCACTTATTGTTTATTGTCTTTTTAAAACAAATTTTCTGCTGTGTTTTAACAAAATGTTAGTAATTTTGAATGAGGATAGTTTTAGTTTACTCATCTCAAAAGAAGAAAAACATGCATAAATCTAATAACAGCAGAAAAATATGATAAACCATGTGTAATGGCTATATTATGGTAATAACATCTGCATTCCTTGTGATATCAAAAGTACAATTTATTCAATTACTCCATCTAGAAATGATAAGATGCCTTTGTATGTTTATATGAGTTTCATAAAAATATTCATATAACTGTTATCAATAGTGTTAATTATTTATAACAATTTTCATAGCTCTAAGACTTGTGGCAGTAATTGCAATCAAATAATATACAGAGTCTGAATGACTAAACAACAAAACATACAGAGAGATATCAATGCAAATATTTGTGAGTGGTGTGACCACAAACATCTAGAATGAGCAGTGAAACAAGTAAAACATATGGATGAGATAATATATAAATGGTAAAGGGTGAAACTTTGATTTATCACACATTTGGTCCCATTAGAATAAGAAGGTGTATTTTAGAGTGCTTCCTTGAGAACACAGCAATTCAGGGTGCAACTGAAAGTTTGCAAATATTGGGAAATTCCAAATAGTGTTTCAGAACTTTTACTACAAATACAATCCTATCTTAATGTGTTATTATATATTATACTACTATTATAACCTTTCTTTTATAACCAATGTATTAATATTTGGTATGATTATATATATATATATATATATATATATATATATATATATATATATATATACGGTATCTCACAAAAGTGAGTACACCCCTCACATTTTTGTAAATATTTTATTATAACTTTTCATCTGACAACACTGAAGCAATGACACTCTGCTACAATGTAAAGTAGTAAGTGTACAGCCTGTAAAAAGTGTAAATGTGCTGCCCCCTCAAAATAACTCAACACACTAATGTCTAAACCATTGGCAACAAATGTGAGTGCATCCCTAAGTTGAAATGTCCAAATTGGGCCCAAAGTGTCAATATTTTGTGTGGCCACCATTATTTTCCAGCACTGTCTTAACCCTCATGGGCATGGAATTCACTAGAGCGCCACAGGTTGCCACTGGAGTCCTCTTCCACTCCTCCATGATGACATCAGGTAGCTGGTGGCTGTTAGAGACCTTGCACTCCCCCACATTCCATCTGAGGATGCCCCACAGATACTCAATAGGGTTTAGGTCTGGTGACATGCTTGGCCGATCCATCACCTTTACCTTCAGCTTCTTTAGCAAGGCAGTGGTCATCTTGGAGGTGTGTTTGGGGTCGTTATCATGTTGGAATACTGCCCTGCGGCCCAGTCTCCAAAGGGAGTGGATTGTGCTCTGCTTCAGTATGTCACAGTACATGTTGGCATTCATGGTTCCTTCAATGAACTGTAACTGCCCAGTGCCGGCAGCACTCATCCTGGGAGACCAGGAAACAGATTTGGCTCCTCACAAAGTGTGCAAAACCTGTGTTGAAACTTTGCGATCATGGTGTAAAGGAAAAGAATGCTAAGCTGCAGTTTGGTGTGCCAATGGTTTGAAGCAAACCAGCAAATCATTTTGGATGACTGCCACTTCTGCCTTGTCAATGTAAAAGGTTTCAATAATAAACGAACACCACTTACAATACCCAGATATCCCATCTGCCAGATGACCAGTTGAACACTGTGAGGAGATACCTGTGCCTGTATTTACTGAGCTGCCAGAGATTACTGTTGAAACCCTCAGTTTACATGCTTCTACAGATGATTTAGTCAGCCTGAATTGAATGATCTGGTAAGAGATTTGTATTTGCCAAATCAGTCTGCTAAATTATATAATTATAAGTCAACTATAAAATCTTAAGGTATTAAAATGGTATGATATTGTAATAAATATTTTTTTGTAAACATACCAAAATAATCAAAACTATCTCCAATGTCATAATAACATATTAATTACATTAGGCTAATTGTATATATAATTATGTGGACAATGTTATAATAACTGATACTTAATAACTGCTGTACCTTGATATATATCTGTTATAATTGTTGTTACCATCTTGTTATCTTAAAATATACTGAATTTTTATCTATATTCATAATAATAGATATATAGTCACACATAATACAGTTCTGTTTATTTCATGAGGCCTATGCTCTTAATATATTGTGTAGTAAGAATATGGAATTAGTCAAAATTGTCAAATATGTAATTTTTAATGAACATTAATAACGGTTATTGATATTAATAATATTGCCATATTAATTCCCACAGCATATTATGGAGGCACTGCTGAGATATTACATTTGATGTATTTTATTAAGCGTTTAGAGTTAATCAAGAATACATTGAATGAGACCGCATTTTAAAATAAATATTTGATATACTTTGCAAAATATTTTTAATTAAGATAATTAAAAATCTAAATTATTATACATTGTGATAATATAATAAATGTATTACCTGAATAAAAATGTAATGTTAAGTTTCAAGTAAAATAAAAATAAATACATAATAAATCTAACGTTTTCACTTTGAGATTCTGAAAGTTTTGCCTTTCATAGTTCACTGTGAGAGAAGGGAGCTACAATCCTCCGCACCTTAACCTGTCACAGAGACCTTACAGCCAGTGCAGCTCAAATAAATTAATCATGTGTATGTCTGTGTGCTTGAACAAGGTAAGGTAAAAACTTACATAAAGTAATATTGTTTCGTAAAGATAAAAAAGAACACCTTACCTATACTCATAAACAACCCTAAAAGGGAAATATTAACCTCTTCCTAGTCATGTCCTTAGGCTGAAACAGGAACCTAAGGAGTTAACGGACCCCTCCTGAAGTATAGAGAAGATAAGATGTGTAAGGTTTTAATGCATAGCTTGGCATTATGTTGAATTGAA